>OX424573.1:82218713-82663713 GCA_949152435.1 Gastracanthus pulcherrimus | reverse complement strand
TCCTTGTTATTTATCTGCCTTTTATAACCAACTTACTGTGGAGAAGAGGGAGAAACAGAAAGAGAGAGATGCACAGAAGCACTACGCATCTCTCCTTGTATCTATAAGCCATGGGTGGGGCGCAGCTGGGCTTTTTTCTTTTTGACGTCTTTTTCGTAGATTATTTTTCGACCAGATAGCTGCCTAGTAGGAGGTCTGGAAGTATCGGTAGACACATCCTTTGATACAACTTAACGCTTTCTCAATTTGATTCATTAGCGATCTTATGTAATCTGCAAGACAAGACTAAGTCCATCTGGGGAGGAGAGCCTTCTTCCTCTTCTTCGATATTGACGGGGAAGTGAGATAGAAGCGATGCTCAAGGACGCACCACGTCCAATGATGAAGTTGGTGAAGGTGGAGTCTTGTTTCTCGCTGGTCTCCAAAGACGATGTGATCGGCGTCGAGGTGATCTGCGATGATATGATCTGCGACGAGAAGATCGACGACATGGTGATAGACGACGAGAGGATTGACGACGAGAGGATCGTCGAGGAGAGGATTGGCGACATGGTAATCGGCGATTAGAGGATCGGTGACGTGAGGATCGTCGATGATCTATCCTTCTTGATATCGCGATCGAGAATGTATAGTATCCGACCCGAGGCTAGTCGAATGAATTTCATTACTGCTTTAGCGAGAGTTTCGTGTAATCCTGAAGTAGAACTGAAGACTTGCGCATAAACCCATTATCTTCAGAATCAAATCTTGCACACGGTCCTGTGCGCCCTCTTTCGACAAAGCTTGACATTCATCTTCATGTAGAGGCTCCTTATTTACCGATCAGCTTGCCCCTTCAGTTTCGATTCAGAGTCGAAGAGTAGCTCGAAGAGTTAAAAGTTAAATGACCAACTCAGACCTTCGACAAATCGTAGCAGCATTATTGTTCAATCATCTTTGTTGTTGTTGGCAATTCTCCAACAGGCCGTGTATTTGTCCTGGAACACGCCGGGATATGAAGTGCAGAGTCAACTCTACAGCTCTATACAGCACATCAATGCTCTTATTTATTGGATCCATCTCAGTCGACTGGCTCTGCTCGGCTTCACAGAATGATATGAGCCAGCCAGCTCATTTGCAATTTTTATAAGATAAAATAAAGTTGTAGGCTGCTGCTATTGGAGAGAGAAAATAGAGAGAGAGAGAGAGAGAGAGAGAGAGAGAGAGAGAGAGAGAGAGAATGAGAGGGAGAGAGAGAGAGAGAGAAAGAGTGGGAGAGAGAGAGATATACTGCGATATATATATATATATATATATTTTTTTTTTTTTTTGTTCCAACGTTAAATAGTTTTTTGGTTCTGAAACAGGCCGATTATTTTAAATTTATTTCAGCGTCTGCACAGTCTGCTCTGCGTAGGTGGATAATAAGAGCGATGACCATGCAATCTTATGTCTGCAAACGTCAACTGTGCTGGCTCGTCAGCTATCTTACAAGGCGCACTATATGGACTTCGAAATCGTGACCTTCGAAGCAGCTGACGGTCCGTCAATCGCCATTTGATAGAGCGTCGAACAGGAACCCTGGAGATGGAATGGTACCTAACTCTTGGTCCTTCTCGAAGACTACACCGTTCGATTGCTTCCTCCCTCCTCCTCTGTAAAAACATCTCGAGATCTTCTTGAACGGGCGAGCGTCGAGGTGAACGCTTCGTATCTCTCGGAGTTTTCGCAGTAGGAAAACGAGCTAATGGTGGAATTGGCCGTTTCCATCTCTGCACGTGTCCGTTCACCGGATGACATTGAGGTATCTCAGGAAGAGGAGCCGATGGTGCTGTAACGCGAGGTCCTGCAGGCTGGTTCTTCACAAGTCGAGGCGTCGTGTGAAGCGGTAAGAGAGGCGATGATGCCCGCTTCAAAAGCGAAGATTGTGGTACCGATGGTAGCGATGAAAGAGATGTAGGACGCCAAATCTGCTACCTTACCATCTCCTCGTCCGGCGATACTACAGCTTCGTTTTTCATGGCTAATTATCCGCTCTTTTATACGCATCTAAATAAAATATTATAAGGAAAAAAGAAAAGAATGTTTGTTCCAACGTTTTTAAAAATTTTTAAACGTACATATACTGTTCGTTGAAATATATTGCATGATAAAAGATGTATCTAGCCCATAGATTCTCGAATTCTGAAACGATAAAATGAAAAGAGAATATACTGAGCCTTATCAAAGATTCTCTCTCTCTCTCTCTCTCTCTCTCTCTCTCTCTCTCTCTCTCTCTCTCTGCTCAACTGTCAACCGAGCCAATGAGAGCACATGCACTGTAAGGAGTGGAAGAATGGAAGGCAAAGCCAGGACGTTAAGAATAGAATATCAAACTTTCAAGTTACAGGAGTATTGATATTTTACGATTACCTAGCTTTCGGACGCTGCTGGTCATCCCTGAGTCATATTGGGTCGTCGTCCACCGCTGCTCCGCTGGAGATTTGCTCTGCTCCCGAGCGCAAAGTACAATGAGCTCTCCGGCTCGAAAGTGGCTGCTTATACGCGCAGCAGTGGAGCAGCTCCACACCAATGAGAACTCTAGGCAGAAAGAGAGCGTGGTGGGAGAAGAGAAAGGCAATGCGAGACAAGCGAGAAAGATCGAGCTAGAATTTCTACGTTAATGCCGTAAGAACGGCGATTAATTGCATGATCTCAAGCTTACCTTCTCTCTCAGGCTTACCTTCTTCTCGGCTGCGAAGAGAAAAGTGAGCTTTGCATCTCGAAATCGACAGATTTTACGCTCAGCAGTGGAGCTGCTCCGAGCCAATGAGAGCTCGGAACAGACAGAGCGTGGTGGAAGAAGAAAAAGGTAATTCATGCAAGCGCGAATGGTAGGGCGCGGTGGGAGAAAACAAGCTGCGCTGTTTTGTGCGCACAACTCTCGCGCTGGTAGAGCATCGGTTGGAGAAGGGAGATTCGAGCTGCGTTATAATGTGCGCAAAACTCGCGCGCTTGTAGAGCACCGCCCGAACGCCACTGTAAAATACAAGTGGCGCCAAATCTACGTAGCTGGCTTGGTAGGTCGGCGCCCCTTGGCGTCGTACCCCCTTGGCGTCGTACCCGCCTGGCACCGAACACGCCTAGCTTACCTACTCCACCATTTTACTGACAATAATAAGATATCTTTGAATAGATACCTATAAGTTGTTTTCTTACAGCGTATCCTGAAATAAGGTATCTGTAAGTTGGTCATTAACAGACAGTCATAAGACGTCTTAAAATATAGAAGTAAGTTATTTATGTAAGTTATTTATTTTTATAAGAAATCTTGGAGTATCTTGAAATAGGTACTGGTAAGATGCCTTCTTACAGATAGTCGTAAGCTATATATTCAATAATTAAGTTAACTTTTATTTAAATTAATTAACATGTACGTATGTGTAATAATAATGGGTTTCTTAATCGATTCAATAAACAAAATTCTTTAATTTGAAACTGTACAGATAAACTCCATCTAATCATTTACGTGTTTTTTTTATAAGTAAAGCTATTAAGAGAAAATTTTATGATTAAATACGGTGCAACAAATATTTTGTAAGTATAATAGACATTTTTAAGGCAATTCGATGAGACAATTAATAATAAGTAAGACCTGATTATATTGACTTATTCAATAATTTACAAAAAGAGAAAGATCCTAGCAATAGGTTTCGTGACCCAGGGGATAGGGCGTCTACCTACAAAGTCAAAGGTCATGGGTTCGTGTCTAACATCCGGAGATTTTTCATTATTAAATAATTTTCAGATTTAACCATAATTAATGTGTTAATTAATAATAAATAATAATATATTAAACAAAACCTAGTTAAGATGCAAAAATACTTTATCATTTTTATTAAAGTAAATATATATATATATCACTTGTAAACTTTTTTATAAGTATTTAATAGGTTATTTTTACGAGATTCTAAATAGATCTTATTTTACCATTGCTAAAAGGTATCTTAAAGTTATCTTAACGTTCACCCTTATCTAAACTTTATCTTGATTTATTTTGTCTTCAAGTTATCTGAAAGATATCTATATGGCAATATTAAGACATATTTCAGGCAGCTCTGAGATGCATTTTAAGATATCTTTTAAGTAACTTGTATCTTATACAAGCTACCGTTATTACGTATTGAAGGTATCTTCGTGCTAACTGGGCGAGTTCATACAGCTCGAGAAGTTGCAATTCGAATATTTCAAATACTTCTTTTACACATATTTAAATTATCTTTCCCCTCATTCAAGAATTTTTATTTCCATATATAATTCACCAAGATATTAATTTTATAATAAAAATGACAACGAGAGCTATCTACAGCGTATATGGGTGATTGTCAAAGGAACGGTATTTTTAGTGTCGCCAATATACTGAGTAGAAAGGAAATATTATTATGGTCTGGTAAACGTTTGAAGTTCTTAAAAACGATGCATTTGAACATCTTAAATACAAAACGAAGACAACTATGCTATATTTTTAACACAGAAGTGATATATATATATATATATAGCCTAAAAGTAATTATCGTGACCTTTCGCCATTGAACAATTCGAGACTTTAATTTTAATATGAGACTTTAAAGTACATCATGCGTACAATATGTTCTAATTTTTTCAAAATCTTTTTTAAACTTATCTGTCTACAGGAGTGTTACGAATGTTGTCACCAACATTTTTGGTTTTAAAATCCCAGCTCAATTTATCGTATTGTAATGAGCACATCAGCTTAGTAGCGTCATCTAACCTATGAAGTTATTTAGTTCCAACTTCAAATAACTACGTAAGCGAGCGACCCGGATTTTATTTCCAGTATTTATAATTAGTTTTAACGTCTTTCGATTTAAAATTCCAAAAGCTAAAAAGATACGTAATTACCGTAGTTATCAAAATTATTGGTAAGTTACATATGAAAAAAAATTTTATGTCCTATCTGGTGTAATAACGTGTATATATAATATACATATATATACATACTATGCTGAAAAATATTTTTGTTACACTAAAATAAAACTACATGCATTCTTCTAGCAAAAAGTAATTACCGTGACCGTAATTGCAGTGGCCGATCTGGTAAAATCCCCATAAGAAATACATGTAAAAACTTTTTTGTCACATGTAGCTGTTTACAAGAAAAGTTTGTCTCATTTTACCATAAATAACAACTTAAACCCCAAATTAACACTAAAAAAGAGATTTTTAGTTTAGTCCAAAAACCAGGTGAAAAATGACCGTTTTCTTGACAAACACCCACATGAGGATCTTAGGAGCTGAAATTTTCAGAAACTTAGTACTTTTTATGACTAACACTTTGGAAATTATAGTCCTATTTAAAAAGGAGCTGGGACACTTTTTAAATGCTCTTTCGGCTAGGCCCTTTATACACTTCCTTACAGAAATAATTTTCACCAGAATAGTACTTTAAAGTTTTAACTAATATCAAAATGTGTGTTTGTATATACAAATTATTAAAAAAATTACAAAATAGTAAAACATATCTCATCACTTAATTATTTTCAGATTGTCCCAGCAATTTTGCCTGAAAGGCTAAATCATCATAGCTATTCGAATCTCTTACAAAATGACTTGCCGGAATCGGTAAGTAATATAGGTCAGGATGTTTTACCCTTATGGCACATTATGCAGGTATAACAACTGCAATGGTGATATATATATTTTTTTAATTATAATTGTTTATACGTTTTTATTATACAGCAAATAGTTATAGTATTTAATTATTTTTATTTTATAGGTGCTGTTCGCCATTATTTGGATAACACATTTCCGGGAAAATGGATTGTGCATGGAGGGTTATACAAGGAACAAGTTTACACATAAAAGAAAAGAAATATTGAAGAATTGCTGGTAAGGCGTGAAATTGCTTTTGCTAGCGTCACAGAAGACATGATATGTAAAGCAACGCAATCTGTAATGAGAAGAACAGAAATGTGTTTCGCAGCAGAAGGTGGTCAATTCGAATACAAACCAAGACATTGAGAATTTAGTTCTGTATTATTATTTAAAAATGGTAAATTATCTATGTATCAACAGTGTTTTAAAAATAGTGTTACAAAATTACTATAGAAGTGTTATAAAAATACATAGAATCGAGTTATTTGTAAGTTAAGTTTTTTAAAATGTATTTAATTAAAATGTGATATTTTTATTAAAAGTATTATTTCTGGAAAGTAATGTAATTAATTTAATTATGAGTTATAAATGTATAAATGAAAGATATTTAATAATTTACGTTATTTATAATTTATACTTATTACTAAGAATTCGTAGTTGAAGAAAATTTTCAGTTTTTATCATCAGTTTTGCCTTGCTCTACACTGATTATTGATAATGGAAATTAAACGTAACATTATAATAATCAAAGTAAAAATTATTTTCACATTAATGAGTAGTGATAATTTTAATTTTAAAGATTTTCGTAGTTCTTAAAATCACGCACAGATATAAAATACGTAGCTTAAACAAATGTAACATTAAAAATTGTGAAAATAATAATTATTAAAGTGAAAATTATTATTAATTATAAATGTGTAAATAATAAATATTTCAATGACAAATAAAACATTTTGTTGGATTCATATTTTATTGTATATATTCATATTGTATTTAATTCTTAAGTGAAGTGTGTTCGTCTGAAAAGTGTGTTTGTTTGTAAGTATGAATGTGAGTAATAGTCAGAGTTAGGTTGAATTTGTTTTCAACAATTCATTCCTGACATGCGACCGCGTACAGATTCGGTTACTGAGAAAGATGTATGCTTGTCCTCGTCAATGAATGATGAGCAGAAAAATACATTGATATTTTTATTAAATAAGTATCGTGTAAGTTTAGCTATGAATGAGTATGAGATCGGTTATTCAGAAAAGTAGTTTATGGATATTGAGGATCAGGCAGTGAACCAGTTTATTGTAAGCCATATAAGGCGAGTGCCACACAGCGCGCGATTATGAAGAAAATTGTCGATGATTGGAAGCAGACGGGTATTGTAAAAGATACGAATTCGGCGTATGCAAGTCCGTGTCTTTTAGTACAAAAATCGGTTGGTTCGCATAGGTCAGTTGTAGATTACCGTAGATTAAATAAACAAACCGTGCGTATGAATTTTCCTCTCTCAAATATGGATGACTGATTAGAAGAATTGCATGGAAGTAAGATTTTTGCAGTTTTAGATTTAGCTCATGGCTACTTACAAATGCCATTACCGGAGCGGGCCAAAGAGAAAACCGCTTTTATAACGCCTGATGATACGGGTCAGTTTGAGCGCGCAATGCTAGGTTTGATGAACGCACCTTTTTATTTTGCAAAACTTTTAAAAAAAGTTTTCGGTAATTATGGGAATAAATTAATGCTTAGATTTTTTGATAATTTTTTGTTACATGCAAAAATCTGGGAAGAATTTTTTGAAAAATTAGAGTTAGTTTTACGTCTTTTAAAAGATGCAGGTCTTACTTTAAACTTAAAAAAGTGTAAGTTCGGACTTGAAGAAGTAAATTTTCTAGGGCTTATTATTGGTAAAAATGGCATGAATCCTGGCGAAAGAAAAGTCAAAGCCGTTTCAGATTTTCCTGCTCCACGTAATATACACGAAACGCGACGTTTTCACGGAATGGCTAGTTTTTTTCGACGTTTCATTCCAGAATTCGCGAAAATAATGTCTCCTATTATTGATCTGTTACTTCTGCGACTATGTTCAATTTGTCAGTACACGAAGATGAGATACTCATGTATCAGCGTAGCGATGAATTGTTAGCTAGGAAAATTGATATTTTGGAAAAACCAGATCTTGAACGATCTTGTAGAGAGAAGGGGGAGGTATCTGATTATATTTTGAGAAACGGTGTTTTATATAAATGCGATCAAACAGGCAAATAATTGTATAGCGTACCACGTGCAATGAGAAAGGCAGTTGTGATAAAAAGTCATGATATATGTAATCATTTTGGAATCGATCGTACTATAGCGAAGATTCGTAATTTTTACTATTTTCCGGGAATGCGTCGATATGTTAGGCAACACATCGCATCATGTATTGAATGTTTGTTAGCTAAAAGCAAGGTATGAAAATAGAGCGGAGAATTACATCCGATTCCAGTGGGAAAACGACCTTTCGATATACTACATTTAAATCATCTTGGTACATTTGTCACTTCAACACAGAAAAATAAGTATGTACTTGCAGCGGTCTGCAATCTTACAAAGTTTGCTCAACTATATGCTGTAAAAGAAGTTAAGGCATCGACAACTGTGCGTAATGTAGAAAAGTTGAAAGGTTTGGTGCACCCGAACGATTTATAACTGATCGTGGAACAGCATTTACATCGGTGAAATTTAAAGATTTTTGTAACGAAAATGGTATTAACAATACTCTAAATTCGAGTGGACATGTGCAAGTGATCGGACAGGTAGAAAGACTTAATCAAACAGTTTTATCTGCATTGCAATCTAACTTAATTAACGGGGAAGAAAGTACTTGGGGTAAGCAGTTAGATAAGTTGGAGCGCGATCTTAACAGTTCAATTAGTAAGACTACAGGTCGCACTCCATTTGAAATGCTTTACGGTTACATTCCAAGATTTAAAGAAGGGTTTAGTTGAGAACTTACGATAAACGCGGAGAAGTATTATTGAGGTAGAACAGCTAACAGCCAAAAGAGATACGATCAAGCGAGAGTTAAAAACGTTAAATATGCATTGGGAGATATTTTTTTTCTGAAGTTAAGGGATTATTCTGGTTTAGACGCTCAAAAAAAGGCTTTTTTGTGAATTTCTTCTGACTTTATTATCAAAGATATTAATATAAAACTTGTTCGACTTATCAAATACATTCTTAAAGTACAACAACATTTTTTTTTTTATTTTTAACAGTTTTTGTGTGATATAATCAGAGCCCAACGTAACGCCTGAAAAAGTAGGTAGGTCGCTGGCGGGTGTGATATCTTCATATCAGTTCACCTAAAAAAAAATTCAAAGAGTTTTAGAATAAGTGAAATTCTCACGATACGGAAAAACGCTAAGCAGCATCTTGAACGTCTTCTAGTCGCCGTCCCCAATATAAAACCCGTACTTTACGGCAAACATTTCTAGCGATCGAAGAAACATTTCCACAATGCCATCAACTTCCATCTTACCGGCACTACCATCGTGGTTTGCATTGCAGTTTTGTCGATGTTTTTCATACCAAGCCAAATACTCCACTTCATGCTCTCTCCCTTTCCATTTTTCACAACCTTTACAGTAGCTAGATCTTATTGCAATGTCTATAACTTTTCCAGAGTATTTGAATATGAGAGAAACTATTCCGATCAATGAAGAAAAACTCTTTTCGACCAAGAGCCATCACCGGAAACACTCAAAATATCTTCTGATTCTCCTCTCTTTTTATTTTCAAGTTTTTCTTCAGCGAGAGCTCTGAGCTGCACTAGGTTGAAAACTGCCTCGACAGCAATCAAGATGGTATCAACAATTCGATAATGAGCAAATATACTTAAACCTTTGCCTAGATCCATGATATTGCAAAACATGTTTATGCCGTGAACACCAACTCCAAGCAAATGCCTAACAAATACTAAACGACGATTCACTTCATAGCCCGTCCCAATCATTGGGCATGAGTCAATAAATTTTTCTCCTCATCCACAAGTTATAAGCAGTTTAAAACCTAATCCTCGCTGACTGTATTTATTAAACAAAACGTTTCCGTCACAAACTTTACACTTCAAATAACTTGACAGCATGGAAAACACAAGAAAAAAAATTATAATACAGTAACCAGCCATTTTCTCGACAGGCACATCGAAAGTCGCGTCTTCAGTTTTTCTCAATTTTTCCGCTGATTTGCTGGTTGACTGCGAATCAACTGCATCAGTATGTCTATTGCTTTGAAATTTTTACCGGGTTTGCCGGGACGTTTGTTACTGAATTTAGATGATTTTTGATCCATAGTAAAATATCAAACACGTGCTGTTACTGGTTCAAAGTCAAAGCGGAGACTGCTACTGATCGCTCAAAAGCGAAGCAAAAACTTCTCGTACAAGGTACATACAGCCAAACATTTGAAAATCTTTACCTGAACAATACTTCTACACATGCTCCATTCTAAGAAAAACATCAAAGCGTAGGATACATGACTCCCAAGCAGCTGCTTGAAGGTACAAAGGGGATTAGTCGAAAGGTGGGTCGAGCGCGCGCGCTCGGGTAGTAACGGTGCACAAGTGTAAAAATAACATAGTTAGAGTTCTCAGATCGTTCTAAAATTTTTACACAATACTTCTACATACATCTATTATCGAAAAATGCACAAAAAAAATTCGATTTTTTGAAAGTGATAAACCAGAATGATTCCTTAAACCCGATTGCGACAGGGGAGTCTACGAAACTTTAACCTAGATATAAGGGACCACTTGTAATTACGAAAGTATTACCGTCAGACACTTACTGTGTTCAACACCTAAGCGCGAAAGGTGAGTCAAAGGTAGCCACAACATCTCATGTTAGTCAACTTAAATTGTGGCGTGATTTTGTGGAAGAAGATATCAGCGACCGCAAAAATGACAATAGCTCAGAGATCGACTTATGCGATTTTATTAGCGAAAATCAGAGCGTAAATAAAAGCATAATTATTCCGGATGCTGTACAACCAGCTATGTTAGTTAGTAAGCTTGAAGACGAGCAACCTGCTCAATGTAGAGGTATGCGAAACCGTAAACTTTCGCAAAAGTTTAACGACTTCCAAATGTCTCTCGCACAATCAGCGCGCACAAGAAATTCAACTGTCGTCGTTTATTTGTATCGCATTCTTTGCTGAAATATTGCTCTGAACATGTCATTCATTACTAAATCAAGGATTTCTACTCATTATGATGTGCCCGTAGTGTGCGAAAACTGTAACTTACAGTGAATATTTATAATACAGCAGTAGTCACTTTGTTTTTCCTCTGCAAAATTGAAGAGCTGTGTGCATATAGGTGATCGAAAACTTCTACGCAAATGCACTTCCAATTTACATAGGACCGAAATTATTCAATTGAAATAATATTCAATTGCAAATTTTGTTCGTCGAGTTACAATTGTACCTGTTAACATATTTTTCTGAACAACACAAAATAATAGATGCTAATCCTCATCATGTCTTCTATCTACTTAAATTAGAGTTTGAACTACACTATGGATGCCTTGATTCATCTAACTTAGGAAATCCAAACAGTCTTGATTCGTGTTGAATTTTGACCGTATCCCCTCTCCGCAATCGGTACGTACGTGTGCCGTAATAGTGGCGCGACGGTAGCGCTGAGCGCAGATCGTCTTCTTGATCGCCACTGTAGGGCCATTGTGAACTGTTCAAACGCGACGAGCACACGCTCTTGGGTTTTTGGACGCGCTTATATTATTACTTTTATATTTTTGTACTTCATCCACGCATTATATAGTTAGACGAGCATCGACAAGGTATAGACGTGAATAAATTATTTAACACGTATTCTACTTGGATTTATTTCATGTGACTCATCCATATAACCTTTGTGCAAGCATAATAAAATATCAACAAGTTATGAGCCCAGCATGCTTTCAATGCGCGCTGTGGGTGAGTTGCGTAAAATTTTGTAGTGTTGACACGTGTTATGTTTATTGCCAGAATTTTGACTGGCATAAAGTCCGTGGAAGTGCACTGAAAGAAATCTAGTGTCGACGAGGGCAAATCGACTTGTTGCTGACTGGAAGGTGCCAACTTCTTTGTCTAAGGAATCAACGAGCTGTAGGTGAGGATGTCAAACGGATTTTACCCATTGTTTTATAAGTCCCAATTTAATGTGCAGAGGTGGTATAAGAATTTTTGATGGATCAACAAGTGGCTTATCTTTTATATTCTTAGAACCCGGTTCGAACTTTTGTCTAAGGGGCCAGACACTCTTCATGTAATGATTCTTTCTATCCCTACTGTCCCATTCACATAAATAGCAAGGATATTTTGTGAATCCCGATTGTTGCCCCAGAAGTATTGTTATGATTTTAAGATCCCCACATATTTGCCATTTATGATCATTGCATTTTATTCGGTCTAATATTACTTTCATGTTACAGTACTCTTCATTCAGTATTACCGAATATCCTATGGGAATGGCTGCATAAACATGTGTATTGTGTAACAGAACGGCTGTTCCTGCTTGTAGCTAATAATTAAATGTTGCTAGCAATCAGAAGAACCCGTTTTGTAGTTTGCGGGGGCTCAACATAGGAGAGGAGAGAGAGTGAGATTTGGTAATTCACACTTGTAATTTAGGCCTTTACTACAATTACTTTATTGTCTAAGTGTAGTTAATATTTACAAATGTACAGGTATTTGGTGGGTACTTACAATTTATCTAATTTCGTGGGTCTTATTGGCCGTGAGTGTGTGTGTGTGTTACGCGCCACGAGCTTGTAATCGTGAAGAGGTGGTGATTACTCGGAAGCCGCCGGAAGAAGAGGCCGAGAGTCTTGAGCGGCCTGGTTTTGTTGGCCTTGACCCACGTAACAGGTGGGGGTATCACGCGGTGTGCTAGAATAGCAGCGCCTTAGAACGCGGCGACGCGTTCAAGTCTCAGGCTCTCGGCCTCGCGCAGGATGCGCGCGTATTTAAATCTCCGACAGGCACAAACGGCCTGTTCATGCCGCCCGCCTCGTTGAACATACAACGAAACCGCGATGAAGCTACTGCAAAACATGATATTAACTTGAAACATAAAAATTACTGATATTAAATGAAATAAATCTAGGGAATGCGTACGGCACCCGATCGACGGTGGAAGTGTAGGTGTTAGATTCTACAGGCTGTAGTGTAAAAAGTGTCAGAGTAAGATCTTCAGAGGCGATCTTCTTTGACGCCGCCCGCCATGCCAGTTCCTCCTGGAGCTGGAGGGCCGCCGAGAAGCGAGGCGTAGTGCGACGAGGCTTGCTCGTTCATGGGCAGGTAGATGACTTAACGGTCTCTTTAGCTGCGTAGTCGCGGTGCGTAGCGTGACCACCCTGGCCAAGCCGTCAGGTCCGTGGTGTAGTGCCTCAATGCGAGCGAGAGGCCACTTAAGCGGCGGAAGCAGGTCGTCCGTCAAGATGACCAAGTCACCTACCGCCGGGCCGGTGCTAGGGAACAGCCACTTGGAGCGTTGTTGCAGATGGTGGAGGACCTCTTTTTGCCACCTACGCCAAAAATGCTGCTGCATTTGACTGACGTACTGCCATCTCGGAAGACCTGAAACAGATGAAAGGTTGGAGGGTGGCTCCGGTGGCGCCGTGAGCGCGGCTCCGACGAGGAAGTGTCCCGGCGTCAGGGCAACCAGGTCGGTTGGTTCTGAGCTGAGGGGGCTGAGCGACCTCGAATTCAGACAAGCTTCGATAGCCGCTGCCAGCGTGGAGAACTCCTCATACGTCAGTTTGGCATCTCCCGTTACCCTCTTGAGGTGGTATTTGAAGGACTTCACTGCCGCCTCCCAGAGTCCACCAAAGTGCGGCACTCGAGGGGGAATGAAGCTCCAAACTGTCCCGTTAGCCTGGACTGCCTCAGCAACTTCCCTGCTGAAGTTGGAGGCTTCCTGGAAGTTTCGTTGAAGCTCGGAGTTGGCACCCTGGAACGTCGTCCCGTTGTCGCTGTAAATCTGTCGGCAGAGTCCTCTTCGTGACACGAATCGTCGAAATGCCAGCAGGAAGGTCTTGGAGGTGTAATTAGAGACTACTTCTATATGTACGGCTCGAGTGACGAAACAAGTGAACACGGCCACGTATCCCTTGTAAGAGCGTTGTCCTCGGCCTTTCGACGTCCGTAACGCAAATGGCCCTGCATAGTCGACCCCGGTTATGGTGAATGGACGCCCTGGAGTGACCCTTGACGCTGGCAATGGTGCCATTTGCTGCTCGAATGTACGGCCTTGGAATCGCAGGCAACGCACGCATGTCCTGCAGATCTGGCGGATCCGGCTGCGGGACTGAGGGATCCAGTACCGCCTCAGGAGATGGCTCTGGATGAGCTGCGGCCCGCCGTGAAGAGTAGCCTGATGCGCGTCATGGATCAGGAGGCTCGCCAAATGACTGGCTCTTGGGATGATGACTGGGTGCCTTTCCAGATCCGAAAGATAGGCGTGCTGCAATCGCCCTCCGACCCTGATCAGACCGTGCTCGTCGAGAAAGGGTAACAATCGTCGCAGAATGCTGGACCGGTGGACGGCTTGTCCACGACGAAGTCGGTCCATCTCCTTGTCCAGGTACTGGCCTTGCACCGCCGAGACAAGACGCCCTCGAGCAACCTCCAGCTCTCCTGCCCTGAGTGGACAGGATGTGCGCTCAGTTCTCGAGAGCCCGGCCTTTACGTTGATTCGCCATCGGTATATATATGCTACGACCCTCACCAACCTGCTGAGCTTAGAAAAGCGGGCTATGAATGCCTCGACATCGTTAGGTGAAGCTGAAGTTGAGGCGTGAAAGCTGGTTGTTACGGCACGCTGTTCGAGTACTGTCTCGTACTCGTGCCTCTGTCCTTGTTTCTCGTGCAAGTTTTGAAAGACGTCTCGAGGACCTGTCCACCAGGTCGAAGCTTGGAGGAGCTGGCTAGGCGTCATTCCTCTCGTGGCGTAGTCTGCAGGGTTGAGCCCTAACCGGACGTGACCCCAAGTTGCAGAGGCGAGTGTGGTCAGGATCTCGCTAACCCGGTTAGCGACGAAAGTCTTCCACTCATTTGGCCTGCCCTTTAGCCAGGCGAGTACCACCTGCGAATCGCTCCAACAGTAAATGGGTGAGTCATAGTCCTTGAGGTCCTCTTGTGTCTTTCTGGTGAGCCGTGCGAGCAGCAAGGCGCCGCAGAGCTCCAGTCGGGGCAGCGAGACTGTCTTTATCGGTGCCACCTTACTTTTTGCTGCTATTAGGGTGCCCATAATCCCCTCCGGAGTCTCTCTCACCAGGTAGATCGCGGCAGCATAGGCCTTCTCCGAGGCATCTGAGAACCCATGCAGCTGGTACTTGCCTTGAGGAGTGGTGCCGAACCACCTGGAAATCTTGACCTGATCCAACTGTGGTAGCTGCATTCGAAACTCCTCCCACTTACGTTGGATTTCATCGTTGACTGGGTCATCCCAATTTTGCCCCGTGATCCAAAGCATCTGCAGCAAGATTTTGGCTCGTATAGTCACTGGAGACAACACGCCCAACGGATCGTACAGCTGGGCAATCTCTCCCAATATCGTCCTCTTGGTGATGGCAGAAGCTCCTTGAGGTTGTCGGACAGAAAAGCAGAAGCTGTCTGCCGTTGGAGACCAGCGCAGGCCCAGGGTTGAAATCACGTCGTTGTTGTCGAAGCTGAGGTCGGCCGACGATGTGAAGTTCTCGATGCCCTGTAGAAGCATAGAGTGGTTCGCTGCCCATTTGCCCAGCTGCATTCCTGCTGCCGCTAAAATCTGCTGGAGTTGCACCCTGGCTGATAGAGTACTCTCTATCGTATCTGAGCCGGCTAGAGCATCATCCACATATACATTGTCCCTCAATATTCTTGACCCAAGGGGGTAGGCAGTCTCCTCGTCCGTCGCTAGCTGGAGCAATACTCTCAACGAGAGGTAGGGCGCGCAGGTCGTACCATAAGTTACCGTGAGGAGCCTGAAATCCTGGACTGGCTGCTCAGGCGATGCCCTCCACAGGATGCGCTGCCAAGTCGTGTCGTCCTCGTGCACCAGAATTTGGCGAAACATCTTGACGATGTCAGCAGTGAACACTTAGCGATGCAGCCGCCAGCGTGTCAGAATCGTCGTGATGTCTCGTTGTAGCTTCGGCCCAACAAGAAGTTGTGAGTTGAGTTCCTGTCCATCGAAGACGACTCGTAGCTTTCGGCCTAGCACTGCATGGTGCGGTAAATAGAACCCAGCCTCATTCCTCACTCGGTCAGGGATGAGCTGCATATGCTCCAGCTCCTCGTAGTCCTTCAGGAAGGTTTTGTAGGCTCTTCGAAGCTCCTCGTCCCTCGAGAGGCGTTTCTTGCAGGACATTAGGCGGCTCAGAGCAGCCGAGCGAGAGCCTGATGTCGGTGGAGTGCAGCGGAGTGGCAGCCGCACCACATAACGCCCGCTGCTGTTGCGGATATGCGTGTGCTGGAAATGGCGCTCACACTCCTCTTCTTCTGGAGTAAGAGGGGTTTCCACAGACAGCTCCTCCATCTCCCAGAAGCGTCGCAGCTGATCCGAGGTGGATGTGCCGGTGAAAAAGCATCGTATGGTCAGGTGAGGTGCGATAGAGACCTCTGCTGCTAGCCCAGTGAGGATCCATCCCAACCTCGTCCGCTGAGCCACTGGGATAGAGGGAGCCCCCTTGCGTAGGCCCTCCAAAATCAGGGAGGGATACAGTTCGGCACCCAAAATGCAGTCCACCTTGGCTGGGCTGGCGAAGTCCGGATCAGCCATCTCCAGCCCTTGGAGATGCTCTAGCCTGCCAATAAAAACTGGTTGTCGTGGCAGCAAGGTCGATAACCGTGGCAGGATCACAGCTGAAAAAGTTATATATAATGCGTTATCCTGTCTTGATCGTAAAGAGAGGATTGCAGTTGTATGGGACGTAGCGGTGGTCTCTCCTGCTACTCCAGTCACAGTAGTTTGACAGGGGGTACGAGTGAGACCTAGAGCTTGAGCTGCTCTCTCCGATACAAAGGATCCCTCGGAGCAGGGGTCAATGAGTGCTCGGAACTCTAGAGCTGTGCCTGCTTTAGACTGCAGGATCACGCGGGCAGTACCCAAGATGGTAGTACGTCCCAGAGATGTATTGAAGGAGTTTGTCGTTAATTGGGCAGAGCCTACCTTGGATAGTGCTGGCTTCGGCCCAGCTGGCAAAAATTCACCCGTAGCAGCGGTTGACGTTGATGCTGGAGACGCATTGGGGCTGACCTGGTGGAGCACCGAGTGGTGAGCCTGCCGACAATGCTTGCAGCGGCCTTTCGAAGGACAGGTAGATGCTCGATGCCCAGAGCGTAGACAGTTGTAGCATAACCTTAGCAAGTCTACCTGTTCCAACCTTTTCGCATGCCCCTTCTGCAGGAGCACTGGGCAGTATCCAATGTAGTGCTCCCCTTTACAGACAGCGCAGCCTGGACCCTCTGGTGTAGTCCTCTTGGTTTCGGACGTGTTGGAGAGGTGCGCTGAAACAGTGTTAATTTTAGATAGGAGCCCCCTGGAGCCGTGAAGGTTAAGACACTTCGCCTTTGAACGCGTCTGGACTCCAGGATCGCTAAAGCGAGTTGTATCTAATGTATTTATCCGGCCTTCCAGAAAAGTAGTGAGTCCGTCAAAGGTTGGGAACGTAGCAACCCCTTGCAGGGATTTTTCCCAATCCTCTCTGGTCTCATGATCCAGGTTGAACACTACGAGCTGGACCAACCAATCGTCCCACGAGTCGACAGGTCGATTGAGGGTCCTCAGCGCTCTGACACACTGGTTAGTTGTGTCGAGCAGTCGCGTCATCTCCACAGCAGACTTGCAGGCGGCAGGTGGCATACCCAGTAATGTATTTAGTTGCACTGCCAAGCGTAGACGCTTGTTATCATACCTTGTTTCCAAGGCCTTCCATGCGACTTCAAAGTTAGACCCTATAATAGTCATATTGTCCACTCGGCGACGAACCTCTCCCTCTAGGCAGGACACTAGGTGCTGGAGCTTGAGCACAGGAGTCAGCGTTGGAGAATTTCTCACCATCGAAGAGAATATTTCCTTAAAGGACTCCCAGTCCTCCTGCTTACCGTTGAATTTTGGAAGCGAAAGCTTAGGTAGAGACGAGTCTGTCGTGCGCACTCTCAATAGCTCTCCAATAGCCGTTGAGAGTCTTGATGACACGTCCACCTTGGTGTCTAGATAACACTGCTCTGTTTCTGTAAAATAATCATTAATAAAATAATCATCTGCTTTGAGTTCCTCAAAATACTGATGAAGATCCTGGTGCCTTTCAAAAAAAGTCTTCCAATAAGTTTCAAGCTGCGACAGGCGAGACTTGAGAACATCAGCATTGATGACATCCTCGCCCAACTTATTTAAGTTTACCAGCAGCCTCCGGATAGCAGTGCCTACTTCCTTCTGGGCAGCAAGTGGCTTATTCCAAGGGTCTGTCATTATAAATTAAAGTTTATGCCTTACAGTGTAATCCTCCACCAAGCAATATAGCGCTACAGCTGCAGGATTGTAATAATAAAAAATAGCAAAAAGCAGGGATGCAAGCAGTCGGGTCTAGCAGATGAGCAGCTGCAGGAATAAGCAGCAGATATGTACAGTCAGGGAGCAAAAGCAAGCAAGGCACGCAAGTTTGTATAGCTTGGGAGCAGTAGCAGCAAAGGCAAATATTTGTGTGATACTTAGCCTCAATAGTGGTCGTGTCGTGCAGTAATCACGATGTCACAGCCCTTTTATTCCGGTCGTGATGACAGCCTTGGACAGCGATGTCCCGTCCTTCACAGCGCCGAACGCACCAGGCCTCGCGTGTGCGCAGAGGTTCAGTTGCACCTTGCACATAAATGTTACCTCGCCTACGAAACACCCCAATACTGCCGAGCTGTTGCCTGTATAGCAGGTATTGCTCGAACGAGGGGGGTCCCGGCAGCAGTAAGGTCTTCTCCACGAGGGTCCAATGTCCAGATGTGGCCGCGTGCAGCGTCGAGGTTAGGTGCTCGACCACGCGGATCCTCCGCCGCAACTGCCTAGCTGCACGATAACGCTGTGCGCGTGCGCAGCACACGAGACAGCGGCTGAGGTTCGTGCTCACCCGTCCAGATGACGCCAGGCCTTGGCGCGCAGTTTAAATTTTGCGTTGTATGACACGCACTGCTGCTACGTCAGCGCGCGCGCGCTGCCAAAACGATTGTGAGCCAGACGCTGAGCGCGTACTACTGATGTCGGTCACTGCCGTGCCGACCGCGGCGGAAGTGATTATGCAATCGCCACGAGGCGTGCGCAGCAAGACGTGCTTCAAACTACTCGAGCACATGGCGATCGCTCATTAAAGAGGGCGCTGCCGCGGCGCGAAATTTGAAATTCTCTGCGAGCCCTCGAGGCAATGTCCGACCCCTCAAAATTCCTCCCTTGGGAAATTACTCCCGTGGGAAAGTGCTTTTCCCGTAACACACACACGTACAATTTATTGCACTAGCCGGAGCGCATTGAATAGTTCGGCACTTTTCACTCGCGCACGAAAGTCCCGAGCACGAGGTCACTAGTCCGGAAAAGCACTCGCGTCCGGAAAAGCACTCGCGGACGCGGCTTTTAGAATCGATTTAATGTCTTTTAGCACTTACCAAATCTCCTTTTCTCTCCGGTTGAACCAGACCCGGCTCGAAGGACCAATTTGTTCCTGCTTGTAGCTAATAATTAAATGTTGCTATCAATCAGAAGAACCCGTTTTGTAGTTTGCGGGGGCTCAACATAGGAGAGGAGAGAGAGTGAGATTTGGTAATTCACACTTCTAATTTAGGCCTTTACTACAATTACTTTATTGTCTAAGTGTAGTTAATATTTACAAATGTACAGGTATTTCGAGGGTACTTACAATTTATCTAATTTCGTGGATCTTATTGGTCGTGAGTGTGTGTGTGTGTTACGCGCCACGAGCTTGTAATCGTGAAGAGGTGGTGATTACTCGGAAGCCGCCGGAAGAAGAGGCCGAGAGCCTTGAGCGGCCTGGTTTTGTTGGCCTTGACCCACGTAACAGGTGGGGGTATCACGCGGTGTGCTAGAATAGCAGCGCCTTAGAACGCGGCGACGCCTTCAAGTCTCAGGCTCTCGGCCTCGCGCAGGATGCGCGCGTATTTAAATCTCCGACAGGCACAAACGGCCTGTTCAACGGCTTTTAAACTTCTCGTTGACGAATCGATGAACAATCTCCACTCGTTAGGGTTGTAACATCCATGTTTAAAGCAATTCATCAACCCAACTATATCTTTGCAGTAAACTAAGGAAAATTCTTCATCTTTAGCGAAATAATCACGATATTTCTTATCTCTGTCTCGGTAGTAAGAAACTTTAATTTTTCCAGCTTCATTAGTATTTTCTTTTAGCCATGAAGCCAAGTACTCCGCCCCATCCTTTGGTAGGCCCAAATCGCGTATGAGATCATTCACTTTTTCCTGTGTAAGTGGACCTTTCTCCTTCTTAGTATTGTAGGGGATGTATTCTTCGTCACTTGTATCACTTGTACTAGCAACGTCATTGTCTTCATCAGGCGATATTTCTTCTTCCGCAATAATATCTCCTTCCTCCATTTCTTCTTCTAAGATTTCATCTTCATCATGTCTTTCTAAATTTTCCTCAAGATCCATACTTCCACTTGCGTACATACCCAGTGGATCTTCTCTTTTATCAATTGACGATTCATGTATAGGTTTCGTGACACTTTCAACGTTAGCGTAATTAATTTGCCACTTGTTTTTACTATTAACTCCATGCAAATTCGTATTACAAAAATAACAGTCTTCTTTTCTTAAAGGTTCCTTCCATATCGTAGGCACTTTCATTTTTACTTCAGTTTTACCATTTTTGTCTTTCTGTAGCATTTCTAAATCAAACATGTACTGCTCTTTAATATTTTGATTGATTGAACAATCTCCACTCGTTAGGGTTGTAACATCCATGTTTAAAACCACAGCTCAAAAGAACCGTGAGCAGAGCTGTCTTCATTATCGGGTTTCTCTCTCGGTGTAAGTCCCAAGACGATTAATGTTGACTATCTTGGGTTTGTGTTAAGGTCTTCTTTCCCAAAAGGTTTCCAAAGTCATATTACAGTAATCTTCATCTCCCTTGTATCACTCGTATTTCCTACTTGATACGAACGGATATGAATATGCTGTTTGTTTGCCCCAGGGTACCTCCACGTGGTGACGGTGGGCAACGACCGATTCTTTTTTTTCGGTCGGCTAAACCCCTGGGTGAAGGCTTTAGAGCCGTCATGGCAGACAAACAACAAAAAATTACGATGCAGGGATTCGGAACCCCAGTATCGGCGGCTGGTCAGGGTGAGCAAGCGGGCCCGCAGTCGTCGTCATCAAGCGACCGCAGCTCTTTGTTAGTGGGAAACTTGGCTTTCGAAGAGTATAATACTACAAGAATTTATCACTTGAGGTCTGGTGACCAAGAATGCCTTATAGCAAAACGGGATAGTTTTTGTTACATTTGTAGCAAGTATGAGACCCCAAAAAATAGAAGAAAAATCAATCAAAATATTAAAGAGCAGTACAAGAACATGTTTGATTTAGACATGAAAATTGAAGAATTTGATTGGGTTCCTAAAATCATATGCGCAATATGTAGGAAAATGCTACAGAAAGACAAAAATGGTAAAACTGAAGTAAAAATGAAAGTGCCTACGATATGGAAGGAACCTTTAAGAAAAGAAGACTGTTATTTCTGTAATACGAATTGGCATGGAGTTAATAGTAAAAACAAGTGGCAAATTAATTACGCTAACGTTGAAAGTGTCACGAAACCTATACATGAATCGTCAATTGATAAAAGAGAAGATCCACTGGGTATGTACGCAAGTGGAAGTATGGATCTTGAGGAAAATTTAGAAAGACATGATGAAGATGAAATCTTAGAAGAAGAAATGGAGGAAGGAGATATTATTGCGGAAGAAGAAATAGCGCCTGATGAAGACAATGACGTTGCTAGTACAAGTGATACAAGTGACGAAGAATACATCCCCTACAATACTAAGAAGGAGAAAGGTCCACTTACACAGGAAAAAGTGAATGATCTCATACGCGATTTGGGCCTACCAAAGGATGGGGCGGAGTACTTGGCTTCATGGCTAAAAGAAAATACTAATGAAGCTGGAAAAATTAAAGTTTCTTACTACCGAGACAGAGATAAGAAATATCGTGATTATTTCGCTAAAGATGAAGAATTTTCCTTAGTTTACTGCAAAGATATAGTTGGGTTGATGAATTGCTTTAAACATGGATGTTACAACCCTAACGAGTGGAGATTGTTCATCGATTCGTCAACGAGAAGTTTAAAAGCCGTTGAACAGGCCGTTTGTGCCTGTCGGAGATTTAAATACGCGCGCATCCTGCGCGAGGCCGAGAGCCTGAGACTTGAAGGCGTCGCCGCGTTCTAAGGCGCTGCTATTCTAGCACACCGCGTGATACCCCCACCTGTTACGTGGGTCAAGGCCAACAAAACCAGGCCGCTCAAGTGGGTCTTATTGGTCGTGAGTGTGTGTGTGTGTGTTACGCGCCACGAGCTTGTAATCGTGAAGAGGTGGTGATTACTCGGAAGCCGCCGGAAGAAGAGGCCGAGAGCCTTGAGCGGCCTGGTTTTGTTGGCCTTGACCCACGTAACAGGTGGGGGTATCACGCGGTGTGCTAGAATAGCAGCGCCTTAGAACGCGGCGACGCCTTCAAGTCTCAGGCTCTCGGCCTCGCGCAGGATGCGCGCGTATTTAAATCTCCGACAGGCACAAACGGCCTGTTCAACGGCTTTTAAACTTCTCGTTGACGAATCGATGAACAATCTCCACTCGTTAGGGTTGTAACATCCATGTTTAAAGCAATTCATTAACCCAACTATATCTTTGCAGTAAACTAAGGAAAATTCTTCATCTTTAGCGAAATAATCACGATATTTCTTATCTCTGTCTCGGTAGTAAGAAACTTTAATTTTTCCAGCTTCATTAGTATTTTCTTTTAGCCATGAAGCCAAGTACTCCGCCCCATCCTTTGGTAGGCCCAAATCGCGTATGAGATCATTCACTTTTTCCTGTGTAAGTGGACCTTTCTCCTTCTTAGTATTGTAGGGGATGTATTCTTCGTCACTTGTATCACTTGTACTAGCAACGTCATTGTCTTCATCAGGCGCTATTTCTTCTTCCGCAATAATATCTCCTTCCTCCATTTCTTCTTCTAAGATTTCATCTTCATCATGTCTTTCTAAATTTTCCTCAAGATCCATACTTCCACTTGCGTACATACCCAGTGGATCTTCTCTTTTATCAATTGACGATTCATGTATAGGTTTCGTGACACTTTCAACGTTAGCGTAATTAATTTGCCACTTGTTTTTACTATTAACTCCATGCAAATTCGTATTACAAAAATAACAGTCTTCTTTTCTTAAAGGTTCCTTCCATATCGTAGGCACTTTCATTTTTACTTCAGTTTTACCATTTTTGTCTTTCTGTAGCATTTTCCTACATATTGCGCATATGATTTTAGGAACCCAATCAAATTCTTCAATTTTCATGTCTAAATCAAACATGTTCTTGTACTGCTCTTTAATATTTTGATTGATTTTTCTTCTATTTTTTGGGGTCTCATACTTGCTACAAATGTAACAAAAACTATCCCGTTTTGCTATAAGGCATTCTTGGTCACCAGACCTCAAGTGATAAATTCTTGTAGTATTATACTCTTCGAAAGCCAAGTTTCCCACTAACAAAGAGCTGCGGTCGCTTGATGTCGACGACTGCGGGCCCGCTTGCTCACCTTGACCAGCCGCCGATACTGGGGTTCCGAATCCCTGCATCGTAATTTTTTGTTGTTTGTCTGCCATGACGGCTCTAAAGCCTTCACCCAGGGGTTTAGCCGACCGAAAAAAAAGAATCGGTCGTTGCCCACCGTCACTACGTGGAGGTACCCTGGGGCAAACAAACAGCATATTCATATCCGTTCGTATCAAGTAGGAAATACGAGTGATACAAGGGAGATGAAGATTACTGTAACATGACTTTAGAAACCTTTTGGGAAAGAAGACCTTAACACAAACCCAAGATAGTCAACATTAATCGTCTTGGGACTTACACCGAGAGAGAAACCCGATAATGAAGACAGCTCTGCTCACGGTTCTTTTGAGCTGTGGTTTTAAACATGGATGTTACAACCCTAACGAGTGGAGATTGTTCAATCAATCAAAATATTAAAGAGCAGTACATGTTTGATTTAGAAATGCTACAGAAAGACAAAAATGGTAAAACTGAAGTAAAAATGAAAGTGCCTACGATATGGAAGGAACCTTTAAGAAAAGAAGACTGTTATTTTTGTAATACGAATTTGCATGGAGTTAATAGTAAAAACAAGTGGCAAATTAATTACGCTAACGTTGAAAGTGTCACGAAACCTATACATAAATCGTCAATTGATAAAAGAGAAGATCCACTGGGTATGTACGCAAATGGAAGTATGGATCTTGAGGAAAATTTAGAAAGACATGATGAAGATGAAATCTTAGAAGAAGAAATGGAGGAAGGAGATATTATTGCGGAAGAAGAAATAGCGCCTGATGAAGACAATGACGTTGCTAGTACAAGTGATACAAGTGACGAAGAATACATCCCCTACAATACTAAGAAGGAGAAAGGTCCACTTACACAGGAAAAAGTGAATGATCTCATACGCGATTTGGGCCTACCAAAGGATGGGGAGGAGTACTTGGCTTCATGGCTAAAAGAAAATACTAATGAAGCTGGAAAAATTAAAGTTTCTTACTACCGAGACAGAGATAAGAAATATCGTGATTATTTCGCTAAAGATGAAGAATTTTCCTTAGTTTACTGCAAAGATATAGTTGGGTTGATGAATTGCTTTAAACATGGATGTTACAACCCTAACGAGTGGAGATTGTTCATCGATTCGTCAACGAGAAGTTTAAAAGCCGTTCTGTTACACAATACAAATGTTTATGCAGCCATTCCCATAGGATATTCGGTAATACTGAATGAAGAGTACTGTAACATGAAAGTAATATTAGACCGAATAAAATGCAATGATCATATATGGCAAATATGTGGGGATCTTAAAATCATAACAATACTTCTGGGGCAACAATCGGGATTCACAAAATATCCTTGCTATTTATGTGAATGGGATAGTAGGGATAGAAAGAATCATTACATAAAGAGTGTCTGGCCCCTTAGACAAAAGTTCGAACCGGGTTCTAAGAATATAAAAGATAAGCCACTTGTTGATCCATCAAAAATTCTTATACCACCTCTGCACATTAAATTGGGACTTATAAAACAATGGGTAAAATCTTTAGACAAAGATGGTAGCTGCTTTAAGTATCTGCAAAATCAGTTTCCCAAATTAAGTGATGCTAAAGTAAATGAAGGAATTTTCGATGGCCCTCAGATTCTTAAGATGATAAATGATGAAATTTTTGTTACGAAAATGAATCATACAGAGAGAGAAGCATGGTTATGTTTCAAGGACGTAATTAAAAACTTTCTTGGAAATCATAAGAGCCCAAATTACCAACAAATAGTTTTAAATTTAGTAAATAGTTACAAAAATCAAGGCTGCCTAATGAATCTAAAATTACACTTTTTATATTAGCATGTTGATGAATTTCCAGAAAACCTAGGTGATTACAGCGAAGAGCAGGGAGAGAGATTTCACCAAGATATCAAGGAAATGGAGCGCAGGTACCAAGGAAGATGGGACGTAAATATGTTAGCAGATTACTGTTGGTCGTTAAAAAGAGATCTACCATCAACATCGGAGAAGCGGAAGCGTAATCCACTTCGTAGATCATTTGACAATAAAATAGTTCGTTACCATAAAAAAGAGTAATGGGCTTAATATTTTTACGGGTATTTTATTGAATTGCATATACTTCTAACAAATTTAAAGTAAATGAAGGAGCAGCAAACTGTGATATAGTTTTAAAGGATACGATTGTACTTGCATATACATTGTTCTTTGCTTTATGGTTTACATTACCTTTTGCATTGTTTCAGTTTATAACTAATTTTTTCACTCTCTTTACGTCCATGACCTTGAACTAACCTTGAACTGACCATAAATATAACCTTATGGGACTATACTGACCCTGGATTCGGATTCAGCGACCCCAAAAACCCCTAAATGTTATGGTTTGACTCTACTTTTTATGAATCTTTCTTATTTGACCTTCAACTGACCTTGACCATGACCTGATAGGGTTGTAATAAGCCCGGATTCAGATACAGCGCCCCAAAAAAACCCAAGATACCATGGTTTTAGTGTATTTTTCATGTATTTCGATAATTTGACCTTCAACTGACCTTGAGAAAGATCTGATTGTTTAATCTGACCCCGGATTCGGATTCAGCGACCCCAAGAACCCCAAGATACCATGGTTTTAGTGTATTTTTCATGTATTTCGATAATTTGACCTTCAACTGACCTTGAGAAATTTCTGATGGGGTTAAACTGACCCCGGATTCGGATTCAGCGACCCCAAAAACCCAAAGATACCATGGTTTTAGTGTATTTTTCATGTATTTCGATAATTTGACCTTCAACTGACCTTGAGAAAGATCTGATGGGGTTAAACTAACCCTGGATTCGGATTCAGCGATCGCAAAAACATATAAGTACCGTGGTCAAGTTTTTGGGACTTACAATTTTTTATTGTGGGGCTGTGTTGTTAATCAATTTAAAACTATTAACATTTTGTCTTAAATTAAAATCAATTAATTTTTTTACTCGATTATAGAACTTTAAAAAATAAGCAGTTTAGTTTGCTCGAAAAATGGCATCTTATACTTTGTATAGTGCGAAAGAAAATGGTTATAAAAATGATCTGTTTTCGCTGCATTAATCAGATTGGTCGTCAGTGTAAAGAAGTCTTTGTGATGAGCCTAATGATTCTGTTCCTGAACAAGAATACAAATTTGAATAAAAGAAATCAGTATATCCAATCTCGAATGTTGCAGCTTTAGTACGAATAAGGAATGACGATGTAAGTTATTACGTAAGTTCTTGCTTGCGTTTTTTAATTGATTTAGTCAACTAAACAATAATTAAACAAATGTATTTGACATCTATTGAGATACTTACTATGGGAAGTACTATTCGGATAAAAATTCAGATTTTTTATATTTCTGAGTCTTAAATTATTTTTAGTTATTTTAAAATTTATTTCAACTGCCTACGTAAGAACTTTCGTAAAGATACACGTAAAAACTTACGAAAGAACTTACGTAAAGACTGAC
Organism: Gastracanthus pulcherrimus; assembly: GCA_949152435.1. NCBI lineage: Eukaryota > Metazoa > Arthropoda > Insecta > Hymenoptera > Pteromalidae > Gastracanthus > Gastracanthus pulcherrimus. The sequence goes on along the minus strand of OX424573.1, from coordinate 82,636,747 downwards.
GTAAGAACTTAAGTAAGAACTTACGTAAAGATTAACGTAAGAACCAGGTACTTTATTCCGTAAGTTATTACGCAAGTTCTTACAGAAGCAGTTGAAACAAACATTAAAATAATTAAAAACAATTTTTTATGACTCAAAAGTACCTAATTCTATAGTACCATCCGGATAGTATTTCCCATACTTGGTAGATATTGCGACTAACAGATCTCAAATCAATTTTTAACTATTGTTTAGTTGTCTAATTCAATTTAAAATCGCAAGTAAGAACTTATCTACAATCTTTGGCGAAAAATGATATTGCGATATTTGGTTACTGCTATAAAAATATGATAGACGTTGATAAAAAAATCTGTTTGCATGTACAATAAAATATAGTATATATTGATATTATCTTCACTAAATAAGGATGGTTGAAGGTACAATATAAGCATAATAAGAATAAAAGGTAAAAATTACCATATTTGCTTGTCGAATATGCTATAAAATTGGTAGAGTTCACAATAACAAGGGTAAGGTTTTCGTATACAATGATATCGTATACAATTATCCGCCAACCCACATTAAACCCAAACTCTCCATATCTAAAAGATATCGTATATATGCTGAATGACATCTGCAGATATCTATTGTTTACTGGGTTCCAACATACCGACCCATTTAGGGCCTGTTTATAGTAAGTACCGGATTGCAACTGAGTTGTAAATCCACTTTATATATCTTTGTCGCTCAGTACAAAAATATATCATATACGGTTTATAAAAATACAAATATTCACGTAAGGAGAATTTATCATCAATTCAAGATAAATAAGTGTATTTTCCCACAATTAATTTTTGAATAAATTTCTCAACGAATAAGGTAGGACTATTATTTCTCCTTCTTTAAGGACTTTCATTGGCTGACAGTAAGGCTAGAAAACTAATTTTCGAAAAATCTTCGTTAAATGACAATAGTTATATTTTAAACCCTTCAGTTTATAATATAAAGGATTAATATATGTATTACTATAAAATATAAAAATGATGAGTTAACTTTTGCATATACTGTACTAGATATAGATATACTTCTATTTTTTTAGTTATATTACTTCAATGCTTATTTTACATTACATCCTACTTTTTCAGAACGATTTAAAGAAAACTTGGATTACAATAAATACAAATATTCTTTGTGTTGAGCTCAAAATAGGGATCCCATGTTAAAAACTTTGAAATTGAATTTCTCAATTTTTGATATCTCAAGAAGGATCTTAATGTTAACCACGTATAAAGCGCATCCAAATTGACATATCATAGAAGTTTAAAGGTGTTTTAAAGAAATTTCTTTAATGGATGTAAATCACTACACGCCTTATGCTCACACTCAATTACCAATTGCACTCAGCGCTACTTACTTTTACGAAACGTCCAAGGTTTGATTCTGCCATGCATCTGCTAAATCATCGGTTCAATTCTTTTATTACAATAAATAATATGTATAAATAATATATAATAAATATAGACCAGATTAGAAATTCACGCTTTTAAACATATTAATAAAACAATATTTGACACTGAAGCACTTAAGTATCCGTGCGTCCGATTTTATATTTTAAGTGTATTTTAAGTGATGTGTGAGTTGGTACGTGGGGAGTGGGTGAATAGATGTATGTGTCTAGGTGTGCGTGGGTGGATAGATAAAGGTAGCTGTCTGGTTAGGTGGGTAGTAAGGGTGTGTGAGATGATCGCGACAGGCGCGATATTTTCGTCTCATTTGGATATAGGAAACTCTCGTCCCGTGACCAAGACCTCGTTTTGGACGAGATTTCCAGCCAATAATACGATTCTTGGTAGTAGCGAGATTCTCGATTACAGCGAGACTTTCGGTCAGCCATAAGATTCTTCATTGCAGCAAGACTCTTGATCGGCAGCGAGATTCTTGGTTTCAGCGAGACTCACCATCGGTAGTGAGATTTTCAGTCGGGAGGGAGATTCTCGGTCGGGAGTGAAATTCTCGGTCGAGATAAGAGTCACTGTTAGGAACAAAATTCTGTTGAGAGCGAGATTCTTGGTAAAGAGCAAGATTCTCGGTAGAGAGCGAAATTCTCGGTAACGGTTATCAGTATTATGGATTTTATGGGGTTCACGATATTTATGGGTTGTATGAAGTTTTTGGGGTTCACGGGGTTTATGGAGTCTAAATTTTATGGGTTTTTTGAGGCTTATAAGTTTATGGAGTTAACGATGTTTATGGTTTTCTTGCGGTTTATGAAGTTTACGATATTTATGGGTTTTATAGGGTTTGTGGAGCTTATGTGGTGTATGGGGTTTATAGGATTTACGAAGTTTACGGATTTTATGGGGATTATAGGGTTTATGGGGTATGTATTTTATTAGTTTTATAAGATTTATGGGGTTTATGTGATTTATGGAAATTATAGATTTTACGGTGTTTATGGGATTTATAAGGTGTATGAGGTTTACGATGTTTATGGGTTTTATGAGGTTTATGGGGTTTATAGGATTTGTGTTTATAATATTTTATCTTTTCATGGAGTTTATGAGATTATTAGGCTTAGCCCTGGTGCAAATTATTTTTGTAACTGTCTACAATTGTGTCTGAATTTGAACAGTTACGAAAAGTTACAAAGAAATTACGACAGGTTATAAAAAGTTTTAATTATAGAGTTGCAAAAGGTTGTAAAGAGTTACTAAAATTGCAGAACACAATATTAAGTTATATTCGATTACATTTTTTTAGAAAATTAATGGGCTTATCAGGTTCGTTTTTTATTCATAAACAATTACCAAAAAAATTTTATAATTACTCCATTAATATTATTAAGACAAAGTTTGTATATCTATCTAAAATTACTATAATCGAACTGTAAAAAAATTATTACTGTTTATTCATAAAAAACAGGTTCAACGATTTTTTCCAAAAACATATTGACAATATTTTTTAAAAATAAAAAATGTACCGTCGGTAATGTAGGACCCGTGTCGGTATTTGAATATCCTTAAAATTGTCTATTACAGGGGAAACATTTAAATTTATCAAATAATACCTTTCCGGGCGATTAGAGCGTTTATACCACTTATGTAAGCTGTTGCAGTACTAATACTACGAATATTTTACTTTACTGTAATATATCATAAGTCCCTGTGTCTCAGTACTGAAGTAAAGGACTCGTAATTAGAAGATTACGGGTTCAAATCCCACTGAATGCAATTCTTTTTCTCTTTTTATTTTTGGCAACAAATTATGCTTAAAAGCATCATATATAGACTACAATAATTAATTTTTATAAAAAGTGTCATATAATTTTTTATATATTTATATATATATATATATATATATATATATATATATATATATATATATATATATACATATATTGTATTTTTAACTTGTTACAACTTTTTGTAACTTTTTGTATTAATGTCTAAACTCAGATAAATATTGCAGAAAATTACAAAAAAATTACGAAATTTTACGATAAGTAACTGACTAACTCAAGAACTCGTGCACTTAAGTACTCACTTACACGTTCTCGCATTTACTGGTTTACTTCTCAATCACTCTCGCACTCAGTCATGCACTCCCCAACTCTCTCACTTGTAAATATCTCTTACTAACTCACTCACTTCTAAATCTCTCTTACTAACACTCTCATATCTAAATTTCTCTTACTAACAACCTCGCTTATAAATCTCTCTTACTAACTATCTCATTCTGTCAAGCACTTTCTCACTCACTGTGCACTCGCTTATTCACTAATTTACACATGTACTCACTAACACACTCGCTATCGCCCTCAGTCACGCGTTACTCGACTCTCTTTCTCTCACTTTTCGAGTCACCTAACTAAGTCTCTCACTCCCTTACTCACTTGTGCATTTAGTAACTCATTCTTTTACTCGCTCATTTACTTTCCACTCATTCACACACAGACTTACTAACTCCCACACTCGTTCTTGAACTTATATTCTGACTCACGCATAAGCTGACATATTCATGCATAACGCACCCAATCTCTTACGCACATAGTGACTTACGCATACACTCATTAACGTACAATGAGTCACACTCTCACTGGCTCACTCACTTACTCACATACTTACTCACTTAATTACTCGCTCATGTCCTGAGTTACTTGTTCAATCCCACAAGTACTCACTCACTTGTCCACTCTTTAATGCGCTCATTCAGTCACTAACTCTCGCTTGCACTGACTCGCACCCTTACTCATACGCGTATTCACTTAATAACTCACTCATATATTCAGTCACTTGTTCATTCGTACAAGTACTCACTTACTTGTCCATTATTTAACGCGCTCATTAAGTCACTAACTCTCGCTTGGGCAGACTCACGCACTCACTCACTCTACTACTCACTTAATCACTCACGCATGCAACAGTCATTTATTCATTCATTTAAGCTCTAACTCACTTGATCACTTATTCACGAACGCACTACAGACCCTGATTCTCACTTGCACTAACTAACATACTCACTCACTCACGTACTCACTTGCTTAATTACTCACTCTAGTACTCATATGCTTGAATACTTATATTGTGACTAATTCATGAAGTGAGTTATTCATGCATTAACTCACCATTATGACTCTTTTATTTATTTTATACATATATGTATAAAAAAGATAAAAGTCATATATATGGGAATTTCTGCCTGTAACCAGATACGGGGTTGCAGGCTTGATTTCCGCTACCAAAATATCCGGAAAAACATTTTCTCAAAATGTCCCTGAAAAATTCTGACTGACGGGGAGTCGATCCTGTGCCCTTTGAGCGACCCTTGTCTTAAGAGGTACGCGTTTATCATCATCGACCTACCTTTTTAGAAAATTTTTCTATTTCGAATAACTCCTGAAAAGAGCGATTCTCACAACAGTTTTGAAGAAAGACCCCGAAATAAGCTTCCAATGATAGTTCTTTACAATCGCTTTTGCAAGGAGCGATCCTGATAACAATTTTTAAGAATTATACCGAGAAAGAGGGCTCTAATAGAGAGTTTGAAACAGTCGCTCTTGCAAAAAGCAATCTTCTCAGGAGTTTTTGATGAATAAGTATGAGAAAGAGCACACTGAAAAGAGCGCTCTAAAAGAGTGATTGTTATAGTCGGGTTTACTTATGTTTATTAAAATTTCGATAATATGTCTATATAGCAGACCTAAAGTTTTCGCGTGTTTAAGCGGGTCAAAAGTACTTTCTTTTTAGACACATGCACGACTTTTGCGTTTTTTATACATCTAATGAGAGCAGAAGACGGCTGTTTGCCGACCGGCGAACGGAAAAACTCTTCGCTCGCTCTCATCGAAAACTTTTCACCCGCTGTCACACCCGCTCTTCAAATAAGAATGTACAGATGATACCACATGTTTAGGGGAGCCGAAACACTATATTAAACTGATTTTCGATAGTAAGCTCTAAGAGAATTTAAGTCCCCTAAATATGGGGTACCAGCCTGATGATACCATATTTTTAGGAGGGCTCAAACACTTTAGTAGGCTGATTTTCGAAAATAAACCCTGTAACAGCCTGATATTGCAGTCTAACGGGCGTGTGTTTACACCGAGCTGAAGATCAGATCCATTTGGGTCCGCTTTAGAGGCAGAAAAAAAACGCGAAATCAAGACATGTGTGTCGTAAAGTACAGTATGTATGTACCGTGAGTGAAGAGGCTTTTTTGCCCTTGTGTGATTGCAATACTCGTTTTCGGTTCAGAATACGCACTCATCTTCGGCTCGTGCTTGCTCGCTTCGACTCCTGCAAACTATACGTGAGTAAAAAAGCCTACTTTTCATCCTTGATACACAATATATTTTTTTGTTGGCCCACTGAGCAAACACAACAAAAGATATTTGGCCTTCCCTGATAAAAATATCCGATTAAAATGAACCACTACCACTTCTTGGAGCAGAATTTCCTATTAAAATCAATTAGAATGGATTAAAATTAATCTATTTTGAAAATAATACGTTTTAATAGGATACTTTTTACAGGGTCCCTAAGCATTGGGTATCATCTACATAATACCACATGTTTAAGGGGATCTAAATACTATATGATAGCTTGATTTATATAAAATAGATCCCCTTAAAATATTGGGTACCATCCGGATGATACCATGTGTTTAGGGAGACCTAAAAACTATTGTAGCCTGATTTGTATAAAATAGGCCCTAAAAATGTTTGCCACATAAGAATCGAATTTGAAATCTCGGAATTCGAATCTCGAATATCTCCGAGAGAGAGTCTTTCAAAGAGTTTTTTTAATGACTCTGAATCTCTGCTTCCCAGTTAGTAAAAATGTAGGTGGGGAATTCGAATTTTTCATTGACTTTCGGACTCCTTTAACCCTTTAAGGTCCAGTGTGGTTTTAAAATCACAAAGAACTCAAACCTAGCATAATTAATTCAATTTGACCTAGAAGAAATCCTTGGAACCCTCAGATACTCAAAAAATATATAAACTTGACGTAAGGACCAGAATAACGACGAGTTCTTTGAAAACAATGACAACGATTGCCAAAGCAATGCGTATGGAGCTACATTTTTTGTTTTAAAAATCGAACTAATATTTTATTTTATTTATTTAATAAGTAACGCAAATATCAAAATTAGCTGAGTTAATATTTTACCACACAAGATGTTTGATTACATCGAATTTAATAGTAATATTACCAATTAGTATTGGACCTTTTCAGGTATATACGAGTATAGTCGAATAATAGAATACATCGAGGGGCGGAGCGCGCGCGCTCGAGTCTGCCCGAGCATTCGCACCTGCTCGATGCTCGGCCACTAAAACTGCTCTAGCTTCGGAAATATGTCGAATTGGCCTCTGAAATTTTTAAGACATATTCCTGGATCGTTTTGGAATAGATTTAAGACAAAAAAAATCGATTTTTTGAAGCCGGTAAAGCAGACTCCCCCCTTAATAAATTTGTTAAATCACAGCGAATTGTTGAGCCCAGTTTTACAAAAATATTAAAAATATTTTTTATTTATAATGTATAATATTAAATTATAGTATGTTATTATCAATATTATTATATTATTATTATATAATTATAATACTAAATATTAATATTAATATTTGGGGCCTTTGGTGTCTCAGTCGGTTGAGTGTCAGATACCCAAGCCGGTGACGCGGGTTTGATTCCTAGTCTCGGCCGATTGATACAAGCACCTCTGTAAAAATTGCATGTGCTTTGTTTACAAACACATCGCAGACCCTCACTGTTGATTAAGCACCATATGGGAGCACAAATTTGGCGACGTTAAAAAAATATTAATATTTATTTTTAATATATAATATAAAAATAGATATTTATTATTTTTCAATTAAAGTTTTTCTGTTAAACTGTGCATGTGTTCTTATTACTATGCAAATATGCAAAAAATATTTTATACTTTAAAAAAAAGCATACTTTATTATAACATTGCTAAACATAAAAATACAATTGTGTATAGATTACATAAATTTATACGTTTTCATAATAATATTACTCTATTTGAAATTTAAATTCACCGCCATGCGCTAGGCAGCAGACAGCCCTATTCATTTCCATTTGCATCCGCTAGATGGCTACGTATGAAATGGTACTTGATTCATATATAAGGAAAATTCCAAACAGCTAACACGTAGCATTCGAGCGTGTTCGGTCCACAGCGTGCGATCACAAGCGTAATCTATAGTATGTAAGATCGTTTATTATAAGTATAGTTGTAAATTAAATAATATATAAAATAATAATGTGTAAATATATACAAATATTTGCATTTCTACTGTAAACAATAAGTTAAGGAGAACACTAAATTAATTCTTTCAATTGTTTTATTATCAACAAACATAATAATTTTTGTTTAATCTAACGACAACCAATTTTGGCCCAAGCTCTAGCTGTTACTGTCATCGATACTCGAATGATTTTCGCAGAGATCTAAGTAGAGTCTGGCCCAAGGCTCAGACGATGCTTTGTCGATAGTCGGAAAACCGTCGGCCAAGGCACGGCCCAGGCTCAGCTTTTAATGTCGGCCCGACCGTACACGCGTTTTATCAAAGGTCTCAGCTAAGCCTGAGACGATAGTTTACTATTTACTTATAAATGGTCTACAATCGGTAAGCCAGGGCTGTCCCCGACTCAACTCAATGAATATTTGATATATACAGCCCAAGGTTCAGACGATATTTTTTCGAGAGTCGGAAGACCGTCGGCTAAGGTACGACCCAGGATCACCTTTTAATGTCCGCCCGACCATAAAAGCCTTCCATCAGAGGTTTCAGTCAGTCCTGAGGCGATAGTTTGTCGAACGATCGGCCATCCGCAAACCAGGCCTGGTACAGGTTCTAGCCGAGGGTATTTTGAAGCTCGGGTAAGCATTGACAACCGTTTGCCTATATAACCAATGATATAACTTTCACGCCGCGAGTACAGCATAATAGAACTTAGAAAGAAAGATGAAAATTACATGTGGGATTGCCAGATTTTTCTATCTTTGAATGCTTGCAGTAAATGTATATGTGAACATTGGCACTTCATTTTATATAGACATACTGTTTATAACAAATTAAGTCAGATATAAAGGTTGGTTATAAATATTTACACATAGAGCTAAAATATTTATAGTTTAATACGTATTACTGTGAAGTTAAAAGTTTTGTAGATTTGCCCATATATGCGGCACCCTAAGACCGTCACACAGAAATATGTGCCAGTTAATTTAAAAGAAAACATGGGAGGGTGAATTGGGAGGTGATGGAATTTTTTGAAAGGGTAATGGGGAAATAAGTGTAGTGAGGAAAGTGATGGAAGGGTTCATAGAGAAGTAGGAGAGAAAAGGGAGACAAGTGGCTAAGAAAAGTATGAGCGGCGTAGAGAGAGAAGGAGAGAAAGAGACAGAGCGTGCCTAAGTGAGCAAGTAAGTAAGCGAGCGTGTTAGTGAGTGAGCGAGTAAGTTCATGTATGAGTTCATGTATGAGTGCGTGAGTGAGTGAGTGATTGTGTGCGTGCATAAAAAAGTGAGCCAGCGAGTGATGACTTGGGCAATTTCGTGTGCTAAAGAGTGAGTCAGTACATGCATAACTAAGTGAATGATTAAGTACTTGCGTGCATGTGTGTGTGTGTGCGTGTGTGTGTGTGTGTGTGTGTGCGTGCGTGCGTGCGAGCGTGCGTGCGTGTGTGTGTGCGTGCGTATGGTTGGATATGATTGTTTTCACAATTTTTTATTAATTAAAGTATTCAAATTAAACTATGGATCAAAACGTAATATAGTTATACATATTTTATCTTCTATAATATTAAAATAATAAAAGTCTCTGGTTTCCTATCTCATCAATATTTTCACTTTAAAAAAAATTTGCTGAAAATGTGTTTGAAAACTAAGTGTGTATGTGTATGGGTAGACGAGCGTGTGTGTGAGTGTGGTTCCATGAGTGTATACGTATACGAAAAAAAGTTTTGGTGGTTGTGAATGATGCAGCGCGCCGAGCTGAGGTACGTTGCACGCTCGCGCCGTTCAGAGGTGCGCGACACCCCTTCTCAATGCTGCGAAACGCATCCCGACAGACGAGCGCAGGCAAGCGCCTTCCCGAAGTGTGCGAGCCACGTTGAACTCTCGGCGCGGCGCGCATCGTGGCGGACTAAGCGAGCTCGCATCTTTGGCCAAGGGGCGACACTCGTTTGGGATCTGGCATTCCGCACATCTTGACAGACAAGACTGGCGCACTCCATAACGACTATTGACGGACGGCTTCGTCTATCGCGCTCAGTACAGCTTTAGTTTCTATAGTGCAAGATTAACGATGATTGTACGGCTATACCATTATATACAACATATGATTATGTATTATATTTGTAATATATTGTTGTATATTACTTATACCACATTTTAAGCAAAAATAAGGTCTTTGGATAAATCATCTATCGGGGACCAGTTTAGGTATTTTTAGCATATAGAATACTTTATATACCCGGTAAGTAATGTACATCTGTAACTATGTTTTAATTTTAATCTAAGACCTAAAATTAATAGCTATTTTAAAATTGTGGAAAAATCACAAACAAAGTTTTTACCTAAAACTTTTTTTGCAAATTTACAAAAGTTAAAAATTTTACTGCTGTTCAATGAAATATGGCACACAATTCAATATGGACTTAAATTATTATTTTCAAAATGAATCAAAACGAAATAGCTCTATCCATGTTGGTTGGACTTGAACCCGGATCCTTTAAGTTCTGAGGCTGCCACTCTAGCGCTTGACCACCGTTAGCTTAAACGTTTGACACTGAGTTTTTTTTAAGTTTAAAGAGTCGATTTTACACTTACTTTTACTTGTTATAGATAATTTAAAGATAAGTAAATTAAAAAAAAATTTGTTCAACTTGGTAACCACTTGGGTCTTAAGGGGCTAAAAATATAAAAGTCAAAAGCTTACGTAGTTTAAAAGAGTACATTATTAGCTATAAATATAATTTTTTTGAACAAAAAAAAATGCTGTTTTTGAGATATTTAATACGAGGGTAGTTCAATAAGTCTTTAGAATGACCAACAGATGGCGTGCGAATCGCTCCAAATCATCTGTTTTCAGTCAGCACCACTCCCGACTAGATATATGGTGCAGTCACAGTCCACATCTTCTGAGTTTACGTGTTTTTATAACCAATTGAAAAAAAAAATTGCTTGTTAAGAAAAATGGAAAAAAACGAGTTCAGAGCGGTAATTAAACATTTTCATTTAAAGGGTTTAACTCCATATGAGATAAAAAATGAATTGGACTCAGTTCATGGCACATCTGCCCCTGCCTTAGCAACGGTTTATAACTGGGTAAATGAATTTAAGCGTGGTCGTACATCAATAAGTGACGAACCACGTTCAGGAAGGCCCGTAGAAGCAACTACTCCCGAAATCATCAATAAAATCCACGATATGGTGTTGAAGGATAGAAGATTAAAAGTGCGTGAGTTAGCTGAGGCCACAAGGATATCTATAGGTGCAGTTGTTTCAATTCTACATGAAAAATTAGGCATGAAAAAGCTATCGGCAAGATGGGTGCCGCGTTTGCTCTCAGCTGAGAATAAACGCAATAGAGTGGTCGCCTCTGAGGCTCTTTTGGCGCGCATAAGTCGGAATCCTGAGGAATTTTTTCGTCGATTTGTGACTGTGGATGAAACATGGATACACCACTACACTCCTGAGACAATGGAACAATCCAAACAGTGGATTTCCACAGGCGAACCAGCTCCAAAGAAGGCAAAGACCGTAAAGTCAGCTGGTAAGGTTATGGCTACAGTTTTTTGGGATGCACGTGGAATTATACTTATTGACTACTTGGAAAAGGGTAAAACAATTACTGGTGAGTATTATGCATCATTATTAGAGCAGCTGAAAGAAGAAATTAAAAAAAAACGACCACATTTGGCGAGAAAAAAAATTCTCTTTCATCATGACAACGCCCGAGTTCACACATGCTTCGTTTCAATGGCTAAAATTGAAGAACTAAAATTCGAATTGGTCGAACACCCACCGTATTCACCAGATTTAGCCCCCAGTGACTTTTTCTTATTTCCAAACTTGAAAAAATGGCTCGGTGGACAGAGATTTACGGACAACGAAGACGTCATTGCCTCTGTAAGTGCTTATTTTGAGGAACTTCCGAAAACGCACTTTTCTGAAGGATTAAAAAAACTTAAAAAGCGATTGACCAAGTGTATAGAGCTCCAAGGAGATTATGTTGAAAAATAAAAAAAAATTTACCCAAAAAAATTGTTTTTATACTTTATTCTAAAGACTTATTGAACTACCCTCGTACTTTATAAAAAAAGATTTTTTGCATTTATCGACCTATACAAGGGTGAATCAAGTAGAAGATTATCCCCGAGGGTGGGTTTACTGCCCGAGCGAATACTCGACCTTATTCCTGTGTTGCATATAGAACTTTATTCCCGACTTAACTGTGGACACTTATTGACTTAAAAAGAGGAATTTACGGCAATAACTAGAATTTATTGAAAATGTATATGAATATCAAGAAAAATAATTTTTTTAAAAAATACATTTGCGGAAAAAAGTAAATTTGAGGGAAAAAGTATATTTGCGGGAATCATATGCACTTTTATCCCGGTTTTAAGGTCAATAAAGTGGCCATTACGGTTGAGTCGTGAATAAAGTATGTTTTATCATACAAAGGATTTGCATTTGTTTTTCTAGCTAAAAAACGTTTTTATACAAATTATTTTTAATAATGAATGACCGAAAGGTGGCGTGGATTGATATCTTGTTTTCCATACGATCGTTTATTTGTTTGGTTATTTAAACTACAATTTGTTGAAATTATTTGGAAAATATCACCTCAGTGGAAATTGTCATAGTTTTTAAATTATGCAGTGTAATAAGTAACATTAAGGTAGTCAAAGATTACTTGGTGGTTGCCGTTAACAGAAGACCATATGAGACTCTATCAAACATAACCTCGTCAGCTGTTGCACAGCGTATACAAGTGCTGAAACCGTACCCATATTTTTGTTTTAATTTTGCACAATATCAAAAGATGGTAGTTGTGTTAAATGTACCCAAAAAAGAACCTTATTATTGTGACAGCGGTGAAGCAATGTTATGATAGGAAATCGCAAGCCGGGCATCCAGAAAATGGTGCATTTGCTATGTGTTGTGGCTTGCAGTATATTGGGGCACCTAAGGTTAATGATATAAATGCTTCTAACTCCCTGAGCTCGAAGCCTGCTGCGATAACACAGGCAATGAATACAATCGCTGGAAACTCCCAAGATACTTCCTCCAAATATTGTAAATCAAGAATAGCATTCCATACATGAGCCTCTTTCAAAAAACGGGATCGACCCTTTGACTCCAGGACAATGAACTTTTATTACCCGGTTATAAAGCATTGTAAGAAATTTAGTTCGTATCGTAGAAATACGCGGTAGACGTAAAGCGGACAGTTCTAGATTCCCAATTTTCGTTGGTTGGGGTGGAAGAGAGTGCATGATGCTCCCTCGCTTGGGCTCGCGACTCGCAACACATCAGCTCTCGCGTACCCGACGCCGACAGCAGAATACGAGCAGCTAGCATCGGTCACAGACGTATTCGGTGTAGTAATTGCTCGGCGCAGAAAAGTGCTTTGTCTCACTGGCTCAAGGTGCACGATTTGTTCGTCGATAGGTAAGCATTCTGCTTTTGTGTATTTCTGATTTGGGGATACGCTTTTTATTGTGCATTTAATAACGTTAACGTGTGATTGTTTTAAAAAGAAGTGACTTCGAATTGGTCTATAAGTACGTCGCGCGGAGATCTCACGGAAAACTGCAAAATTGCCCAATTGGCACAAACGTTGTTATATTCTGTCGTGGTGCTATCGTTTCATTGCGGGTATAGGTGAAAATTTTTCGGGTGTTTGTTCACAGCGGTTCGTGTTGAAATATTGTAATCACTAGACTGACCGGCGCCTTCCCGCAGTTTGATACGCGGCGACGAGAAAATTCTTCTCGATTACGGCAACAAGGCGATGATGGGACATCTTACTTATTTAGTGCATTTGCGAGTAACTCCAACATCCACGAAATCCAAAATTATTTTTTTAATTTCAAAAAAGAAGTTTCTTCTAGTATGTAGAATGCATGTAAATTTTTTCAGATGTTTTTAAGCTCATAGTTAATTTTGTTAAAAAATTACTATCAAGGAAACGTTAATTTTTTGTAAAAACTATGATATCAAATCACTGTTTCTATTTATTGAGCTACCGACTTGCAATATAGTATTTAACCTTGTTCATATACCACCTGTATCAGTGAGTAATAAAGAGTCTATCTTTCGGAGTTGGACTATTATACTACTAAGCTCCAAAATATATACATCTCGACCTCAAGCTGCAAATTTCTTATCTGTGGAGAGTTTCTTATCTGTTCAGTTTTTTTATTCTTTCTTTCTTCATTCCTGAGTATTCATACCTGTTTCAAAATAACATCACAACTGTCATTACACATCATCTGAATCGTGTTATCAGGGACATGGTGCTTCGTCTTGAAGAATGTGTTAATAGTATAAGTGTTGTGCAAGTTGTTAACGCCACAAACATTTATGGTAACTTGCTTGACTTACTCTTTATGAACATCCAAGATATTTATAGTAAATTATGCTTAAATCCCTTGTGCAAATTAGATGTTGTCACAGACACACAGATATACAACGCTTGCAGCGCGAGCATATGAGACGAGTCAGCGATAAGTGGAGCCGGTCTATGATGCACTTGACCTGCATCGTAGACGTTACCTCCGTAGTATAAGCACGAGACCCGCACACTGGGGACCTGGACTCGAGTCCCGTCGTCTACTTTTTTCGCTGCCTACCTCGTCTCCCATTCATACGTAACAATGTATTTCACCCGGCGCTTAAATTTTCTTTTACTGTTAAATTGGTTGAGAGCCTCGAACCTTCTGCGTATGCATGTTACTTAATCTCGGCGAGTCTATAAATTCTGTCCTTGATACATTTTATAAAATTATTTTTGAGGGTATAAGTTATCATGTTCCTTTTCTTCATCATTCATCATCAACTTATCCCATTTGGTTTACACCAGAATTAAAAATAGGTATTTGTAAAGAAAAGAATTAACACTGTCAATACACGGACGCATTGACTGAATTTTCCTATGGTGAATTTCGGATTCAGAGAGCATTATGTAAAAAGTTGACTCATTCAGCGTACAAAAATTATATTGCAAAGACTGAAGATAATATAAAATGTAATTCAAGACAAATTTGGAAGTTTGTTAATAATAAAAATAAATCTGGAAAAATGCCAAACTGTGTACACTTAAACGGTGTCAGTGTTGAGAATGGCACTGAAATAATTGGTTTGTTTTGCAAACATTTCAGGAGTATGTTTAGTGATAATAAATTAAATATGCTGTCAATGGACTCTGTTACCTCTCTAGCTCTGAACTCAGTTATTATAAGTAAAGACGATATTTTGAATAGAGTTCAGAGCTTGAGTGATGAATTGAGTACTGGTTCTGGTGGTCTTTCAGTCTGCATATTAAATCTTGAATACTGTCGTTTATAGATCCATTGCTCTCTGTCTACAATTACTCTGTTTCTTTTGGATGTTTTCCTGATTTCTAGAAATTGAGTTATATCACCCTTACTTTAAAGAAAGACTTCCATATAATGTTTTGAATTATAGACCAACGTCGTTGATGCTCTTAGCGATGGCTGTCAAGTCGACTCTATTTACACTGATCTGAAATCGACGTTTGACTGCCTAAATCACAATTTCTTGGGTTGGCTCGTATTTAAAAAATAGAAGGCCAGTAGTTAAAATAAATAATTTTTTGCTAGAGGAATATGTAGCTTCATCTGGTGTACCTCAGGGATCACATTCTGGACCCATATTCTTAAATGTTTCAATTAATGATGTAAATTCCGTAATATTACTTCAAAATGATTTAATTGAAATATATAATTGGTTTGTGCCAAATAGTTTTTCTTTTCAGTCGTTGAAATGTAATATTATTACTTTTTATAGGGGCACCGATACCAATATAAATTATAGTTATAAAATGAGTGACACTTTTTTGGAATGTGTGTCTGAGGTTAAGAGCTCTCCGGTGAAAAATCAAAATTCCGAAGCTTTTAGGCTCACAAAATAATATTTACATGGAACGACTATAATGATATTATCAATTCATACACATTTTTAAAAAAATTTAACATAATATTGAAGTTATTTAGAATAATAGGTTTATTTTAAGTAAAATTAGGCTGTACGGTAAAAGTTGTTGGCGCACACCACAATGATATTTATGAACCAAAAAAATTGATAGTGATTTTGACAGTAAAATAAAAATAAGTTAGTTGAAACTACCATTTTTTACTCAATTATGTGTTTCTTGAAAATAATAAATATTTGTTGTATATTTGGGTACCCGGGTGGCTGAGACGTGTTTTTATTTTCAAATGTTACATTTTTCAAGTTAAAAAATTTTTTAAACTATGTATAATGTGAAATTCGATAGATAATCGGTTAAACCATGGGGATTCAAGAGGATTTTAGCCTATCTTTTTAGAAAAAATATTATTCAACAAAATACACTCCGGTGGGTACCCGGGTACCCGGGTGGCAACACAACGGTTAAAAGTAAAATGTGTCTATTAGGTTATTTAAAGCCAATAATGCTTTATTTTTCATTCCATTAAGAAAAGGTGATCTAAATAAACACTCTGTGATTAATAGGATAAGTGAGTTAGGGAATGCGAATATTGATCTATTTGATATTTTCAATGTATATATCTCTGCTATAAAGAAACTAGCACGAGAAATGTTTTTTAAATGCGAATATTACTTATTATAGTGTAAATATTACTTGATTTATATACGCAACCTAACAAATTGTAATCGAACGATGTAAAAGGTACTCTATCCGTATATATTATAATAAATAAATAAATAAATAATAGAAAAAAAATCAAGCAGCTCTAGACACCAACAAAATTTTTCAAGGGCTGAAACTTGGTAAATTATCTTATTTTAATGTATTTCAATGGGTCTCCCATTTCATTAATATATTGAGCAAATTCCCATATAAATTCATGATCATCATTTATATGGATATGCGTGTTCGCACATATGTTATTCTAAAACAAATAAAAATATAATAAATAGTAACAATTATTGCAATACAGATTTTGAATTTGAAGGGAAAGCCCGCGCACTCTTGACTTGAGCTAGACCGCTGCGCCTGCGCGGTAGACGCAGCGGCACGCAACCCGAGATGACTACAGCAGAGCATTTCTAAATTCGTGAGGAACGAATTTATGCATATTGAATAATCAATCTTTTATGCGTTTGAGGCCTAGAATAGTAGAAGAAAATATAAATGGATATAAATATAAAATAAAAAATAAAATAATTAAAATGTACGCAACATATATTGCGATTTGAGTATGCGCTACTCATCACGGCCGCGCGCAATTGTATTCCGGTATTTAAGCTGTAGGACCGGGCCACGTGACTACACCAATCGTGCCCTGCTGGAAATAGGTTTTTAAAAATTTATTAAAATTTTTTAAAGTCAAATCATTTTTAATTAACTTCTATAACTCCAATGAACATTTACATTTCAATTATCAAGCTATGAATTAACTTTAATAATATTGAATCAACTTTAATGAATTTTTATAATTAATTGACATTAAAAATTTTGAATGTTCAATTTCAGTATAGACCTTCATAAATTTTAATAAACTTTACTGCACTTGCATACATTTATTAAAACCAATTAAATGAATGAATTTTAATTGTTCTTTTCTGAATAACGTCCAATGAATTCCTATGTATTTAAATTATTTGCAACTAAATAAAGTTGAATAGTCAAAAATTTTATTAACGATAAATGAACTTCAATAACATTGAATCAACTTTTATGATGTTTTGTAATTAATTAATATTAATTATTTTTAATGACAAGTTTTGGTATACTTTTTATGAACTTTAATGAAGTTTTATACACTGTAACACCACATTTTGTGTGCGATACACAATGTGAACGACAGCACATTACCTACCCATCTCACTCACTATACACGTACACACACATACACTATCCCCCTGGACGACACAGAGCAAGCGAGCTCTCACGCATAGATGGGAGCTGGCTGGTCTCGTCTGGGGTGCGCTGAGCATGTCCTGGCGTCTCCTCTCCTTACTCCTGTCCCTTCGAACCAACCTAAGGAAACACACAAGAGATTAGAAACCGAGAATATAAGTAAAATGGTATTAGAATGATACCCACCTGATTTTATGCCTTGAAAGGCATGAATAGATCCACCTTGGGCGGAGCGGCTGCTTCTCTAGACATGAAGGAGGCCTGCAGCATACACCCTAGAAAATATAAAGAAGAGTTAGTCTACAGCAGACATGCACATCAAATTGGAACTCTCTTACCTGGTCTGGAGGGTTTGCAGAGGCAGGGTGGTCCCTCAGGTACAGCAACGTAGCTCAACTCGTAGCCCGCTCCCCCATAACAGCAGCAGCAACAGCCTCCGAAGCTCTCGCCAGACACCTAGAAACAACACAGCATTAGTAAGGGGAGATTACAGTGATAAACTAAACACTTATCTCATCTGATAATAGTGGCAGTGGATGAATGCAGTAGGAAGCTGTATGTAAACATAATTTCTTCGAGGTAAACCGTGCCCACTGCTTCTGCTGCAAGTACGCCGTCCTGGGCCTTGCAGCTCTCGTCTACGTGCCCCTTTGTCGGCACCGTTGCCCAGATACCCCTTCTGCTGCATCCCTCGTCGCACTTCCTCGTCCTGGCCACTCGTCCTTCCTCGTCCTCTCCAACACCGTCTGCAAGCCGTCGACTGCATGCCACATAGCGTGACGTCACCGCGAGCAGACGCCTCCCTTTCCTCCTTCTCACTTCTCTTTCTCCCTCGCCAAAGCATGCGCTGCGCCCTCAGGCGGACTCGGGCTCGGTCCGCACTACCGAAACCCGATGGTAGCGCCGCGGGAACGAAGGGACAACGAGTCCACTTCCTACTGAGCCACGTACACAGATGCTTCGTTTTCCTGTATCAGCTCCGTGCAAATACCAAAACCGCTCGTTCCGCTCGCGAATATAGCTATATATAAACCGTTTACCGTGTGTGCAGACCAAATTGTATCGTCGAAGGAGGCCACACCAGATTCGAAAATAAAAGAGTAAGTTGCACAGATTATTATTGTGCTTAGTGCACACCCATATAGACATATATATTTATATAGGTAATTTTTATTAAAGCTGGCGCCGCGTGCGTGTCGAGCACCGCGTCGCCGCCTTTCCACGAGTATTTTGTCGCCGGATATTACTTGAATTCGCGTCCCTGAGAAGTAGCTTCTTCCCATCCCCACCATTTACCGTTTCCCACCGTACCGTGTGCTCACCATAGTTAGTTTATTGTATAAGTAATTTTATGTGTCGGTAGAATACTTGTAAAATCGTGCTGTGAATTCGCGCAGCTGGCGCTCAACTCTTGTATTTAGGTTGAATAAAACCACAAGTGTTCATAGTATTACCCTAATTTCACGTGTATGATTTATTTCAATCCTCGAATAAAACTATGTTAAAGCCTGCATGTGCGGCGCAATAATCTTGGTTGAATTAGCTAAAATTATTGTCATAACACGTAGTTACAGTTTAAAAAACAATTAAATGAATGAATTTTAATCGATTTTTCTGAATAACGTCCAATGAATTCCTAAGTCTTTAAATTATTTTCGACTAAATAAATTTTAATCAGCAAAAATGTTATTAATTGTCATTGAATTTAATTATTAAAAACCAACTAAAGTTTATTGAAAGCTATAAAGAATAAAATTTCAAAGTCATTCAAAGTTATAAAAAGTTAATAGAAAATAATTAAAAACAATTGCTTATGCATTTGAAAGACCGTTCTTGATCGTACTTTTGACTATTGATTTTCATTAGTTTTACATTTGTTATGAAGTTAATTAAAGGTCATTAATTTTAATTAAATATTATTGAATTTCATGATTAGAAACAAACTAAAGTTTATTGAAAATTTTTAACTATATCATATGACTTTTAATTGTTTTAAATTGTTTCTAATAACCTCTACGTTTTTTAATTATCTTTAATAGGTAGAAGTATGATCAAGAACGGGCTTTCAAATTTATTGAATATCAGCTCTATGTATTTTAATGAATTTTACAAACCTATTTTCAGCAGGGTGTATACGGTTGTCTTTAGATAAAAATTGCAATTAAAGTACATAATGTCATGAAAAAACCCGAAAAGAATCTGAATCTGCACCATTAAAGACAAACATCTCGTATATTATATGCGAGATATTCGTTGTATTTAAGTCATGATTTGACGATGTAAAATCCTTAGCAACGGTTACGTAATATGATTACTGCGAGCGTGTGGGGGGATCCTGCGATGAGATGATTGAATATTTTACATTTAATATAGGTGAATAAATAATCGGTAGTATATCTAAGCACAACCATAGTTGGGAGCAGAATAATTTTTAATGTAATCCAACATAATAATATTTTCTTCTAAGAAAATACCATAGCTTGTCAACTCATGTTAAATAACCGAGGTAGAAAAGGATAGAAAACATTCGACCTTCAACGGGGGGTGCTTCTCGGAAGAGTGGCGCTCTAATAACAGATGGTATATGCAAATAAGTTACGGTGCACAATTGCCGCACGAGCCGCCGAAAGTCAATCGCCTAGAAAGCGAGGTGATGACTGACCCCCCGCTGGGAAGACACTTGATTTTTCGACACAACTACAGGATATTTTTCCAATTAATCGAGTCACGAGCGACGCTACACTCTTCGGCGCTAAGACACAACGCATGTGTCCGAGCGCTACAAGGACGCGACAGGTCATCAGGAAGGCCTGTAACATAAATTGCAATGGAGCAACAAGGATCGCTACACGGAAGAAAAGGAGTAAATATACGTACCCGCTAATGCCTTTAAAGTAGCTCTTTAAATCTCCTCTCTTTCCTTCATTTTCGGCCTGCGGGAATAATTCGTAAGCCCAAACCACAGAGTTGGTTCGCCCAACATTGCTCTATCTTAACCCGGCCCCACTGAGACTAAAAATAAGGTCTTGTACCTTCCTCTTCACCGAGAAAACTATGATGCCTGTGGCTAATAGTTTTCTCCGAAGGCTGATTAGGTTTCTCTGGGCCCCATCGAATAGCTAGATAAATACTAATTTAATCGTCATTGTACCATTATTCATGTTCATTCATACATATAGTAGTATATTATAAAATCTTTAACTCTCATTTGGATGTCTCACAATATATTTATATAACTTATTCATATTGTTGGTTTGATTTTTTTTCCTATTCATAGGTCAAGCGTTGAAACTGTCGGCACACCTCAGTCTATTAGCTGCCATGCAACACAAGGAAGAATAAATCTTTGAATTATTATAAAATAAATACATAACATTTATTTATTTGTATGACTCTTGTTGTTGCTATATTTAATTAAAATGTATTAACGTAAGTAGAACTTATCTAATATAAATGTTAGAAAGAATATTATAGGGATATTGATCCTTAGTTAGTTAATTCTGTTTTTCTTTGTTTTTCTCATACACATCTCACGACACAGATATACATAGACTTATATTATCTTTATTTTTTGAAAGCTAAGTATAATAAATAAAGAAATAAAGGTACACAACCACATTCCTCTTTCATTAAACCTAAAATACTATTTTCTTGTACATTATTGACTATAATTTATTATATCCATGATATCTACAATTACTAAATCCTACTCGTACACTGGCCCAAGAACATAAAATATACACATATTATTTTTATTTATATATATGGATAAATAATTGTTAATTTATTCACCTATATATATATATATATATATATATATATATATATATATATATATATGTATTCTTGAATATTTATTGTGATAAAGTACAATCTGATTGTTAACTTACATTTAATATATGAGATATATAAAATATTAGATAAATGAATATTTTTATCTGTTTTTAATTATTTATAATAATTGAGGGTAAAGAGCCCACTACAGTATACAATTGAAAAAAATGCTTACACCAAAATCCCAGTAATGAACGCCAAACCGTGTGTTGTGTGCTGTGGAATATCCATACAGCATACATATTTACGATATAAAAACTTGCAATAACTTACATTACGTAAACATATTTTTGCAGTATATATAATATTGGAAATAATTCTTTACAAGATTTAACTCATGCTGGCCCTCTTAAGTTATTATCGATTAAAATCAATGATCATTATCTAATGTTATAATAGTAATCTAACTTAGCATAAATCAAGGTAAATATTCACAGGAAGAATTATTAAGGTGATGTCGGAGTTGAAGTGGAGTCGGTATCGGTCGCTTTAAGCACGATTTTTATGTGTATCTCTGACTGCTTATAATTTAAGGGGACCTGTCCACCTTAGGATTTTAATTAAATCGGTAATATATATTTACGTGAGAATGAATTATTCATCATATATTACATTTTCTTTTTCGGTAAATTTATATATTTTATGGAAATATATCGGAAAATTTATTTTTGTCGTTAGGTCACCTTAACCATTTTAAATTCATGGTATTCTTATGCAATTTCAGCCATCATCTTTAATTCTTAATAGCTGGTTCGGAATAATATTTTTATACCAAACAGAGATTAAATTAAATATCTACTGAAGATAAACTGCTCTTTTCTCATCGTCCACATGATTTTGAGAGTACTGAGCGTCGGATTAAACTTTGCCAACGGTTATTTTGTTAAAAATACAAGTAATTCTGACATGAGCGAAGGAATTTGTATTGAAAATTCACAGGTATAAGTTATAGTCTCACAAAGACACATTTCTTTTATTTTTTAAGTTTTTATTATTCATTTTGGATTTGAAAGGCTAAAACTTATCTCTGTGAATTTTTAATACAATTTCCTACGTTCATGTCAGAATTACTTATAGTTTGAACAAAATAATCGTTGGAAAAGTTCAGTCCGATGCTTAGAACTCTGAAAATCATGTAGATTATGAAGAAAGAGCAGCTACTCTTCGGTATATATTTAAGACGACCTAAAGACAAAAAAAAATTTCTGTTTATATTTCGATAAAATATATAAATTTACCTAAAAATAAAATTTAATATATGATGAATAATTCATTCGTACCTAAAAATATATAATCAATTTAATTAAAATTCTAAGGTAGTCAGGTCCCCTTAAAGAACATCTGAAAGCAGAGTCGCCTAGATATAAATTATATCAATATTATTGTACAAAGAGAAAACATTCTGTTGCGTTGTTTTTACAAACAATTGGAAATACAAAATATTTTTATGTTACACTGAAATATACATTTAGTATTTTTAATTATTTAAAAATGAAGCAACAGAATTACTTTTCCTTGCACAGTAGCGCTAATATCATTCATATCTACACGGCTCTAATTTAAATTTTATTTGCATTTTATATTTGAAAAGTTATTAGTAGAAGACAAAACGGGTTTTTAGCTCCGACAACCCCTTCATAATTGAACTCAAGTATTCTCTTTGTAATAATAATTAATATTGCAACCATTAAGAGGTCTCACCACTGGGACGCTTCGAAAAAATAGTGACATTCAGCGATTTTTGCAGCAAAAACTATACAGCGTATTGATTCGAAACCTTTGCTTTCTCAAAGAGAAAGCTTTGAGTCGGTTGTAATACAGAAAATCTAGTAGAGATTTAATTGTGTATAATTAATTAGTATACACGGCCTCGAGCCACCACTTGGCGGCCTGCGCGTTTGCCTCTGCGATCGCGGTCCCTGATATTAATAGAGTTTATGTTCAAACTTACCCCGTTGCACGCAGGTATCACTCCGGATTCCTACTTTCCGTCAGGGCGCATACACGCTGACGGTGTGTCCAGCCGCTTAGCTATCTGCACCTATGTAAAATCTTATGTTAGATCCAACCAGCGAAATTCAACCCAGAACTGGTATAAGATCTTACACAAGATCTTATATAGGGGCCTGCGGCGGCTCAGTCGGTAGAGTGTCGGATTCCCACGCCGGTGACCCGGGTTCGAATCCTAGTCTCTGCCGATTGATACAAGCACCTCTGTAAAAATTACATGTGCTTTGTTTACAAACACACCGCAGACCCCCGTCGTCGATTAGCACCACATGGAAGCACAAACATGGCGACGTTAAATAATAATAAAAAAAAAAAAAAAAAAGATCTTATATGAGATCGTATGTTAGACACATTGAGAAAATTTCTGAAAATTATTAAAATTTTGTAAATATTTGTTATTCATATAAATAATGCCATTTTTGGACGTTCCATGTGGATGATACCATAAGATTCGGGGATCTACACATGTTTTGAGACAATTTACAATATTTTATATTTTTATGTAATAACATAACGTAATAATTTATTTAAGAATTTACATAAGAATTTGCATAAGAACTTACATAAGAACTTATATAAGGGCTTACGTAAGAATTTATACCAGTTCTTACGTAAGAATTTACACCAGTTCTTACGTAAGAATTTACACCAGTTCTTACGTAAGAATTTACACCAGTTCTTACGTAAGTTTTTACGTAATTTTTTCTGCAACTTCTTATGTTAGTAGTAAGGGTACTGTTAGCTAGACGAAGGGGAGGGGGACTGGCTCCAGTGCCATCGAGTGTCGATGGGTCCAGCGCGAAGAAGGAAGGGGGAGAGTACAGGTGTTCTGGGGGGAGGTCAGGAAGGTGAGAGGAAAAGTGTGAGGCTTTCTTAGATCGCGCGTAATAGATAGCGGTGTGGCTGCATGCGTGAGTTAGTGAGGGGAAGGGTGATAGTGCGTTGGTGGTTTCCCGCTAGTGTATGTAGGTATGAGTATAGCAGTACGGGTGGTATTGCAGGTATTATGCAAGCGGTTGCGAGAGTATGAGATGGTAACGGTCCTCAATCTTTTTTTATCAATATGGGTATATAGTGTTCGCGGGTACGTAAAGGAGACTTCGGGGAGTGTGCAGCGTGTACGGCTCGGTATAGGTGGCTTCGGGAAATGTGCATTGTGAGAACTGAACAAATGGACAAAAGCTTGTTCAATTTTTTTTGGCTGTAGATTGGGTGCGTAGTGTTAAAATAGGAGAGATGGGATTTCTGCCGAGGCTTGGTAGACGCCGCACCACTGACCTTTTTTATATGCATAGACTGGCAAGTGCAAGGATTATTTTCTTTGCGCGCAGCTTGCGCTGACATAGTATCGACAGTGTATGTAGGTATGAGTGTAGCTGTGCGGATGGCATTGCAGGTACTGTGAATGCGATGCGGTGCGGTAACTATGGGAGGGTAGCAGGTACCGGTTATTCTATTTTTTTACTGGCAGGTGCGTGGAGCGTGCGCGGCTAGGTAAAGGTGGCTTCGGTGAAATGTATTTTGGAAGAGCCGTGCAGACGGACACAAACTTGGTCAATTTTTTTTTGCTGTAGATTGGTTATGTAGAGTTATTTGATGGAACCGCACGGCTGCCTTCTTTATTTTTATACATCGAGTGGCAAGTACAAACATCGTATTCTGAGTGTCAAGCTGATTTTAGATGTTTAAAGTATTTGAAAGCAAATAATATTTAAAGTTTTCAAATTATAAGAGAAGTGGCATTTTGCAGGAATAAGTTTAGTATAAATGTTATTTAAAAACTTGAATTATTACGTTATTAAAGAATAAAATAAAAATATGATTTTAAAAGACTGAACAAGTATAATGGTTTGAATACAAATTTAAAAAAAATGTATATATCAAATGAGTGTGAGGAGGAAGTTATGAAAGGTATGAGGATAGGAAAATAAATTGTTGAAGAACAAAATATAATAAAAGGCTGTTTTTATTTAAATTTTTTGTACGTTATGATTACAAAAAATTGTATAAATTTAATCGTGGAAAATATCACTGTGTAATGTGATTATTCCAGAAAAATAATATAAAAACGGTATTTTTAACATCGATTTTTTTTATAATACTGTCTTTTAAATTTTTTTTTTAAATAATGTTTTTTACAATATCATCGCTATTCTCATTTTAATAGTCATATAATGACAAAATATCTTCTAGTACATCACGTAAAAGTTCTTTACACAAATTTATTTCACTCAACACACGTTCAAGACGCCTAAATCTTTCATTCGCACACACAATAATATTTTTTAAACCATCAAATGTACGCTTTTGCATTGCAATAGATGGCAACACAGCTCTCTTCTTTTTTGGGATGTATAATGAATCTTCATTGTATATCACTGGGTCACGTTTGCATAACCGACTTGAGACCGTAGAATGTTGTCAGAATTATGTTGATTTTTTTAAATTTTATTCTGTCTTGTTGATGAATGCACAGTGCTGCACTAGTAGGTATAAAATATTGGTCAATATCGTCGATTTTGCCTTGTAGTTCTTCCCCAGCGTCGACTTTCAAATTAAGTCCGCGAGAATAATGAGAATCTTTAAGTTGGATCACAGGTTGATATTTTTGTGTCGACTCGTTGTACTCTAAACCAATTAAAAGTTTTTCGTCCCGGAATTGTTTAACAGGTACACGGTGCGCTGTTGGCGATGAACTGCGTGAGGTACTAACGTCAGATAATTTTGGAGTAACTATCTTCCAAATGCAGGCAAAGGCAGCAGAAGAAGAACGAGCAATGCGAGCGTAAGTGCAGCGTTCAATAAACGAGATGCCGGTAGAAGTTGTTACGTTTGTGGTGGAAAATAACCCGGTGTACCCTCAGTGTAATGGGGTGGGGTTCAGTGAGAATGTTCGTGATGATGAAAGTGTTCGTGAAGATGATTGTGTTATCGCGGGGCTTTCAACAGACTACCCTGCTATCGCGGGGCCTTTAACGGACTATCCTGCTATCGCGGGGGCTTCAACGAACTACCCTGCTATCGCGGGACCTTGATCAGAGTACCCTGCTATCCCGGGACCTTCAAGGGCTCAATACGAGGAGGAGTTTTATACTCCAATTGGTGAGTGCTATTTTATAGGTTTTTTTTAAATAATGCTGTAATGAATTTTTTGTTTATTTAATTATTGAAAATATTAAAAATATTTTAAATTTCATTAAAATCATATTAAAATATGTAAAAGAAATCATTTATAATTTAAAAAAAACCGTTGTTAGAACAAAGCTTTTCTTTTTTTAAAGTTTACACGGAAACATTCGAACTGAACTGGTGCAGCAGCGAATTTCTTAATTAATGCGTGAAATAAATGTATACCGTGTAGCATGGCGGCGTATTGAAAAATAAACAAATAAAAAATAAATAATAAAATCTCGAATTTTCTTTTTGTTTTTATTAAGTATGGAGATTAGTTAAGACGAAAATAACAAGGATGATAATGCGTTAGTCCCTGTACCTCAAGTAGGTAGAGGCATTGCTAATAATCATGGGGACTTTAAAAGAATTAGAATAGTTTCCGAAAGCGAGAGGTTTAATAGAAAGATTCAAACGACGTCGCGAGATATAATAATTAAATTTATATTAGATAATGCGGAAACACCTCTAACATATCTGAAAAGAGGTATGTTAGAGATGTATAGGTATAATATAACCACTGGTTATGCCAATGACATAATGATAAGCTTGACCGTTGAAATCGACCGTTTTGCGCAGGGAGAAGGATGGTTTCCCATTAGATACATTAAGGATTTTGACTATAACGACTTATGGAGTATAATAGGCGGGATCGCACAAAGTAACAAGGCATTTGAAATCGACTAATCCCGCAAATTCGCCGTAACATATGTAAAATTACCGCGTGGTAGAGCAAATAATGATAAAATTATAGGAGCAATCAATTGTCATTCGATGTTAAGAATAAAAAATAATGACCACATATGTTTTGAGCGTGCGCTTGTGTGTGGTCAAGTGTACATAGAAAAGTTTAGAAATAAAAATATTTATGATAACGAATGGGTTAAAATATCGTAGTCATAGCTGTGGAAGGTAGTGGCTACATTGAATTTGAAAACTTTCAAAATTATTTTTTAAATTTAAAAATATCTATTGTAGTACATCTATTTGGGTCTATAGGCCAAGGGTAGCAGCTTATTTATGACGGTAGAAGTGTTTATCGGTTAAATAATATTAAATCGGAAATAAAAATTAATATTTCCTATCACAAGAAAATTAATCATTTTAATTTAATTTTGAGTTTAGTAGGATTAAATGCTAAGAAAGGTCTTAGATATATTTGTGAAGAATGCAATAAAGCATATAAGAGACCGTTCGAACATAAATGCGTAAATATTTGTGAGTGTTGCAATGTTTCACCTGCGTGTGCCCCCGGAATTCTTCTAACTTGTATAGATTGTAATAGAAACTTTCAGAACCCGCAATGCTTTCAT
This sequence comes from Gastracanthus pulcherrimus, assembly GCA_949152435.1. Lineage (NCBI taxonomy): Eukaryota > Metazoa > Arthropoda > Insecta > Hymenoptera > Pteromalidae > Gastracanthus > Gastracanthus pulcherrimus. The sequence goes on along the minus strand of OX424573.1, from coordinate 82,608,790 downwards.
AACCATAAAGCCGTCGACTCTTATAGCATATTTAATACAGCCCGAGCCGCGCGTACCCTCTGTGATACGGTTACATTTTGTACATTTTGTCACAATAGATAGGATAAAGCCCATGAAAAACACGACTGTAGGAAAAAATATTGTTCAAATTGCAAGCAGATTCATGACAAAAATGCTTTGTGTTATATGAAAGTAAGACCGGAAAAGAAGTTTGGGGGAATATAAACGAGCATCCGCACACGCAATTCGTTTTTTATGATTTTGAAATGACTCAAAATACGATTTTTACAAATAACGTAAATGAGCAAGATAGAGTCTATAAGACCCCGTAAATTTAGGCGTTGCACAACTTTGTTGTAGCGAGTGCATGTACGATAACGATTTGAAAAAGATATGCAGGTTTTGTGGCACTCGTTTAGACATTATTGAAAAGAAAAGAAAAATCTTTGAAAATAAATTTATCGAGACCAGACCAGTTGAAGAGTTTTTAAAATTAGTTATTAGAAAAAACACAAAATTCAAGAAAATAATTTGCATAGCACATAACGCTAAAGCTTTTGATTCGCAGTTTAGTCTTAATGAAATTGTAGAAAATAGAGTCTTGAAAGAAGCAGGTGTAAAGCCTGAGCTTATTCTGAATGGATCTTGTAGCCGCGTACACTTCAGCATAGGATCGTTTGAAATTGCATGAATATCTCTATGATCTAGGGGAGCGGGTACTCTATTATGACACAGATAACATCCTATATGTATCGAAGGGCTCAAAAAATGAATATGAACCCGTGACAGGGACTCTATTAGGTCAAATGACGAATGAATTAGAAGATTACGGAGAAGACTTGTACATCGAGACATTCATCTCTGGTGGACCCAAGTGTTATGCGTATCGTGTTCGCGGAGCTGACACTAAAAAATTTGATGTCTGTAAAGTTAAAGGTATACGATTGAATTATGAAAATTCACAAAAAATTAATTTTGATAGTGTTTTAGAACTAATAGAAAATCATAGTTTTGATGTCGACGACGACGATGGGGAGGAGAATTGTATAAACGTTGAGAATAGTTAGATTTGTCGGATGAATGTAAATGATATTGTAACATCGACAAACGAAAAAATATAGAATAGTATTAAAAAAGTGTAGATTTATATCTCATAAATATTCTTTACCATATGATTATAAAAATTAAGATGAAAAAATAAATTAAAAAATTTAATACAATTATGTTTTGTAAAAAAAAAATTATTTACCTTATCCTTGAGAATTTATTTAGACCTTTAAGTTTCCTTTTTAAAAAATAATTTAACAGAATCAACAGTGGAGTAACATGACGACGGCGGCGGCGGTTGCGGAAAACCAGCTCATCGCCGCGCTTACTGTGTCTGTAGCAGGGGGCCGCATACGCGCCTGGCTAGCAGGTTAAGAGGGCGCGCGCAGGTAAGCGCATTTTGTATCGCTGAATTCGAATCCACCGCCTAAATTAATCAAAAACCTAACCTAAAAGGTCAAAAAGCCCAGTATATGCTAATTATTACCATGTGTTGTATTCCAAGTGGTAGAACATGAGATAGGAACGACTAATTCCCCTGTATCTTTTTTGATCTTCAAACTTTATGTTCATAGAACATGGGAAAATTATAGGGGAAGCGCCAGATTGACATCCTAACCTCAAAATGAAGCTCATTTTTCGAAAAATACGGTTTTTGCTGCGACAACGTTGTGTATATTTTTTCACTGCCTCAAATACTATATCTTGTACATTTTGTACCGCTGAATTTGAATCCATCGACTAAATTAATCAAAAACCTAACCTAAAAGGTCAAAAAGCCCAGTATACGCAAATTATTACCATGTGTTATATTCTAAGTGGTAGAACATGAGATAGGAACGACTAATTCCCCTGTATCTTTTTTGATATTCAAACTTTATGTTCATAGAACTTGGGAAAATTATAAGGGAAGCGCCAGGTTGACAACCTTACCTCAAAATGAAGCTCATTTTTCGAAAAATGCGGTTTTTGCTGCGACTGTAACGGGGCAAATTAGCCCTTTACAACTTAACACTCGCGCGGCTGATAGACAGCCGAAGCGAGGCAGTTAGACCACGCCCGCGAGCGAGGATGCGAACAGCCAGCGAGGCGTCGGGAGATGCAGCACTCGCACACACACATACATACACACAAGCGGGCAGAAGTAGCCGCGCGTGGCCTATGAATTTCGGCAACGCGGCATCCCAGCGTGCCGCTAGAGAGAAAGAGGGAGAGAGAATAGGAGAGGGGAGCAAGGAGCTGACTGCCGAAGGGAGTCGCGAGGCGCGAAAGAGAGGAGAGAGAGATTCGTCTACCGTTCGTCACCGAGACCGGCCGATGTCGCGAGTCTACGCGCGGGTAGAATGAGAGCCGCGAGCGCGGAAGCCGCCAGCCCTGGAAAGCCGAACGAGAGCGAGGCGCGCTAGCCTACCAGCACCTGTAAGTGGGCCGAAGCGTGGCGCCGCAGCTGGGGAACCGCGAGGCGAATTCGTCCGTAAGTGTGGAGGGATGATTGGTAGACGAGTGAGTACACATCAATTATAGTATGCGAATGCCGCCGAACCCGAGCCGCGATAGGCCGAAATGTTCGGCAAGTTTATCTTTTCTCTCTCTAAACTCTCGATCTCTGAGCCGATGCGAACCACGGCCAAAAGACGCATGACTGAAGCGATACGCGAGTCCGGCAAATGAGTCGGCGAGTTCCGGAGTAGATTAGTTGTTCGAGTCGTGAGGCCACTACGCGCGTTCCCGTTTCCGCGATGAGCCAGCATGGCTACCTTCTTGTAAATCATTGTAAATATTAGTTTTAAGTATCTTAGAAATAAATAAGTATCTATGAGATTATTAAATATCATTCTGTTGTCATCCGAAATTATTTCGAGTCCTTTATTACTCTTGCATGCTATCCTTGCTTGTATAGCCTTCGGACTCGTGGGCCCCGCCACTATCCGCGATCAAATAAACTGAGCCTAGCCGGAGCCCACTCATTTCTGTGCGCGAGCAACTCTCGACCCCTCCGTAGCAAGAGGGGCGGAAAACGCAATATTATTACAAAAAAAATTAGTTTTCGCCCGGAGGCGAGAGATGTTCGCCATACGACAACGTCGTGATATATTTTTTTACTGCCTCAAACACTATATCTTATACATTTTGTACCGCTGAATTCGAAATCCACCGCCTAAATTAATCAAAATCCTAACCTAAAAGGTCAAAAAGCCCAGTATACGCTAATTATTACCATGTGTTGTATTCCAAGTGGTAGAACATGAGATAGGAACGACAAATTTCCCTGTATCTTTTTTGATATTCAAACTTTATGTTCATAGAACATGGGAAAATTATAGGGGAAGCGTTCTAACCTCAAAATGAAGCCCATTTTTCGGAAAAATACAATTAACTAAAGTAATCAATCTAAAACTTGGAGGATTCATTCTTTGAACAGTCCTATATAGTATAAAAATTATTTGGATTTGGTGTATAGTACAATAATAATGAATTATTATCAAAACAAATACAAAACGTGAAATTTGTAAATTACTTCGGCGATAAATAGATGGTCACCTTTTGTTATTCAACTTATTTGTTTAATAGAAGATGTCAACAAATACCAGGATTAAAATATGTTTTATTTTTTATATATATATATATAGGATTGTAAAAGTTAGGAAAACTATAGGGAAACTATTATTGTAACATTATAATCTCAAAAACTCGGTGTTAAAGTGACATTTTTTCAAAAAAGCTCAAATACCAGTAATGAGCTAATGATCGATAAGTACATATTTTTAATATTAAATTGTTTATAAAGCTTGAGTGTACTAAAAAATGTATTGGCATGTCAATAAATGATGTTCAAAATATGAAAAAAACCATATGACCTTCTAACCTAAATTTGGGTAAGTCGTAGATACAATTACTACTGTCCAGACTCTCAATAAAAATGAATTAATTTTACTATTTATTATTTTTCCACGCATTACGCATTACCAAAGTTAGATTAACACATTTTAATAGTTACGAACATAACCTAAATAACAGATCCCTAATAATATTCCTTTAGCTAACTAAAAATTATAGCCATGAATAATTATAAAATTCTTATTTCGGAATTATGAACAATAAGCCAAACCTTTTACTATAAAACTTGCGTTTGCAAAATCTCATAATCTCCAAACACTCATGAGCAGACAACACAAACTTCGAAAGTGAACCACATAATCCCAATACTATTAACAAAATTTTTTAATTGATTACGATACTTCTTGTTTTTATAAATTACGTATTAATGGTTTAGTAGTTTATACTTTCTATAACTCATAATGCCCTTTACTCCCTAATTTTAAGTTTATTAAGTACAAATTCAATGTTTGTCACTTTTCAAAAATATATTAGCTGCAGAATTTGGATGTTTTGGCGTCATTTTTATATTTTTATCATTTCTAATTGCTATATTGAAAGAAATACGTATTGATTGAATTCTCGAAATATCTTCTTACTTTTAAATGTTGTAGTTGTTCCGCTTTATTGTGAAATGTAGTATAATTCTGAATTAATACATCGAAAATTCGTTCTATATAGCTCGCTATATTATAAAACTATGTGTGTCTCACTTCAGTATAAACTGTGAAAGAGCTTTCGACAATCTTATTACTTTCGGTGTGTTGCCATGGTAACCATTTACATATGTTGAATAAATATAAATAAACATCTAGAATTTACTGCATTTCTGCATTTATTAAAACATCTTTCTTAGTATTACGAATTGCTGTGAAATTGATTAGATGTATTTAAAACTATTGTGCATTACATTCGGTTTGAAAAACGGATGTTGTATATATATGTAAATATTAACAGTGACTGAATTACTAATAAGCACACTACAATTTAGAATAACTTAAAGAAGTTATTGACAGGGTTTATTATAACGTTTATTAGACTCCTAGAAAATATCAGGTGATTATTTCTGTACTCGTATTAATTTTTATCTTTAATCTGAAATAACAACTATAAGTTAATGACAATAATATTCTCTATCCTCGAATTTCATTGTGAAATATATGACATCTATAAAAGTATTCGCATAAGCATTTTTGAAAAAGAATTGAGATGCAGTTATTTCAGAAAATGTATGGCAAAATCGCTAGAAATTTCAACTAATATGAATAATTACCTTCAAATTACTATTTTGCATAGACCAAAATTTTTGTTTTGATTTCTAACTTAATCTTCCAAAATTTCTGTTTCTTATTTTTTTGTGTTTTTCCATTTTTTTATTGGCTTAAATCTTGTCAAAACAATCCTAGAATTAAAATCTACAACGCCCAAGTACCGATTTAAACTCAAAATTTTTTTAAATCAATTTTTTCCAAACAGCTTTGATGCTCCAAAATCACAATTTTCGCTTATTTTAGCGATGCTCGCTTTTTTGAATTTCGCGGCTTTGGAAATTAGTAGAAGTTACCTACAATCGATATCGTGTTTTAAATTTGAATTATAGAGGTCGCTACATGACATTACGACGGTTACAGCGTCTTTACAGCACGTGTTTACTCACACTTGCCCTGTGTTTAGTCGATCAGCCGTTTTCGTTGTTTACGTTGTTATTTTGAGTTTTGCTTTACTTTTTAACTGTGAATTATATTTACAAGTACTTAATTATGAGTGAAAAGGTGTACAGTGGCTGTAAAGGCAGTAAAACAAGAAGTACAAGTACAAAACGGAGTAAAATTAGTAATCGACGCCCACCTAACCGCCATTCGTTCGAAGGCGATTCGGAGCACGTTAGTACCTCGGATAAGAAATTAAAAACTACTGATTTAGACCGTGACCGCGATGTTGATAATAATCTCGGCTACTGTTTCATCAATTTTTTCGCTGTATTTACTGCTCTTTCTGAATTAGTAGTATGCAAAAAATGTAATGGTGACGTGCGGTTTTTAGAGTCGGACAAGCGTGGACTAGGCTTCAAAATTATTGTGTCTTGTTCGAACTGTGGTGATGCTGATATTAACAGCTGTCCTGAAATAAATGGTCGTGCTTATGAGATCAACTGCCGTATTATTTTAGCTACGCGCATCATAGGCATAGGCATCAACGGTATAAAAAAGTTCTGCTCTATGATGGATCTTGCAAAGCCTGTTTTTCAAACAACTTACAGTAAGATCATATCTAATACCGCCACTGCTACTTCATCTGTTCGAATTATATCTATGAAAAATCAGCGATTAAAGAAAAAGAAATTTCTATCGAACGAGGTGAAAAAGAAGGTCTCACGGTGTCAGGCGATGGATCTTGGCGAAAGAGAGGGTTTACGTCGTTGTTCGGATTGGTGACTTTGATTGGTTGGTACACTGGCAAGGTATTGGATGTGTGTGTAAAATCTAAGTACTGTAAAGTGTGTGAATATTGGCAAAAAAAAGAAGGTACTGCTGAATACGAAGAGGTATACCCTTCACACAAATAGAACTGTGATGTCAACCATGAAGGTAGTGCCGGGAAAATGGAGATCGACGCATTTATAGAAATGTTCAAACGCTCAGAAAAACTTCATAATATCAAATATTTTAAATATATCGGCGACGGCGATTCAAAAACATATAAATGTATAGTCGACTCAAAACCTTATAAAGATTTCATCGTCGAAAAAAAAGAATGTGTCGGCCACGTTCAGAAGCGCATAGGAACGCGTCTGCGCAATTTGAAAAAAACAACGAAAGGTCTTGGCGGCCGAGGAAAGTTGACCGGAAAGTTAATTGATGAACTTTCTATTTATTACGGACTTGCTATTAGGAGAAACTACGATTCATTCGAAAAAATGCGGAATGAAATTTGGGCAACGTTACTTTATAAAATGTCGACGAAGGAGAATACACAGCTCGAGAAGTGTCCCGTCGGAGTAGACTCTTAGTGTTCTTGGCAGCGCAGTACAGCGCTTGGTACACTTGCAACGTACGAGCACAAGAGTCCAATGCATGAGGATGTTTTTAACGCAATGAAACCCATTTATAATGAACTCAGCTCCGACAACCTTCTGTCACGCAGCTTGGGTGCGTATACTTAGAACAATAACGAGTCATTTAATGCTACAGTGTGGTCAATTGTTCCAAAGACGGTGTCAAGCGGTAAGACTATAGTTGACATTGCGACTGACGTAGCCGTTATTATCTTCAATGACGGCTGCTCGGGTGTGTTTGCCATTTACGATGCTCTTGAGTTGACTGTTGGACCAAACATGTACGAGTTTTGCGTGGAAACGGACGCCAATCGCGTCCAATGCTGAGCATCGTATGTCCGATATCGCGAAAGAGGCCAGGCGCAGCATTACATCAAGCAAAAAAAAGGAAGAAGAGGAAATGAAGGCCCTGGAAGGATAATTATATGGTGCAGAGATAGCAGATTGAAGGTAAAAAAATTATTATGGACTATATTTTTGCGATTCTTAAGATTTATAGCATTTTGAAACTTCAAAGGCGTTTTTCTCGAAACCATGTTTTCAAAATCGACAAGCAGTAGAACTCAAGAAGTTTACATCCGATTGACTTCAAATTTTAACAGTAGCTTCATTGTTTGATTATCTAGTGAAGTACACACGATTTTAGCGATTAATTGACAAGAAAAAAAGTTATAAACAATATAATTCGATTTTTTTCGTCGAAAACACGATTTTTTGTTAAAACAATCGCTATTTCGCGAAAAAAAATTCTAAAAATATAATCATGTGTACTTTACTAGCAAAACTCATGTAGATAATAGAAATTTTTTTTTTTTATTATAGGTGGAGTTGGACGAGACCTGTACTGCTCGCTGCGGAAGACCTTTTTGGAAAAGCGGTTCACGGTAATCACTGCACAATCGCCATTTTGTAAAAAAATATCAATACAAATTTTTTTTCTCTTCTTCAAGAGCTGCTTAATCCAATGTTATATTATTTGTATACCTTTAATCTCAAATGTCCTTTAAAAAAAATAATTAACAACGCCTTATTTTTTAGAGCATAAGGGGGATATAACCCCTTAAGAGCACAAGCACTTTTTTAAGTGAAAGTCATTATCTTTAACATTATTCTTGATAAAATATATTATCTCGTCAACCCATTGACGCCTAAATAACATAAAATTTTGGTATATCTGTGAGTTAACAGATGTTAATTAAATCAGTCACTGTTAAATACCTCTTTATTCTTATTGGAGACGATTTTTCTACGTTTCTAGCTAATTACAAAATTAAAAACATCAATTTTCATTCGTTTTTGATAAATAAATGATAGTTCTTTCAGTCTATTTTTTTTTGTTGAATTACTAATTTTTAGAGAAATGAATTTTGTTATGCATAAGAAACTGCACAAAACTTATTATTTACACTCATACTATCGAAATCGCAGGCATTTTTTTCTTCCAACAGCCTTTATTTTTCAATAATTTCAAAATTTCGGTCAAAACTTCAATTTTTCTAGATGTATTCCTATTTGGACAGCGATTTCCCGTCCGCCCCATTAAAAATGAGATTATTGATAAAAAATTATTCGCAAATTTCGAAAGTATAAGTGTCAATAATATGTTTAATGCAGTTTAAAATGCAAAAGAACATTTTTCTACTTTAAAAATCTAATTTCACAAACAAGTAAACTGAATAAACGTTACTTTTTCAATAAATTTACCAAAAAACAATTAAAATTTATATTTTTGTAAGAAGCTGGATAGTAAAGAGAAAACCCGAGAACTTTGAAAAAATTGTCTCCAAAAGAATGAATAGGGATTTTATTAAAATCTGCTGTCTCCGTTATAAAGAAAATTTAGTAATATTCAGGCGGGGCCTAATGGGTTCAACTATGCCTGCATTCCACCTGTTCGCTGTGAAATTGTACAAGAATTTTCGAGGTTTATTCGAAACTGTAGGAATATATTGTTGTAATAATGTTATCTTTAAAAGTAAATAAATATATTTCTAGAGATTAGTTTATCCACGTGACTTTCCAAATTTTTAATTCTGTATTAGAATCAAAATTTGTATGCTTAATTGAGACTTTCTTATTTTGTAATATAAATAGTAGTATGGAAGATGAATGTATAGATCGTGAGAGCGGATAAGTTAATAAAGGTGGGCGACCGCTCAAGAAAACTAAATTGAGTATAAACACAGGAAGAAAACGGACTAACGATGAATATTCAACTGCAACGATATATAGACGAGCTCATGAAATCATTAGTAAATATGATACAAAGGCAATAGAACTAACATTCCAATTAATTCAAAGTACAAAGTACTATGCAATGGAATTGTTGAGAATCAAATTAACAAAAATCTAAAGAACAAATTGTCTATGCAACCTCATGAATCCGCCTTGGCATTTTATGTAGATTACAATTATAATAAAGAAAATTACATCGCATTAGTAAATGATACACAGAAAAGAAATTGTCCAATTTATTATTCCTATTATTTTATTACTCAAGAGATGGAGAAGTGTAAACCAGAAAAATATCTTATTACTACTGAGACAGAGGTTACCGTATCCTTGCAACCACTGCTGAATAAGACTGCTAAGCGTTTATGTGAAGAAATTGCATTTAATTGTGAAAAATCAGTTTTGAGAAGTTTAGAGTTAGTATTAACTGTAAGCTTTGACAGTTCTTCTGGTCACACGAATCATAATACTAGTACGATCAAAAAAATCTGATGGAAATCTGTAGGTCAATTCTACACCACAAAGTGTACGGTTTTGTCGCCCTGTGAGGATATCGTTTGAAAAAGAGGATGAAGTTTCAACGCTACGTGAGTTCAACCGTTTAAACAATGAAATAAAGAGTCTGGAGCCTTTCAGCTTCACGATGCCAAATAAGAAAAGCGTTAGAATTACATACAATGTCTCGCAAACGTTATTCGATGGAAAATGTGTCAATACCATAGTTGGTAATAATGCAACTTGTAGGTGTCCCATGTGTTTGCGGACCGTTCATCAGTTTGGTAACCTGAACGATGATTTCAAATCAAATAAGTCTTCCTTGAAATATGGTTTAGGATTATTGTACTGTACGATAAAATGCTTTGAACATCTACTTCATCTATCGTATAAAAGAGATTTTGAATCGTGGGATGTACGCCAAGATAAGAAAGGTATAATGCTCATTATAATTTCATTGAAACAAATGTACTGCTTCACTATGAGTCATAAAATTATCATTAGGAATTTGATAGTACTTAATTCAGGAATTTGATAGTATCAAAGTTAAGTACCTTAAATTTATGTACAAGTCTCTCCCTCTCTCACTCACTTTCTCGTCTTCTCGCTCTCTTATACTTTCTTCTTCGCTGTCTCACTCTCTCGCAGTCTTGCTTGCTCGCTATCTAGCTCTCTCGACTCCCTGCCATCTTGGTTTTACGCACTCTTACTGTGTTGCTTTATTGCTCTCTTGCTGTGTTGCTGTATCGCTCTTTTGCTGTGTAGGTTTATCGCTCTTTCACATCCTTGCTTTCTCGCCTCCTTGCTCTTTCGGTTTCTTACTCTCTGTCGCTATCTTGTTCTTTTGCTGTCTCGCTGTGTCGCTATCTCTCTCTGTCTTATTTTCACGCTCTTTTGTCTTCTTGCTCGCTCGTTCTCTCGCATCCTCATTCTTTTACTGTCTCGTTCTCTTGCTGAATTGCCGTCTTGCTATCTCGCAGTCTTGTTCTCTCGCAGTCTCGCTGATTTGCTCTCTCGCTTTCTCTCTGAGGGTTAATCGTTCAAAGAATTTCAGTTTCAGATTCTATCGGTTTTATGGTTTTTGGATTTAAGGGTTTGATAGTTTGCGATATGATGGATGTATGCGTTTAGAGATAATGAATTTAAGGAGATTTCACTTTATACAACTCTCATAATTTATAGCGGAGCATGAAGAATGGAAGAAGGACATACAAAATCGAATTTATGAACGTATCGGGGTCAGTGTTGATCAAGTGTTACAAAGTCACGGAACATCGAATACTGGCAATGTTGCAAGACGTTGTTTTAAATACCCTTCGGTCTTTGCTGAAGCGCTTGAAATCGATCCTAGGTCGGTGACAAATATAGCTACAGTGCTAGCTGTATCCAAATGTACGAAAAAATTAGATAAATTGGAAGAATTTTGTTGGCAAACATATTGTTTGCATTATGAACTTTATCCACAAGCAAGGATGAACCCTACGTGCCATAAGTTACTGAAACACGGCTGCGAGGTGAGAAAAATGATATATTGATTAACAGATAAGAAACAATATTAGGAATCTTTAAAAAAAAATTAAATAAGGGTGAATGAAAACGAAATAAATTAAAGATTGGGACATTAACTAAGATAACATTTTTTCTGGTTCTACATGTTAAACATCTAACTCGATAATTTGTTAACGCGCAAAAATGGCTTCCAAAACTTTCTTATAAAAATCAAGTTTTCAATCAAAGATATTTTTGAATGGTTGTAGCTTTGTGCAGAAGTATCCATTTCTAACAAGTATTAGCGTAGATTGAAACTGCGTTTTTCTACTTTAAAACTTATACTTAGAAACATTTTCTTGAACCTCTAATAATGATTAATAAATGAAATGTTATATTCCTGAAAGAAAAATCAATTCTTGTTCCAAATTTTCACAATAAATTTTTAGGGGCTAAAAAGTTATTTCTTATCTGTATTTTCATATTAAACCAGAGAATATTTGTATTACAGTATGCCACACAATATCTTGTTTTTGTCCCCTACAGTCATTCTCTTTTTAAAGATTTTTTTTAAGTATTTTATTAAGAGACGTTAATATGGAATTCAACCGCATTTCTAATTCATATTGCAAGGGTATTTTCGATGCCAATGATGTATTTCACTGAAAATGGAAACGAATCTTGGCACAAGTTGTATCGTTTGAATATGACGAAGCATGCTGGGCAGAACAGTAGATTAAACAGGATTCTTGATGTTTACAATGGAGCTATTTTCATGACAGATCCTAAAATTTCTCTATTGAGCTAACGGACATAAACTCTGGAGAATAAGCCAAAAGTAACAAATGTAGATATAAGCCGATTTATAGAAAACGGGTAGGATATTTGTAGAAACTCTTACTTCATTACTAAAACAATTTTCAAAACTATTCGTAGTAACTTCACTCTTGAATCCATTTACTGTATATAGAACATATTCAAGTTTTATAATTCATACAAAGTAACTGACGACTTTATTTATACCTTATTTTATCCAGTTAATCTTGGAATGCAACTACAAATGAACACACAACACAAACTGAACATCGATACAAATACGATGCGTAATACATTTTGATGATTTGAGAAATGAATATCAATTACTTTGCAGACAAAATGAGGATATGGCAGATAATGAATCTGTTTTTGATGACGACGACTTCGCTGATTATGATCAAGAATATTAGTGCAGCAAAAAGTAAAAAGTGTATTTTTCCTAAAAATGAGCACCTTTGTACTTCATTTTAAGGTTAGGATGTCAATCTAACGCTTCCTCTATAGTTTTCCTACGTTTTATAATCAGTAAACTTGAAGCTCAAAAAATTTCAGTTTGATTGGTGTTTTCTATCTGAAGTTCTACGATTTTGAAAAAGAAAAAGTCGATTTAACCCACTGTGTGGCGCAGATCATCGTCCACGGATGCATAATACGAGTATCCATGATACTAATTCCCCGCTACCTATACAATACACACAGCCACAAGGCTATCTCTTACGCGCGATCTAAGAAAGCCGCACGCATAATTTGCCCGCTCACACCTTCACCCTCCTGACCTCACATCAGAACACCTGCATTCTCCGCCCTCCCCTACTCTCTTAGCGCTGGACCCGGCGACACTCGCTGCCACTGGCGTCAATCGCCCCTTCTCCTCCGTTTACCTAACGAGTACCCTTAATACTACTTATGTTAATTCTTAAATAAAGTATTACGTAATGTAAGTGCAAAAATTTTGTAAGTGTTAAGGACGGCTTATAATGTGTCTAGGGGCCCTAAAACTGGCGTGTCATCCAGATGATACGTCCATTAAGAGGAGACCGTATCTACTGTCCTTGTCTAATTACATTTTTGCTATTTATTCAAATAGTAGTTTGTTAATTGAAAAACTAAGAGACGTCCCCAATTCTTCGTAAAATAAGGAATATTTTAAACCTAAAAAAATATTTACGATTATTTACTTTCCAAAAATACTTCGAAATGCGAAAATTGAGGTTAGGTTTTGCGTTAAGAACTATTCTCGGAAAATAAATAATGTTAGGTACTCTTTTAGGTCTCAAAATATTCCTTATTTCCAGAAGAATTGGGGACTACTCTTAGTTTTTCAATTAACAAACTACTATTTGTGTAATTAGCAAAAATGTGATTAGACAAGGACAGTAGATACGACTTCCTGTTAATGGCATTACTTATATCAATAGCGAATATTTACAAAATTTTAATATTTTTTTAGAAATTTACTTAATTTGACTTACATAAGATTTTACATCAGATATTATGTAAGAACTTATTCCAGTTCCGGGTTGAATTTCGCTGGTTGGTTTTGACATAAGATCTTACGTAAGTACTTATATGAGATCTTGCATAAGATCACATACACGATTTTATGAAAGATCTTATGACATTTTTAAGTAGAAATTACCTTAGAATGATTAATTTATCTTTAGGAAAGCATCGTGATAAAGCAATTGGCAACGCCTTTTTATAATTATTGATGAATATTAGAAGAATATGAAACATTTTTTCATAGAATAATATTGTTAATTACAGGAGTTATAATGATTTCCCGGAGAAGTCTAAAAAAAGGTTTGTTCATCGCGACGGTGATTCCAGCTGTCAAGGTTATCTGGAAGAAAAAAATCAAAAACATTCTCAATCTGCATGCGTTTATCGCTCGTCCGTAGTAGAATGAACAAAAAATATTGAATAATAACATAATGAAAATATTTTGAAAATAACATCGATTTTTGCGTAAAAATTTCTTTGTTTATTATCTAGCAAAGCTGATTTTGTATATATCAAATTTATTCTGGTAGGGCCGAAAAGTATACATTTACTCAACATGCTTTTGTAAATTTCAGGAAAATCCATCCAATATTTTTTGAGATATGGCGAGCGCTATTTCAAGAAAATTGATTTTGAGGCCAATAACTTTTTAAATATTTTAAATTGAACTAAATCCCTTCAGGATTATATTTTTGTTATATTATAGTATACAAAAATGTATAGAAAATTCGATTTATTTGACCGTCACTTTGAAATTTTCAGATTTTTTTTAGCCCGTGTATTCAGTTATTTAACATAATGTGTTATTTTATAGTAAAAATGGGCTATATTCAAAATAGCCCTCGCCCACACCACATTGTTATGCACTTCTACGAAAATTCTATCATATTTTTATAGGTAGAAATAACTAATATTCGCTTTTAATTTGACTTGATTATTTATTATATAGCTCTGAAAAAAATATATGTGATTTTGTTTAAAAATTGCTATATAAATACCGTTATTTTATTAAAAATTGTATTATAAATAAACTTCAAAATATCAGTTAATAAAAAAGACGAGCGAATTTTTGTTGGAAATATCTTAAGAATATATTGTCAATGTTTCAATAATTTTTTATTGGCCTCTCATAAGACTATTCAACGAAAGGTGCCTATGACGCCCTAAGAAACTTTTAATTTACCAAATTTTTTATTATACATAAATTTGTCAGTGATCAAACGATGAAATCATTGCAAATTGTTAAAAAAACGTAGAAAAAAATGTTTAGACCCTAAGCTTAAAAGTATAAAAAGTTATGTGGATAATGAAAAATTTAATTTTTTAATTTTTTTCATAACTTCAAACTTAAACTTATTTTCAAATTGAAATTCTTTAGCTTTAAAAAGGCATAAAGAAGCAAATTCCGTGAAGAACATGCCTGAATTTTCTCAAAACTTAAAATGGCGAATTCTGATTGGTGTGAAGAAATAGGACCTATTTATGCAAAACTAATCAAGTACCACCAAGTTAATTTTTCTTTTCAGGTCTCAAAATGCTCGCTTTTTCATAATCTTTAATATGTGTTTTATGCAGGAAGATGGGACAAAGCCTGAAAAAATAGTTAAGACACTTATTACACATTTTTCAGAATATCTATGTCTTAAAAGTGTCTTAAACTTAACTTATTGTGCATAACTTTTCTTATAGGCTTTGTCCCATATATTTGCATGACACATATTAAAGTTCATGAAAAATCGAAAATTTTAAGATCTGAAAAGGGAAAATTAACCTGGCCTTACTTGATTAGATTTGCATAAATATGTTCTATTTATTCACATTAATCACAATTCGCTATTTAAGTATTGAGAAAATTCAGACATGTTCTTCACGGAATTTGCAAAAAAAAACTTCTTTACTCTTTTTTTCTTAAACCCAAGGATGTCAATTTAAAAATAGATAAAAGTTTGAAAATATGAAAAAAATTAAAAAATGTAAGCTTTATGTATCCACATAACTTTTTACTCTTTTAATTTTAAGGTTCGAAAATTTTTTTCTATATTTTTTTTAACAATTTGCGACAATTTTACCGTTTGATCACTGATAATAATTTTTTGATTGGCTGACTTGATGTGGTATGTCCCATATAAATATTAATATAAATATATATAATAAAAAAATATAGCATATATTATGATAAAGTATTGATGTTAAAAATATTTTTTAATATACATAATACATAATATTTTCACAAATAAATTTAAGATAAGATAATAATATGTAACTAAGAAAATCTTAAAAAGTTTCATTAAGTGCTATTATTCGAGTTACTTGTTCAAAATAGTTTATTCAAACTTATTTTAACTGAGAACCTAAATTTTGACTCCATTAAATTTTATTCCCAACTAATTGTATTGGAACATCAAAAATATATTGATTAACTAAAAAATGTTCTACAGTCTTCTTTTATTTTGAAACTATTCGATACAAAAATTTCTTCGGAGTAAATGTAAATTTTTGTGATAAGAGTATTAAAAAAAGTTTTTACGCACACCAATTAGACAAAATTTATTTTAAAAAATTCAAGAAAATTTTACAACTATAATTGATCCTATGCCAAAGTATAGCATTTAAAAACCAACTTAAAAAGTTTTGCATATCCAGTTACATGTTTTCCCAATTAACAATAATAAATTTTGCATCACTATAATTGTTGATTCAATTTTATTTATGAATATAGTAAATGCATTCTATTTTTAAAAATAACATTTTTTCGTAATTTTGTTCGAGTTTATAAACAACGGATTCATTTATTACAAAATATCATAAAAATGGAAAACCGGTATGAAACAGAAACAAATCGATCAATCTTAAGATTTTTTTAATTATAATCTTCATCAAAGAATAAAAATACAGCTTTGGATGGCCAAAAATTACCGCATAATACTCAAGAAAAAAGCTATAAAAATTTTGTGAAAAAAAAAATATGAATATTATAAAAATGAAAAGAATTATAACACAGAAACAAATCGATAAATCTTAAAATTT
Source organism: Gastracanthus pulcherrimus (assembly GCA_949152435.1). Lineage (NCBI taxonomy): Eukaryota > Metazoa > Arthropoda > Insecta > Hymenoptera > Pteromalidae > Gastracanthus > Gastracanthus pulcherrimus. The sequence goes on along the minus strand of OX424573.1, from coordinate 82,592,250 downwards.
TTTCTTGATTTCATATCTTTGTCAAAAAACGTTTAAAATAAGCTTTGTTTAGTTAACTATTACAGCCTAATATGCAAGAAACGCACGATCACAATTTTTTTTTAAAAGGTAATATAATAAAAAATGAAAAAACGTTATAAAACAAAAATGATTTGATGAATCTTGAAAAATCTTTTTGATTTAAATTGTTGATCAAGAAACGAAAAAAATAAGCGTTCATTGGTAAAAAAAATTACCGTGTAATACCTAAAAAATAAGCAATCAAAAAATTTTTTTTTTTAAATATGACCTCTAATATCTTGAAAAATAAAAGTCCTCATGATCTGAGCAAACAACTTAGCCGAGAGATAGTAAAAAGCTATCTTTTTGGAATTTTTTAGAAGGATTAATGCCGTTTTAAAATATCTATGAAAATTTACAGAATAATCTTCTCCATCGGCCTAATTACCTCAAGTTTCTTCAAAAGCTTTCCATCATATATTTTAGAAGAAATCACCGTTCAAATAGAAAATGACTTTTTCGTGTATAACAAAAGAAAGGAAAAACCCCTAATCCGAAATTTTGGGTGGTAAAAGATAGGTAATTTTATGCTCTTTTAACTACATTTTCACTGAATCGATGATATTATTGCTAATGAACCAAGAAACCCGAAAAACTAATAACCAAAAATCTAAAAACCGCAAAAAATGAAAACAGAATCATAAAAACTATAAAAATTATTATTCTGGCCACTTCGTTTAAAGAAAACAAACAAAATGAGCAAAGAAGCATTAAGTATTATAGTGGATTACTCGAGATATAGATGCACACACACATACACACACACGCACGTGAGCGCACGCACGCACGCAGGTACACACGCACGTGAGCGCACGCACGCACGCAGGTACACATGCACGCACGCACGCACACACACACACACACACACACACACACACACACACACACATCTCTATACAGACTTTTTCTAAAAATAGTGTATTTTGACTCCTAAGGTCTTAAAACATGTTTCTAACCTGTTTTTAACAAAACTTTTTTTTACCATTACAAAGTTTCCTCTTTGGGGAAGCATAAATTCATTTTTTTATAATTTATAGGGATCACCCTTAATGCATTTTATTAAACATTATTGTAGTTAATATGGTTCTTTACGAGAATCGACCTTAAATATAAAAATTTATATAATATTTTGATTACGTAATACAATATGAGAAACGTTATAAAATGAAAGAAGGGGTACTTTAAGGGGGATCCTGCCAATTTTCTTAAAATTATACTTTTTTTCAATTTTTCACATATGTTTATATAAACAGTAATTTAAGTTTTCTGAAAAATTTCTTAATTTTTTACGTATTTTTTATTTCTTCTTGAAAATAACTGTATCTGTGGTTATACGGAACAAATTTGGAGGTACCGAAAATGAATTGAAGGTCTATTCAAGTCGAAAAAAATTAGTTTTGTTTCGATTAAAATTACAGTAACCTTTGGAAATGGCAGAGAATCAAACGTAATCTAAAAATTGAAAAAATGCGCATGTGCGAATGGCTTATTGAAAATGGTCTCTAATATTTTTTGACCAAAAATATATTTCTTTTAAATTTGCTGAAAATTTTGAACACTCCAAAAATTTAGGGATGCATAAGCTGAACGAGATGCTGAAAAAACTATTTTTTGACTTCTTGCGATATATACTTTCATATAAAATATTAGCAAAAATTTTTGTGAAACACGTGCACAAGGTTTTTTTTTAAAAGTAATGGATCTGCCCATATATATTTTAATTTTTATTTTTATCATTCGTTAAATTCTCACCTAAGAACTCACGTGAGAAGATACATGAGAAATCATATGTGACTATCGCTCATAATTTCATATGCTTTCTCATCTCATTTCCCATGTAAGATCGCACATGAGATATCATGTGTGAATTTTCAGTTGGGATGCCTTACGATTTTAAAGAAAAAAGTATCTTTATAATATTCGACGGTGTCTTTAAATTTAAATTTTATTTTTATTTTGTATCTTGCAGTTACACCAGCTTGGTCTGAACCTCTACCAGGATGGGTAGACAATTTGAATGGGCCAGTAGGATTAATAGTTGGTGCAGGTAAAGGCGTCATACGATCAATGCACTGTAATGCAAATTATCATGCTGAAGTAATTCCTGTAGACCTAGCTATTAATGCATTGATAGCTATTGCTTATAAGATCGGAACATCGACAGAAAAGTATAAATGTTTAATTTTGTTAATCTTGTTTAATTTTTTTATTTATCAACAATTTTAATTACAAAATTATTTCAGGTCAGAAAATATTCCTGTTTACAATATAACTCAAAGTGGAGTAATGCCTATCACTTGGGGCGAGGTATTACAAAAAGGAAAGTCAGTAGCATATGATTATCCTTTTGAAGGTGCAATATGGTATCCAGATGGTGATATTCGCAGCAACAAATTTGTACATAATTTGTTTGTATTTTTCTTCCATGTACTACCAGCTTATTTCATTGATTTATTGATGCTCATACTTCATCAAAAGTGCTTGTAAGAAAATTTTATTTATTACTTAAAAGGGATAGGAAAAATACTGTGTATCTGTATGAGTTATTTTAAAACATTCTAATTTGAACTACGATTTTCAATGCGACCCGCGTTAGTAGTATATTATGCAACAAGGGAATAAAGTCGAAGATTATTCCCTAGGGTAAACACCCGAGGAAATAGTCGACTTCATTCCCGTGTTGCATATTGAACTTTATTTCCGACTTAACTGTAGCCAGATTATTGATTTAAAGAGTCGGACCCATGGAAAGAGAAAGAAATAAGATAGCTCAAAATTTAGAAAAAAGAGAGAAAGTATTTGCGGGAAATAAAATAATGCATTAGCTGGAAAAAAATAGATTTGCGGGAATCATATGCTACTTTTGTCCCGCTTTTCCAGTCAGTAAAGTGGCCATTACGGTTAAGTCGGAAATAATAGTATATTGTGCAACTAAGAGGGTAATAGGGCCATTTCTAACGACAGATAGATAGATAGTTAGATATACTCTTTATTTATCTAGGACGAAATTTTACAACTGTATGTACATATAGTTAAAATAGAATATTAGTCAATTTATACACTTGTTATCATACACTTTTACATTCATATTGCATTTTCTTATATAAAAGCAAAAATCGCTTTAACAGGTGGTCAATTTATAAAATCTAATATAATGATCTAGAGTCATAGTCAAAAGGTTCAGTACAGAATATACGTTGGTATACACAATAATAAATATAATAAAATATAACAAAATAAAATAAAAAAAGAAGAATATATACACACACACCTTCAAATTGCACGTACATCTATCACGTCGTAAATAAAATACACACTCATTCATCTGTCATTCTTACAACTATTCACGCTATTAAATACTCACATACTTAATATTTAGCACTTAAAATTAATTAAATAAATAAATAAATAAAATAAATTCCGACTACACAGAAATGGACGGAAACATTTTATTTATCACAATCCGCAGGCTCACTTCTGTGTATTCCCGTCACCGTGCAGTTGATTACGGTGCCTGTCCAACGCTGTTTTAAATTTGCAAAAAGATGGCAGGCACCTCACACTGCTTGGGAGCAAGTTCCAAAGATGCGCACCTTGAACTCTAAACGAGAATAGGCCCTTATCGGTACGCGACCCCGAAACCGAGAGCTCCTTCGTACCACCCGTACCTGAAGTCCTTACCTGGATTTTTCAAAAACGGCTGTAACATACGGTGACTGCCGCATGACAATCGCTTTGTAAAGAAACAGCCCCATAAAATACTCCCTTCTCGCATTTATGTCTAGCCAGTCCAGTCCCTCCCTGTAGGAGGTGATATACTCATCGCACCTAATACCACATATGTATCTCACACATGAATTCTGTAAGCTCCCCAGATACGTCAAGAATACCCACTGAGTAGTAGTCTAAGTTAGGCAAAACCAGTGCACATGACAGCTGCTTCCATAGTGCTTCCGTGGTGCAAGAATGGCCCAATTTAAGACTATACAGAGCTCTATTTACTTTTTTACTGACCGCATTTAATTGCGGCTTCCATATTAATTTTCCGTCCATCACCACACCAAAGTTATGATCAGATCCAAAAATAATCGCCTTTGTCTTACCGACGTTGAGGCGCAGACCAGCTGCCGAGGCCCAATCAGACATTGCTTGTGCTACAGCCGACATGCGACTGATGCCGTCACGAAGACCTTCCAGGGTCACTTGAGTGTAGGTTTGCAGGTCGTCACTGTAGAGTATGTGTTCAACACCATCTAAGTCGAGTGCGTCTTGTTGGTCGTTTGTGTAAAGGCTGAAAAGCAAGGGTCCCAGGACCAGATTCCCCTTTTGTATTAGTACCGACTTTCTGTCATCTCCCCATTATATATGACTTAAGATACAGGAGAACACTCCTGGAGAAACCCATGTGCATCAGCTTACGCAGTATTTTTGTGTGTGAGATGGTGTCGAATGTTTTACTAGTTTTAGTAGTGCTGTCTATGTACTGTAATGCTGTCGAAAACCAGTCTGCATCGGGTCCAAAGTGTTGTTTTTTCGTAAAAAGTCTGTTATTTGGTCATGTACTATAGAGCAATTGATCGAAAGTCTGACACCGTGGATGGGACAGACTGCTACTTCAAAGGCACCAATTGAGCTCCTTTCCAAGTTCCCGGATAAATGCCACTGGACAAGGAGGAGTTGAAGATTTTAACAATGTGATCTCCCACAAACGGAAGAGCCTTAGACACTACACTTTGAGGGATGCCGTCTTCTCCTCTAGCCTGTGACGACAAGTGGGCAACAGCCAGGACCACGTCCGAGTAACTAAGTTCTTGAAAGACAAAGCCGCCATGGCTGGCAGTGATCAAGACGTTGTCAAATTCTTCATCACTTTCACTTTGTGAAATCGACACCCCTGCAAAGTGGGCGTTGAGCTCTTCCGGCGAGAAACCATGAAGCTCCTCTCTTGTTCTTGGCAGAAAGCCCAGAGCCCTGTGCTCTTTCCAGATGTCTTTCTTGGTATCAAGAGCTTCAAAAATTCTATTCCACAGAAAAATTTCTCGTGTATCCTTTGTTCGTTTTTCAGCTTCTGCTGCAAGACTCTGATCCCCCCGCCACAATCTGTCGTCTTTAGTCCGCGCGTAACATCTTCGTACAGAGTCAAGTATTTTGTATAAATGTACCAGTTCAGCATCAACCAATGGGGGACTAATTTTCTTTTGCGGTATAAATTCTTTTAAAGGCGCTATTGTATCTATCATGGCCATGAGGTTGAGAGCGACGGTGAGACGAGTGTTAATATCATCACCCGAGCTAGAAATTGCTCTTCCCCTTGTTACACACTGTACTTTTTTTGACAAGTGCATGCAAGGCCCCTTTTTACACGGTAGTCAGAAAGCAACTTTAAATCGCATAAAAATGATGACACTGAACTGAAAGCGGGGATATGTTTGTACTTAGAAATAGATGAAAAATCAGTTTGAATTGAAATCCTAGCTGCTTCTGTTTACAATAGCTAAGAATCGATATGGTTAAAAACTTTTCTTATGCCAAATTTTTAATCAATAATGATGATATATATATATATATATATATATATATATATATATATATATATATATATATATATATATATATATATATATATATATATATATATATATATATATATATATATATATATATGTATTAACTCTAATCAGTATAAAATATATATTATATATGTACGTTTACAAGTAAGTTTTTACCACCTCTATTTTTTCTTTTTTTTTTAGTAATTTTTTTTCTGGTTTTATTATGTTTTTTAATTTTTATCATTTTTTAACATTTAAACTTTTAGAATAATACTGAAAAAAAAAAATGTTTGTAATAAAGATCAGTATTCAATCACAAATTATATAATATACTTAATTATAAAGCTCAAATTTGGTATGAATAAATAATAAAATAAGCATTAAATATTAAAGCAAATAATAATTAATGTATTTAATTATAAATTAATGTGTGTAATTTTAGATGTGCTGGGATGAAAAAGCAGCTACTGCTTTTCCTAATCGCTTTAGGAAAGATTTATCCTGGATCATATTTATTTAAAATCTTTCCCAAAATTTAACGAATTCTCTGTGAATCGATTCCACAGCCTGCTTAGACCATATTCTTAAGTCATCGTTATTCAAGAGCATGATGGCTTGTTTCTAATGGTCTAATATAATATGGATTTTGACGGTTTGAAAAACATTTGTCCTTTTGAGGCATTACGGAGTTCACTGATGTTTGTATCAAAATCACAGAGATTCACTTGTTTTATAGAGAAGCAGGATTCTACAATGTTATTCATTGCTTTAAATGAAGCAATATAAGGCTACAATCGGCATGACCCAACAGCCTCATAAATTTCAGGATCCTGTAATTTATCTGCTTCTCTTAAAAGTCTTCGACATTGATTGCCTTCAAAGACATCGCCTCGATAGCTTTTATGAACTATCCTCAGCTTTTTTGGCTACATCAAAGCTATTTCGGGGACTACTATTTTAACGATCCCACTACAAAAGAGATGATTGACAAATCCTTGAAGGAGATGAAGTTCTGGAGGAACACATTTCTCTATTACGTATACGTAATCATCATATTCATCATTATTTTCCTCAACGAATAAAGGAAAATTAATTGTACTATAACATTCTTTGGCTTTTTTGTTGTTGCCACCTAAGAGTTTAAATTGTAAACAATCATCTTTCAAGTGTTTATACGTTTTTAAATTAACATTTTAGTCATTATTTTGGTTATTTTTTTTCTGTACTTGCTTTACATTCCGCTATTCAAAAACGAAGTTAAGAAGTTCACTTGCGTTAGCATAAACGACTGGTCTTTCTTTCATTCCTTCTTTTGTCTCGAATAGATAAAGATCTTCTTGGTAAATATTTTCCATCATCTTTTGTTTCTCTTGCATATGTTTGTTGTAATTCGATGGCACTGATTTTCTTTCCGTCGAACTGCGAATAAAGTTTACCATCTTTTTCATATAATTCGTCGATGATGCTGTTGTCGCTTGAAAGATGTTGAAGCTTTCAGCGGAGAAGATTATTTCAGTTTCTTTTTTCTTTTATTAACAGATATTCGAGCCCTCTTCTAGTCGTAATTTATCTTTTTAAAATACTTGTTATGATTTCATTGTGCTGTTTATCAGGTAATTTTTCCACTAAATTGAACACATTGTCACGTGCACTTGACAAACAAGGACCTTTACAAGAATGTGGAATACCTTCACCTATTTCTTGAAAATAAGAGCTACAAATTTGTAAGGAGATTCTCTCTTTATTTTTATTTGTTTTTGAAGAAGCATTTTGCACAGTACTTTTAAGGCCCTTATTTATTTTAATTTTAGTGGAAAACTGTCGAACAAGACCTCTACCTTTTTTTATTTTTGAATGGTTACTACGTCGAGCTGTTAGACAAATGTAACAGTCGCAACTCGTCATCTGTCTGGTTTCTTTTGCCAATTTAATGTCCTCGTAATTAGGCATAGATGGAAGAGGTCTTTTCGAAATACCATGTTTTTCTAGTTCACCAATAGTTAATCGGCAAGTGATACAAATACTTTTCGGGAATTTCTTATTAGAAACATCAAATTGATCATTAATATTATTTTTTATTAATGCAACAAGGTTTTCCCTTGATAAAAAATGTTCAGATGGCTTATTTTGAAAAAAAAAATCCCGCAAGGAGTACATACTTTTATACGGTTCTCTTCGTGATCACATTTATGATCTAAATGTGAATAAAGAGATATTTTATTTCTCAAATAAATTGCTATAATCGATGTTGAGATAAATATATCTGATGACACCTCTCAAATTGGAAGAAGAAAATCTCTGATGTTAAAAAATAGCTCACGAATATATCTGAAATTTCGATTTTTCGATTGTGGATAGCATAGCGCCATCTAGTGGCAATCAACATAACTATATTTTCTTGCAAATGAATCACAAAATAAGCATAGTATACGTTAGTTTGATTAAAAAATTAGGGATTAACTGATTTTCGTAATGTATGTAGGTTTGCAGGACGTCAACGTAGAGTATATGTTCGATGTTATGTACGTTAAGTGCATGTTTTAAGTCGTTAATGAATAAGCTGAAGAGCAATGGCCCCAGGACCGAGCTCTGTGGCATGCCGAGATAGGTGGTTAGCCAATCTGATTCCCCATTTATATTAGTAATGACTTTTTGTCTACGACCTGTAATGTATGACTTCAGCCACAGGAGAACGCTCCTGGAGAAATCCATGCGCAACAGCTTACGCAGCAGCTTTTAATGTGAAATAGTGTCGAATGCTTTGCTGAAATAAAATAATAATGAAATAGTCAACAGTTTCTTTTTGCTATTAATTCCCGTTCTGATGTCTTCGGTGAGTTTCAGTAATGCTGTCTGAGTGCTGTGATGTTGTCGAAAACCTGTTTGCATTGGGTCAAGAATATTTTTTGTCCTCAAAAAGTCGGTAATTTGGCCATGGATAATTTTTTCCAGGACCTTGGAAAGGAAGCTTAACAGCCTTTTCTTCTTTAAAGGCACAGGGTGAGCTCCCTTCCAAGTCCCCGGAAAAATGCCATTTGAAAGGGAGGAATTAAAGGTCTTCGCGACATGGTGATCCACTAATGGAAGAGCCTTGGCCACCACACTTTGTGGGATTTCGTGCTCACCTCTAGCCTGTGATGAAAATGGGCAACGAGTAGGACTACGTCAGCGAAGGTGATTTCTCTAAAAGCAAAGCTGTCATCACTGGCTGAGACCAGGGTGCTGTCATGATCTTCGTCACTTTCACTATGGGAGACCGAAACCCCTCAAAAGTGGGGATTACGCTCACCCCGTGAAAAATCATGAAGCTCCTCTTTTGTTTTACGCAGGAGTCCAAAGCCCTTAAGTTCCTTCCATATGTCTTTTCTTTGTATCAAGAGCTTCAATGATACGGTTTTGTATAAAATTCTCCCGCGTACTTTTTGTGCGTTGTTCGGCATCAGATGCGAGAGATTGACACTCCTGCCATAGTTTGTTGTCTCTGGTCCATGCGTAACGTATTCGTATAGTGTCTCGGTTCTTGTTTAGATACGCGAGTTCAGCGTCAACCCATGGGGCATTTGCTTTCTTTTGCGGCGAGAATTCCTTTAGCGGGGCTACTTTACCAATTCAGCCATGAGGTTGACGATGAGGCATTCAAGTTGGTAGTCGATGTCCGTATCTGAGCCATCAAGCGGCAACAAATCACAGTCAGCAAGGTGAGAGAGCAGGTCGTCTTGCTGTATGGATTTAAAATCTCGATAACTGAACGAGTTAGCTTCAGGGGGTCCAGCAGTTTCAACCTCAATCTGAACCTCTATGATGTTGTGGCGACTGGGAAAAGGTGCCGCCTGATTACTACTGCTAAGCACTATGTTATTGTCATCAGTCATTATTACGTCTATCCATGTGTGAGAATCTTTGAGGTGATGAGTCGCACCATGATCTACTATATTAAAATTAAGGTCACCAGCAAGTCGCCTAACAAATTTTGTGTCGTCTGACGTCATGAGTAAATTCGCATTCAGATCACCCATGATGATTTTATGGCTATAATCCTGAGTGTACGTGGTGAGTTGATCGATAACATCAAAGCTCTGGAGAAACGGGACGTGAGGTGGTCTATAAATAAGTGCAAGAAAGACGGGCGGTAGACTACCCTACTGCACACTGCATATGATATATTCTGGTATAAGTGGCTTTCCCTCCTGTGTAGTCGATGAACTACACAGAAGGTTGGGTTTGAAGGTGTTGTGAATATATAGAACTAACCCGCCTCCGAATTTGTTACGATCGAGTCTAATGCGAAAATAGCCATTGATCTGAATACGATCACTCTCAACTTCAGAGGTGCGACTCAGCAATTCCAAAGAGATAGTAAGCGGGATCTGTACAAAGATGTCTGAGGATTTCAATGTGTCCTAAAAGAGAGGTCACATTGACAAAACCTGCTCTCAATCCCCTACCGTGCACTCCCCCCCCCCCCCCCCCATTAGTGCCCTTACCTAGTCATTCCGCAGTGGCAGCCTCGGTTTGTTTATAAGCTATAGTGACAACCGCTGAACTTCTATTTACTGTATTACACAGTTTTATGACCTCCGTTTCGCTTGAGTTTATTCCGTAGTAAGACAATATTGCTTGAAGATCAGCTGCTGAGGAAAAATCGTGAGAGACATCACCATCACATCTCTTGACCAGGAAACGACCCCATCCATGCCATATATATTTAAAATTAAGCCACATCGCGAGGGCCTTTAGGTTTCTGAATTTTAAGAAAGAGTCTCTGTCTAGAAGCTCATTAATGAAGATTTTAGAATTTATTATTAAATTATTAGTTTCCTGGTCAAGAGTCAAGGTGTCTACGTCTCTCGAATGGAAGCTTGTAATGAATTTCTTCGCACGCACAATTTCCTCTACTAATACACTATTGGCAAGGGTAACAACCCACGATGATCGTCTACCCACGTCTTTCGCAGAAATTGGTGACTTAGGCTGTCTCTCATCGGATCGAAGCAAGCGGATGCTGATGATGTCCTCTTTTCGAATCAGTGGGAGGACCCTGTGCAGCACAATTTGTGCAAAATCAATTCTATTAGTATCATAACCATAAAAAATACTCGAAATAATTACGTCTTTACTTGCATTGATGCTGTTGCCGCGCAAGCCCCCCGCCCCCCCCCCCCTCATCGACAAATTTGACCCGCGTGCTACGTAGGAGCGATACAACTCTACTTTCTTCATCGATATTTTCGCTATTTCTATTACTATTTTTATTACTATTTTTATTGCAGGTAACGCATTTGTCATTTGGAGCAAGTAAACTACCTCCATCGTAGATGTTGCCAGTACTATTAACATCGCCATTATTATTACTATTAGAGTTAAAATTATTATTATTATTATTATTATTAATATTGGTCAACCAGAAAACATTTTCTTTATTTCTAGGGAGTATGCCAAATCTGCAGTTTTCTAATAGGTTTGATGTTTCTGTATTCGTGTGTTCAATGTTCTATATTTTTCTTCATATTGTGTCATGATCATTATTACTTTTATTTATAAAATTATCTATTGTCTGTGCCATAGTGGCTTGAAGGGTGTGGTTATGATTTTTTAGGTTGCATACTTCTTTACAGAGTGCTCGTTTTTCTCTCTTCAACTCCTCCAGCTAGTGTTGAAGAGACAGCGTTTCTTCTTTTTTCTGCAACTTGGATTCAATTGAAAGCATTAAGTTGTGTATTGCTGGTAATGAGCTTAACGCATTAACAATAACATCCAATTTGTTTTCAAGAGAAGCATTATGCCTAGCAAGCGCACTGTCAATATTTTTAGAGGTCGAGCTGGCACACTCTACTAGAAACGAGACCGTTGTTCCCTTTTTAATTGAGGTTGCATCCAACATTCGCAATGCCGATGTGTTTACTGCGATGACGCTGCTCTTCTGCTTCCCGAACGACTGCGATCGCTCGGGGATTCCCCACTATGTTTGGCTACCATGCTGGAAATGGGTGGGCCGTGTGACGTCACCGGAGACGATGACGCCAATCGGAGCTTATTATTGACGGGGGCGGGTCGCAGCCATGACAACGTAGAAAGCGGGGAGTTAGCGGGCGCGATCCTGCGTATCGGATTGGCCCGCTGTGCAGCCGTCGGCCTCTTATTAGTTGGAGTGGACGAGACTAGCTCCTTCACTTTCCCACTCGCAGCAGTATTGCTCTTCGCGCCGACTGGAGCGAACACTTCCTCGACTCTATGCACTCCTGGTACGCTACAGCTTTAGGTTGGTCCTGAAGCGCGATGCGCTGTGCGCGGGTGAGTGCAACGAGGAGTTCACATTCCGGGTGACACCTAATGTTACACTAGCAACACTTACGTAGTGCGTTGCTACTCCTGGGAATCTCACCGCAGATGGTGCACTTGTCGACCGTGATGGTAGTGGTGTCAGAGTAGAGACGCTCTACAGATGGAATAGGCGATGTAGTTACCTGGAGACAGCAGATGTAACCTCAGTGCGATGTTGATTGTTCGTCGAGTCGGCAGATGGTGTGCAGGTAAAGAGGGCGCTCTGCACGCACTACTCCAGCTGCGTGGGACCTCTGTGTTCTCGATGGCCTGTGCTCAACTCCTGCCATTCTGCCGATTTCTCAGCTTCTAACCTCAAAACTGGCTGCGATGATGTTCCCGTTTCAAGGAGAAAATACCATGCAAGACCACCAGTACACCTGCAAATAATATGTGCAGGGGTGACTTTCATATAGACGCTCGCAAGGAACTGAAACAAATAGGCCCGTAGGCACAAGTGCGGCAGAGGAAGGTCTAGATATCTGGAGCTATTTAGTAAGTGCAGGTGTACTTACGGAGCCGCCGAGCAGTGAGAGAGCTGTAAGAAATAGGTTTTTCGAGAGAGAGAGAGAGAGAGAGAGAGAGAGAGAGAGAGACAGAGAGAGACAGAGAGAGAGAAAGAGAGAGAGAGAGATGTAAATGCGAAAACTACAGAATTCATACCATGATCCTACTAGCGCATTGGTCGACTGAGTTGTTATTCACATAATTTACAACGATAATGTCGGTAATAGATGGTCCTGATGTGCGATAACTCGATTCCCTAGAATACACCGTTTTAAAGGAATATATATATATAAGAAATTTTGGGCAGGGTTTTGGCAGTACGGAACACCGCCCTGCCCAAAATTCCTTTCGACCTAAAAATTTTTAAAAATATGTCAAATTTAGCATTTCTTATGTACTTTTGATTAGTGTATGGCTATTTTTAAAATTTCGTTTTCAGACGGAGCTGCACGTTCCCTAACCTTAAAGAAATACTACTTTACGCAGTGATCAAGCTGTTAGAAATCACAGGAGTTCCGAAAATTTCCAAGCAACGACTATTTTTATGTATTTTGAGCTGCTGAACACGAAACCGACTCTCTTTTTTACCGATACCTCAATCGTTTGTCCCTAACATCAAAAAACACTCTAAAATTGCTGTTTCACGCGGTTGAGAGGTAGGTCATGTGATCTACGTGAGGGAAATTATTGACAGAGCGTATTTTTATGTATTTTGAGCTGCTGAACACGAATGTGACCCTCTTTGTTACCGATGCCTTAAGCGTTTATGCCTAACCTCAAAAAGCACCCCAAAATTGCTGTTTTACGTGGCAGCAAACGTAAGTCTATTGAGGAACATTATCGACGGAGACTATATTTATGAATTTTGAGTCGAAGTTAAATTTTATTTGTTTACTTCTACTCAAGTATACTCGTTTAAAATAACTGCTTACTGGTATATAGTTATTAATGCAACTTTTTTATTGATTCCTATGAACGCTCTCTGCGTTTACAGGGTTGAGACTGTCTTTATTACAAAGCCCGCATATCTTTTTTTTTTAATTTCTGGACGTATATAATCTTATTCATTTTCGGAAATCTTTTCTTTATTTCAGGAATAATTTTTCCTTGTAAAATATAACCTGCAGACGTATCATGAGTAGTATATTCAGAAAGTGCTATAAAACTACAATGTCTTATTTCATTATCTTCTCTGTAATATAGTACTGTAACATGTATTGCACACTGAGCATTGTTAAAATTAAATTATTGACCAGCATTCTGAACTACGTAAGCAAAATTTTCAGAATAATCCATTTTCAGAAGCCCTTTGCTCTCCTGTAAATTGTTTTTCAGATCTTTTATGTTTTGGTTGTTTTCTGCGATAAAATGATGTGGTATAAGTTTGTCTAAACTTAAAGATAATTCGGAAATAAAATTATCCACCGAAACACATTCTTTTTTTAAAGTATATTTATCTGTTGACTGCCAGACACTGAAAATTAATTCTTCAAACTTAAAAAATTACCACATTTTTGACAACTTCCTAAAAAATAGGCAGGTTTCTGCTTTGTACATAAGATTAACTAAAAGCAATCGGTATAACCATTTATCGGATCACTAGATTCCTTCGTGAGAACCATCAAATTGGATGCTTCAAGCATGGACTTTATAGACAATTTTTAAAAATCTTTGTTAGTTGTATTGGACAGCACGGAAAGTTGTTCCGATGACAAGGCTTTATAAATTATATATTGAAATAAACATATACACAAAGTATCACAATTATCAAAGTTTGATAAATTTGATAACACCGTTATAACGCGTATTACGCTAAACATACTTTTAACATAATATCTTGGCAATACCTGCAATAGATAATATAATTTCGAAATATTTCGATAAATAATAAAGTACTAAATGAATAGATTTCATTTTTTTTTTGTCAAATTGAACATACTTAAGAAAAATAATATTTAGGAATAAAGCGCTATTTCGCATATAATACGTAAAGAAAACTAATGAGGATTGATTAATAATATATAGCTAATGATTTTATGATGATAAAATAACAAAGAAATATGGGTAGTAAATGTCATAATCCAGGAATGTAATAGTTATGAATAAAGAGCAAATTTGTATACAATGTGTTCGGGTTATTTAGGCCTTTGGGGGCGATTTGAATTGCGCGCCGTAGCTCACCGATCGCCGCGTATCACAATCGGCCGAGTAGTTGCGCGCACTACCGCTTAACGGCCAAGCGGATGCGAGCGCCGCGAGAGCGGAGGTTCTCGCGCGCCTTATGCACGTGGGGGGTCAGTTCCGTTCTCTCTCCCGCAGAGACCGGTCGATTTTCCTGCCGTGATTCAAGGCAGCGCATCAAACCCGATTTTGGATATTTTAATATTATACGAGAAGCTCGGCACGTACGTCCTTATCAGGACGGTCGACTTCTCCCTTCGTAAATTGTCTGCGTCGCGTGAGTGTGTGTGTGTGTGTGTGTGTGTGTGTGTGTGTTCGGTGTGACGGAGGATCGGGAAGGTCCGGCCACGTGCGAGCCCCCTCGACGTGCCGACTAATACACGGCGATTATGTTAAAATGAAAAATGTTTATACAACTGTTTATTTAAAAATCATGACTTTTTAACAAGTTTTAAAAGATTCATCTTTACCTAAAAAATCAAACGTATTTCTCTTACTTACATATTTAAAAATAAGCAGTTCAAGTTTCAGATCGATACACGAAAAGCTCCATCGTGAGAGGCATTTTGAAATCTGAAAAATATGCAATAATAAAATTTTGAGAAAACAGTACTTTTAGTAAATATTTATAAATTATTACGCAAAAGATCTATAAATACTTTTACAAATAAAACTAATAATAAAGGTTTATATACTCAAGAAAATTGCCTAAATAGGGTGAATAACATGAAATAAAATATTCATAAAATTGTTTTCCTTTATCGAAATTCGTTCAAATTTCAGTATCCCATGCCCTGAAGGGGGCCGATTACCCGCAAAGCTACTTTATTTATTTTACAAAATTACCTTTAATTGTTTTTTCTATTAGATAACGTATGTAAAATGTAGTAAAAAGTGACGTTATGGGACTAAAAATATTGCTATATGCTTGAGAAAATCCAAAAATTGCTTAAAAATTACTTAAAAATTAGCCATTTTGAAAATGTAATTGGCGATGAAATACTGAATTCTTGAAAAGTCCTGAGCTATATATATTCCGAGGTACAAAATGAAGAAAAATACATACGGACTTTTTTTAAACTGAAAATAGAAAAACTGCACCTGTTAGAACCATCAGGACCATGAAAAATCAATTTTTTAGTCCTTCTTTTTAATAATTGCATGTTTTATCTTGAAAACTTTTGTAATTTTTAAATCGCTTACGTACTTTTCTTGCTTACACAATAAGGAGACACTATACATAATTGTTAATATCATTCAGTGGATGACAGGAAGAGTGAATGTGTAGCAAATAGGTATGATTAGTGACTGTTATATTTATTTTTAATAACTTATATATAGGTACAAACTAAGGTAAGATTACTCCGATTTCTGAAATTCGATATAAGCGATCGCTCTAACGCACGAGGCTAACAGTGCACGCTCTCGTGGCTCACTGCTGGTGCCTGCGCAGATCAGCACGAAGCGACGCTACGCTAGAGAGAGATAGAGCATGCGCCCGAGCTGTCTCTCTCATACACAGCATTCATGCTAGCCTATATATACATATATATATGAGCATAGAAAAACATTCTCAACAATAATTTTAAGTTGATCCGTCAAAAGCTTTATCGCCAATCCCACTTTGAATCTGAAGAATATTCGAATTCTTAATTCTGAGATAATCAAGGTTATATTAAACAGGAGTAAAAATTGATATTTACAGGTTTCAATTTTTTTTATCAGTTCAATTTTCTCCCTTGGACATCTTGTTTTGGATAGGTTGAATGACTATATTGCTCTCTGGTGGAAATAAGAACTCAACAATATCGATTTTCAAAAAAATTTTGTAAATACTTAAAAGTTTCGTATAATTCAAAAAAAAATTTTTGAGCTAATTCAGGGGCAGATTTATTATACTTATCTGTATGTAGTATGATAATGTATGAAAGAAAATTGAAAAAATTATATTTTTTGTATTTTTGATGAGTTTTTGGGTAAACGGCATCCTCAATGGACAAAAATGATTATTCCGTTTCCGAGATACAAGAGATCAGGTCGAGTTTGCTTTGCGTATTTTCTGTAGGCGTTAAATCAATTCACAATTGAGTTCTCCGAACGGAGAAGCACACATAGTGCGAGTTTGCCGATTAAGTATTGTCTAACAAGCATGATTTTCGATACCGCTGGAAATTCAAATTTAACACTTGATACTTGTAGAAAATTAAATTTAGCAATTATTTTTAAGACAAAATTTTGATCTCATATAGTTTAGTTAATTAAGAAAAACTACATTTTACACGTAAAAATACGACGCATTTTCCACTTCAATTCGCTATGATTTTGGCTAATAAAAATATTAATCTTCAAAAATTTTACTCAATATTATTTGACGTATTTTTTTTTATATAAAACATTAAACTATAAATATATAAAGCGATTGTACTTCCAGTGATTCTATCTATGTATCTCGATATTTAAGAAAAATGACCAATTGTGATGTACGCGTGCGCATTCGAGATTTTGAATAATACGACAAGGCGCGTAGGTGACGTGTGGGAAACCGGATTATTGTGGAAAAATAACGTCGATCCATAGATAGATAGTAAGAAATCCGTAATCATGAGACTTTTATCACTGGAGAAAAAATTAGATCGTGACTGTGAATACGATGTATTGTATTATAAAGAAATGCAACGTCTTCTCGATAATACGATCTCGTAGTTGGTGTTTGCCGCTTTTCGGTGTGATAAATAGAAATAAGCCGAGGAAGATAGGGATAGTATTTGACGCGGCCGCGAATTATCAAGGGATATGTTTGAACGATCAATTAGATTCAAGGGTGGATCTTTTACAGTCTTTACCAGGTATGTTATTACGTTATAGACTAGAAGCGATTGCAGTAATAGCGGATATTGCCGATATATACATGCGCGCGAATTTAATCGAACGTGATCGCGGAGCACAACTGCTTCTTTAGCGAAACATACGAAATGGCGTGTCTACTTTTTGGGGCAAAGCCGTCGCAGTGAAGCGTGATTTACGTAAAAGATAAAAACGCGGAATCGTTCATTCATACAAAACCGGAAGCGGTTGAAGGCATAAAATGCTATAGCTACGCAGACGATTTTCTCTCTAGTCGAAAAGACTCTAAGAAGCCCGTCAACTAGTCCGAGAACTCATTGTCATAAATTCGAAGGCAAATTTTTCGATGCACAGGTGGGCCAACAACGAAGCGAGAGCCCTGGCCATTCTGACCAAAGTCACGCGCAAAACGAAGGCGGCTAAGATGCTCCTCGGCGACCGAGGTGGAGAACGTGTTTTGGGTATGTTTTGGAATATGTAAGCAGACATTCTAGAATTTAACGTAGGAATGACCGCGTGCCGAAAGACTTGATTGGCGAAAAAGAAAGCCCACCAAGCGCGAATATCTAATCGTTATTATATCGATCTACGATCCTCTCGGATTGCTTTTCCCTTTTACATTAAAATAAAAAATTTTAATGCAGAAAACTTGGCGCAGTGGCATGAATTTGGACGACCAGATAAGGGACAAGGAATATGCAGACTGGATGTCGTGGTTAAAAGCTCTCCGCGAAGTAAAGACATGTCGCGTGCCGCGATATATAACGCCTAAGCATTAGCCTTATTCTTGCCTGCAGTTACATGCGTTTTGCGATGCGCATATGGTCACGTATTCAACTGCTACATACGCACGGTTTACTATAAGAAATGTGCCGGCGCACGTAGTTTTGATTGTAACAAAA
Source organism: Gastracanthus pulcherrimus (assembly GCA_949152435.1). NCBI lineage: Eukaryota > Metazoa > Arthropoda > Insecta > Hymenoptera > Pteromalidae > Gastracanthus > Gastracanthus pulcherrimus. The sequence goes on along the minus strand of OX424573.1, from coordinate 82,573,883 downwards.
TCGGACGTGGCACCATTAAAACGGCTAACAATTCCTTGACTTGAATTGCAAGCAGCAATTTTAGCTGCAAGATTAATTACAGCAGTCAGAAGAGAATTATCGATTCAAATTAATCGTCGTTTCTTATGGTCTGGTTGGCTTACTGTTTTGCACTGGATTAAGTCGGAGACGCAAAAAGATGATGATGATGTAATTCGTGAAAATGATCCTTGGTGTGCTGGACCTGATTTTTTGCTAGGGCCAGAAGAGAAGTGGCATATACAAAATGTTGTACATGATATGGAAAAGAAAAATATAGACGAGCTTGAGATGTAAAAGGCAACTGTGTATATTGTTTCTTCGACGTTGAATGTTCTAATTACTGCTAAAGGTTTTGGATGGCATTGCCTTTTAGCTGCTGCACGACGAGTGATCTGATTGTTTTTCCAAATATTTTCTATTGAAAATAATAACGAAATAAAGAGAAGCAGTAAAATTAGAAATCTAAAGCCGTTTTTAGATGAGCATCAACTTTTAAAAACCGAAGGTCGCGTAACGGGATTGGCCGACGAATGTTTTAATAATCAGCCAATTATGTTAGCAGGCGAGCATCCATCTACGAGAATATTAAATAAAGAATATCATTGTCGATATTATCATGCAACCGGCGAAACAGTAGTTAATGAGTTAAGACAGGAATTTCATATTGTAGATTTAAGAAAAGCATTGCGATCTATTGTAACTAAATGCAAAAGTTTGACCTTTGGCTGTCAGGCCGCAGAGATAGAAGCCGTGGGAGGCATCGCGCCGCCTGCTTATACTTATGTCTGTGTTTTCCGTATTATTTTGGAAGTGTAGACGCGCACTAGGGCTACTTCGTACTTCTTCGACAGTCGTTGATAGGGCCATATATGTTGCAACGCCAATTGCAGCGGCAGGCCGATTGGCACGAGAGTGCAACTGGGAGAGTGACTCATCACTTCACTCTAACCTTCACTACAGTAGCTTCACATTTGTTAGATTACGCGATGGTTGAGTCAGCTAATTAGAAGATTTTGTTTACATATTTTCATATATTGATATCATAATTATTTCGGCAATATTTAGATTAAATTGTAAGGCGTTTGTTTCAGCTTTTTAAGAGTTTTCTTATTTTAATATATATTCATTTCAATTCAAACAGTTTGTCTTAATTTTATTTATTATAAATCCATCCTACTTTATACCAGAAATAACACACAACGTGTTGCCCGATGGTCGGCAATGTCTTTACTACCACACTTAGCGTGATATCATCCTCGCCCATCGCTTGCGAAGAGACACGCTGACAGATGTTACTAAATTCTCGATCGCGTCAAGATCTTCGTCTGCCGATATTGAGACTCTCGTAAAATGGGTATTAAGTTCCTCCGATGAGAACCCATGCAACCTACCCTAGTTTCGGGAAAACGTCTTAAATTTCGCTACTCTTTTCAAATATCAGATTGCTGTTTGCCCAACAGCTTACCTTGATAAAATGATATTCGAGCTTGCTCTATTTTAAGTGATGATTGGTTCCGCAATTCTAAATACGCACTACGAAATTGCTCATCACCAGTCCTTGTAACGTCTGTACATCCTTTTGTAACGTCTATCGCGTCTCGTTTCTTATTTAATTGTTCTATTTCATTGCCGATCTACGGTGGACTGCTTTTGCGAGGGTTAACTCGCTTTAATGGTGCTAATTGCATCTAATAAATTGGAATTGAGGCAGTCCAGCGCTGTGTTAGGGTCGATATTCTGTTCGTTAAAAGCTGACCATTCATAACTTGTCAAAAGGGACTCCAGTTCTAGTGGGTAGATATTTCTGTAGTCCCTATATGTGAATGAATCATTACACAAACTAAGGGTACGATATTTTTCTGGTCACGTCAATGTTATTGTGTTTGCTTGGTCAAGTCGGTTCAAAGTTGTCGTGATCTGTTACAGTATCAGTACTGTCCACTAGTATAGTGTCAAGTCATGTGTGTGAGGTGACCGTATGATGAGTCGTTCCGTGCTAGACAATCTGAAGTGACAGTTCAGCTGCAAGTTTGCGAACAAACGTCACGTTATCACCGTCGGCCAGTAAATCCGCATTCAAGTACCCATTATAATTTTGTGACTGTATGCGTTACTGTATTCCCTCAACTTGTCAACAAGATCTGAATATTTCAGAAATGCAATGGTGGGGTCTCTATGTACGACCATAACAAAAACAGGCTCTTGACTTCCATACTGTATCTATACATATACTGTACACAGACTTTTTAGGCTTGTCTGGTCCATCAGTGTTTGAATCAGCTACCAGTTTGACTATGTATTTTTTACGAACGAAAAGCCCTACCGCCCCCGTCCACTATATGGACATTTCTATCTTGCCGCAGAAGCGAGTAACCATCGCCTCGAATGGAATCATCGTCCTTTTCACCGACCAGCTACGTTTTGGCTACACCGAATACATGATAGGATTGGTTTCCGCCTAGAAGTTTATGGATTTGTTTATTGCAATGCCTAATGGAGTTTGCTACTGTTTATTGTTACTGTTATTATTACTACTATTATTATTATTATTACTGTGTCTAGTATGTCGTAATATTTGATTGTTTGGTTTATACAGTTCCGCTATTTCGCTAAGTCATATGCCGAGCTGACAGTGTGAACGCGTAACCCCTCTCGCATTATAGTGAGGAACCTGTCGCATCTGTGCCACACGAAATAGAACCCGATATTCTTTGTTATTACCTTAAGGGGGAGTCTGCTTTACCGGCTTCAACAAATCGATTTTTTTTGTCTTAAATCTATTCCAAAACTATTCAAGAATATGTCTTCAAAATTTCAGAGGCCAATTCGACACATTTCCGAAGCTAGAGCAGTTTTAGAGGCCGAGCATCGAGCAAGTGCGAATGCTTGGGCAGACCCGAGTGCGCGCGCTCCGCCCCTCGATGTATTCTATTATTCGATTATACTCGTATATACCTGAAAAGGTCCAACCGTTCTTTGAAACATTATTTGGAGTTTCTAGAAGATCTGTGTTGAGTAGTAGTAGGGAGAACGGTATACAATATAACGGTAAACTATAGCTCTCGGCATCGGCTTCTACACTGCTGTTTGTAGCGTCAGCTTTCAGTTTCACTTTTGATTTTGCCGAGTACACATCGAAATGTCAAGCTACCCGAAAGGTGATCGATCTAAAAGACAACGTGCTGCGGAACCGCAAAAGCGGAAATTTACGACGGAGACTTACAAACGATCCGCAGTGAGCAGAAGTTAACGACAGCAAGCAGCGATGATGTCATTATTCATTCTGCGCACTGCTACCGCATTATTCAATTTATATCTGTGTTTCTCGCCATTTCGGAAATCGCAATTTGCAGATCATGCAAGCAAAAATTAACGTTTGCAGAAAGCGGTCATCGAGGCTTAGGATTTAAAATTATTGTCCAGTGTATGTGTGGTCGACGCGAAATCCAGTCAGGACCATTGATAAATACCGGCTACGAAATCAACAATTGTTTTTGTTATGAGGCTTCTTGGTATCGGACGAGAAGGGATAAACGTGTTCTGCGGCCTTATGGATATGTCTGCAGGTTTTGCAAAATCTACTTACCAACAAATCGTTGAGCATTTGCACGCAGCGTTGAAGACAATGTTCAAGAGCACCTGCGAAAAAGCCGTCAAGAAAGAAAAAGAAAAAAACGTTGAACATGAAAGACCTGCGAATCATTTGAAGGTTTCGGGCGATGGATCGTGCAAAAAGTGCGGTTATACTTCCTTGTACGATGTAACAACGCTCATCGGATACTACAGTGGCAAAGTAATCGATCTCATTGTAAAAAGTGGATATTGTCATTCGTGTGCCATAAGTCAAAATACTTTGGACGAAGACGCATTTGAGGAGTGATATGAGAATCATAAAGACTCATGCTCCTCAAATCATGCAGGTTCAGCAGGGAAGATGGACGTGGATTCCATAATGGAGATGATTTTGAGATCTGTCGAGAAATTCGGAGTTATGTACACTAATTATATCGGCGATGGCGACTCCAAAACTTTTACTGGAATCTTAAATAGCAATCCTTACGAAGACGAGTGCACAGTGACGAAAAATGAGTATGTTGGACACGTATGGATACTTGTTTACGTAATAAAAGAAAAGCCGAGAAACTCGGAGGAAAGACGCGGCTAACGGAGAGTGTAATCAAGAAATTGACGATATACTACGGTCTGGGAATTCGTCAAAATATTGATTCAGTGAAAGGTATGAAGAAAGCTATTATAGCAACATTAGACCACTACTGTTCCACGGATGAAAATCGTCGGCATGAAAATTGTCCAGAAGGCGCCGAGAGTTGGTGCGAATGGCGCAAGGCTCAAGCGGCGAATAATCTAGCATCTTACAAACATCCGGCGAGATTAATCGATGAAACCGACGAGAAGCACATTCGTCCAATTTATGAAGAGCTCTCTAATGACGATTTAACGAGGCGGTGCTTAGGCGGCCACACTCAAAATTCCAACGAATCGTTCAATTCGATTTTGAAAATCGTCGAAATTGCAGCATATATGGCTGCAGACATTTTTAACGAAGGCTACTCTGCTGTACTTTCCACCATGCAGCTCCTCAATATCATCATCGGGCAGTAGTGCAAAAATTTTGCTGACGCCGTCGATGCTGAGCGCATAACGCGGGAGAACCGGCGCGCATCTTTTTCTAGCAAGACGTCTCGTACAGCCCGAAGATTGGAAACCCTCAGCCAAATCGAGTTTTTTGAAGAAGAGGAAGGACTAATGTATGGCCCAGGGATAGCTGATTAACCTCTTATTACTGTAAGTACCCAAAAACTTATATTTTTTTGGACCGAAAACTTTTAAGCGCGTTTTATCGAGTTTTCATTTTTACGATTTTTAGAAAACGGAACCGGTGATAGCAAAAAGAATATACGTCCGATCGAAAAAAATCAATGTGATCTAGCTTTAGTATTAAATTATCTTCTATTTGAACTAAAAAAGTTGGACAAAAGTATTATTTAAACTACTTTTTTTGCAACTTAAAGTGAATTTTTTTTTTCAAAAAACTGAATTTTTTTTTCAAACTTTGAAAAAATTTGTAATTTGACAACTTTTTTAGTAGTTTTTGAGTTTATATAGAAAAGAAACTTATACAAATTAAAAAAAAATTTGTCTCGACTGTCTCAGATGCACCGCACGACCTCCATCACCGGCACCGATTAGAAAGTGCAGACTCTAGGCGCTCCGGCAAAATGTCATAACTTGAAGAAATTTTAATATTTTTTAATAACAAAAATTGTTTTTTAAAGCTTAAATATAGTACATTATGTTCTCAAAATTTCGTTTACCGCAATCATTTCCTTCCCTTTCAAAAAAATTGCTGAAAAAACGCTTTTTTTCGGGACCTAAAGCTGACTACCCCCTTAAGGCTTATGAATTCAGTGTAGACTGGAGAATTTAAAACTTCATTAATAAATATATTCGAGTGATACAGATTTTTGGCTAGGTGGTCAGAAAATGAGTGTAATCAATATTTTCAGTGTTAAAATGCGTAAACGAAGTCTTAGCACGCACTACATCGTTTTCTATTTCGGTGCTCGGGAGTCGGACAAGTACTGATGGCGGTCTCCAGGATACTCTAACATTCATACTTGCATTCACATTCATACTATTTTTTCCATTTGCTCTGGAAGTGCAACCTCTTATCATACGGGTGCAAGTGGCCGAACACTTATTATATCATCTTTTTGGAGGGTAGGGAGAACTGTGCTGAGAACAATGTGAGCCAAATCTACAGGATTAACTTTGGCTCTAGAGCAGTCGACTATTCCCGAGACCATGAGCTGAGTGCTCTTAGCACTGACACTTCTACCACTCCTATATGTCTGTCACTGCTTCCCTCAAAGACAGGTGTAGAAATTTGATTCGATGCGATCCCATCATCTGAGTTTATGTTATTTTCTATTTGAATAGTATAATTGCACGGGTTACGCCTTCGGCGATGATGGGCCTGCGTTCGAATCCGTGATAACAGGACAGGGATCCGGGAACCGCCAAGAAAAACACCCGATTTTATATGAATATATAAAAGGCGCAACTGCGCTCTCTGTTTTTTATTTTGTATTGTATATAATGGTATTCCTCTAATTTAATCCTCTAGGCACAAAGTAAATTACTTGTTGACGCTCATGCTGTTGCTCGTCAGGCGGCTCGGGCAGTACTATTTCAAAAGGCACAGAGCGTAACACGCAGAGTGGGGAAGTCGGCTCACAGCCGTACGTATTGGCCACCGGGGCCCCGCGCTAACAGGCAGTGCCCTCTACGAGACACGAAGCCTCCAACACTCCCCCCTTCGTGCTTACTTACTTATTTCGATGCAGACCTGAAACAGAAAATAGAAACACACAAAAATGTTATCTGCCTCTGACTCAATTTTATTATGTTTTGTATTATAAGTGTAGAATTTTGTCTCTGACGTATATGTGATTTTGTGCAGGTAGAGGCTTGGTCATAATGTCAGCTTCATTTTCTTTAGTGGCAATCCACTTAACCAAGACCTTATTTTCCAACACACAACTCTTAATATAGTCTCCATGGGTTTCAGCCATGTGACTCTTACTTCCTCTAATTTCTCTTTCTTTTAGTTTCCTCTGAATTTCGGAAACATCCTCGTCAAAGTTTTTCATCTTATGTGAGCCATCCATTTGTGTGCAGTTGCCTGCTGACTTATTATCACAACAAATTATTACAGGATACAAGGTTTCACCTGTGATATCTCTGATGGCTTTGTCTAAAGATATCAACTCTTGGCAAGCCTCACTCATAGCAAGATACTTTGCTTGGCATGTTGATAAAGTCATATACGATTGCTTGTGACTTCTCCAGGAGACTGTATCTCCATACAGTTTAATTATATATCCTCCTGTTGACGAAGAATCTTCACAATCTCTAAAGCTTGCGTCGGAGTAAGCTTCCACCTGATCGCCTGATGCTCTAAAAGTTATTTCCATTTTGGTGGTTCCTCTTAAGTACCGGAAAATTCTTTTTACATCTTTCCAGTCGTTCTCTGTGGGTGAAGTTTGTTTGCGAGACAAGTAGTTTACTGCAAAAGCTATATCGGGTCGTGTGACTCCTGCCAAATAGAGTAACCCCCCTATAGCTTCTCTGTAAGGTAGTCTACGTGCAGCATTACTTTCCTCTGATTTTTCTGCAGTCTTGTCTTCTCTGTTTTTCACTTGTCGAGTTACCATTGGTGTGTTTTGAGCTTTACATTCTTTCATCTGAAATCTCTCTAGTATTTTCTCTGTGTACTCTGACTGATCTAGACTCATTATTTTACTCTTTCTGTTTCTTTGCATTTTACCTAAATACATCTTAGGCTCTCCTAGATCTTTCATTTTGAATGTGTTGCACAAGCTCGTCTTAATCTCAGTTAATTTTTCTTTGTTATTGCTTGCTAGTATTATATCATCTACGTACAATACTAGCAATGCCATGTTTCCATTCATTCTCCACGTGAATAAACATGGATCATTTATGTCTCTTTCTAATCCAAGTTTCTTGGCTTCCTCTGTGAACCTCTGATTCCACTTCTTTGAACTGATTTTTAGTCCGTACAAAGCTTTTTTCAGTCTACATACTTGTTTTTCTCTGGTATTTACATTTAGCTCGACTCCCTCCAGAATCTCCATGTAAATTTCGTCTTCTAGTATACCATTCAAGAATGCAGTTTTTACGTCCAATTGGACTGCCTCTAAGTTAAACTTATTTATTATCACCAGAGCTGATTTTATCACGGCTAACCGAGATACTGGTGCATAAGTTTCTCTGAGTTCATATTGATTTTTATATTTGAATTCTCTGATAACCAATCTGGCTTTGAGCTTTTCCTGTCCATTTTCTTCAATTTTCCTCTTAAATATCCATCTAGAATCTATGATGTTTGGTTTCATTCTGCTTTGTCCAGTGGTTGGTCTGTCTACAATTCCCCAGACATCATTTTCTTTCATAAATTTTAATTGTTCTTGTATGGCTTCCAGCCATTTATCTCTGTCCACTGACTCTATAGCCTCTTTGTAGCTAATTGGATCTCCATTTGTATTAGCTATTTGTGCGTAGATTAATTAATCTTTGCTCGAGGCTGCGTCCTGTTCTATATAAGCATCTTGTGTTCTTTACACTAAATCTGGATCTCTTTGTGGATTTTCTTTTGCTTTTCTGCTAGGTAATTTTCTGATTTTTGTTTCTTTTTCTGTTTCCTATGGTTGATTTGTAATTTTCCTCTTTGTAGGTTTTCTTGTTGAGATTTTGTGTTAACTTCTTCTCCTGTTTCGAAATTCTCTGTGTAAGTTTTATTTTCTTCCTCTGGCTGATCTGTTAACTCACTTTCTTCGATTTCTTCAAATTGTAACTCTTGATTTTCTGAACTCTCTGTTGTATTTGTATATACAATCTTCTCATTGCACTTTATATGCCTGGAGTTCAGCAACTTCAGTGTTTGCGGATGCCATAGTAAATAGCCTGTAGGAGTATATCCCACCATGATGGCTTTTACTGCTCTCTCTGAGAATTTGTTCTCTGGTTTGGGTATTTTTACGTACGACACACACACAAATCTCTTTAATTCCTCTAAGTGGCTGTTTTTCTCTGGGTTAACTAATGATAAGGGTATCTTGAAGTTGATTCCCTTGTGCGGTGTTCTGTTATAAATGTGTATAGCTGCTTCTGTCGCAAGTAACCACATTGTAGCTGGTAGACCGGAGTCAAACATCAGTGCTCTGATTTTATTTTGAAGCGTCTTGTTGAATCTTTCTACTGTACCATTTAATTGAGGAGTGTGTAGTGGGGCGAAATCACTACTGATGTTTTTTTCTTTTCATGATTTCAGCAAACTCTCCTCCAGTAAACTCTGTACCGTTGTCCGTTCTGATGTAACACACTTTCTCATTTTTACCAATCAGATTTTTCATGTGTGTTAAATATCTCTGAAGACATTCTCCTGATTCACTCTTGTGATTCACACTGTAGGCTCTTGCATATCTGGAATAATCACCCAATAACACAATTATGAATCTGTTTTCACCTGGGAATGAAGGTGATGAAATCTTTCCCATTGTGTCTGTATTGTGTTAAGTGGTCTGTTTGACCTGCCTCTGTTGTTTTTAAATGGAAGATTTTCCATTTCCGCTAGAACACAGATCTCAGTCTTGTTTTTGTTTGTTTAACTTTACCTTTTGGATCATCGTCTCATATTTTTGCATCTCTTTCATGTACTCTAGCGATGTGTGGCCTAGTCTCATATGCCACAGCATACCTTCACTTGGTTTCCTGGTTATTATGTCTATGGAATTTTTCTGGTTGTTTCCGAAGAGATTTTCTGTCTCGGAGTCTGGTAATTCATTGTTTAGGTCGAAAATTTTTCTTTTTAATTCCAGTTTGCCCGTACTTGAAACTTCTTCATTGTTTTCGCTTCCTTCTGAAGTTTCCTTTTCTACCTCCCTCCCAATCTCAGACGGTCTCTGATTGGTGTCCTCCAGTTGTGTAAATTCCGTCTGTGATTGTGTAAGGAAATCTTGAATGGAAACGAGAAATGCAGTTACTGTGTATTTCTCATTTCTATCCTCTGATACCTCTGTGCTTTGGGCCTCAAAGTCTATTATCCAATTTAGTTGTTCGTAATATCCGGTAATGTAATTTTCCTCTGTTACCTTGTCAAAAATTTTTAGAACTCTGTCATCCAGATATATCTCACAGTCAGCTTCCTCGAATTTTCTTAGCGAAAGTAGGTAGTCCGATATATCTGGTGCTGATATTACGTTGGACAGATAAAAATTTTCATTTGCTGTAATTGATTTTAGAAATAGATTTCCCTTACCATCTATTTTAATATTTGCGCTCTTATTCTTATTGGCGCATCTAATCTCTCCAATATTACTCTTACTATAATTTTTTAGGAGCAGCCCTTTATTTATTATGTGCTCTGTTGCTCCTGAGTCGGATATGAAAGTTATACTAGTTTTATCTTTATTTGTATCATTTTGTTTACCTGCTATATTAGCCTTTGTCTGGTTGGGCTTCTCTCTGGTGTAAGGTTTGTTCCTATTTTGGTTCGAAAAGACTCTGGCTCTAAATTTTCCTCTACCTCCACCTGTACCTTTGTTGTTGGTGTTCGTGTTAGTGTCAGTGTTCTGTTTATTACTTTGTTTTTGGTTTAACCTTTTTTATTTATTGGGACACTGGTCACCCTTGTGATCCCTGACCTCGCTACACCAGTAGCAATACCATGTATTGTACGCAATCAGGGAGCACTTGGATTTCCAGTGCCCAAACTTGTTGCACCTGTAGCATTTTACACTCTTATCAGGGCTGCTCTCATTTTTCTTAGCTAGGTTAGCTCTGGCCTCTGGTTGCCTCTGTCCCTCTGCTTCGATCTGTAACAAACAGTTTTTCACGTCCTCTTGGTCATTGCTGTCCCTGTCTGTCTTCTCACTAGGCAGGCGGATCTTAGCTCCGAGCTCGTATCAGATACCGCATGGTAAAAAGCAGACCTTATTTCTTCCTCTGTTAGTGGGATTATTGCGTTACAGTTCTCATATTCTCTGATTATTTGGTCGAATCTGAGACTTTTTTTTTGTTAGATTTTTTAATGTTATATAGTCTTTGTCTAACTGTTGTGTGTGTTGTGTTTGTCTCTATTCTCCTAATTTCTTTAATTTTTAATAATATTTCCTCTGGTTCTGTAATATTTAAGATTTTTTTATGGTAGTTTGCATCGAGATGATTTATCATAATGTCTCTCACTAATCTTTTCAATTTTAATGTTTTATCTGAACTATCATTTTTAAACTTATCAGGATTTTATAATATTTCTGATAAATCATTCGATGCCAACTCTGATTTTAATGAATCTAGCCAAATTTTAAAATTGCTTTTACTTGTTAATTTGTAATCTCTTTTTATATTAATTTTATTTTGAATGTTGGTCTCTAATCTTTTATTTAATATCATAAATGTTAAATTAATATCCTCTAAAGACATATTGTTTTTCTCTATTTCTGTCACTTCTTTATTTTTCGTGTTAAAGTTTTGTAGGGTAGAGTGTAGTTGGGGTTCCTCTTCCTCTATAGATACCTCCTCTATTTTCTCTGACAGGACTCTTAATTCCGCCAGGCAGGTTTTCATGCCTCTCATCTGTTATTTATTCTGCTTCTTGGCCTGCTTCTGTAGTGTTTCTAGGCCTTCGCTAACCTTCTCCAGCGCCTTCGACACGTTTTCTATAGCAGCAGCTAGCTGCCTCAAGACCTTTAATAATTCGGTCATGTTGATGGCCAATTCTCCGTTCTTTTCCTCTGAAATTTTTATTTGTAATTAGTTTAAAAATTTAATGTTTGGTCTTATCTATTGACGTATATGTTGTGCATATAAGGGTGCTAAATCACATACTAATAGATCTATATTCTGATTTTGACTTTTTCTCTTTTCAATGAATTTTATATGCGATCTTTAATCTTTGTATGAATTTAATACATTTTTTTTATTTATTTGTATATATGTATGTATCTATTGTACAATTTAATACATTTTTTTTATTTATTTGTATATATGTATGTATCTATTGTACAATTTAATACATTTTTTTTATTTATTTGTATATATGTATGTATATATTGTACAATAGATACATACATATGTACAAATAAATAAAAAAAAATGTATTAAATTCATACGAAGATTAAAGATCGCACATAAAATTCATTGAAAAGAGAAAAAGTCAAAATCAGAATATAGATCTATTCGTATGTGATTGAGCACCCTTATATGCACAACATATACGTCAATATATATATATATATATATATGAGTTGACTGTACTTGTGTAAGCGATCGCCTTCCACCCATATAGTAACGACAAAATCGTGGTACGACTAGTCGGTTTGGAAGGGAGTACACGAATGCAGGATGCAAATGCACAAAGTCCTAGTATTAATTTGTGGTACAAATTAATACGAGTTTGATCACAGAGTAAAAAAATAATGTTTGGCTGGTATAACACCAGAATCAGAGATGAGTCAACCAGAGTTTAACAACCAGTCCACCCACACCACCAGGGAGACTGGAAAAGAACCAGAGGCCGAAAACCAGTCTTCCCAGATCACCCGGGAGACTGGAAGTCAAAAAGAGACAGTGGACATGTCATGCAGTTACATGCCAATGACGAGCAACAATTTAGGTATATATATATATATATATATATATATATATATATATATATATATATATATATATATATATATATATATATATATATATATATATATATGGGTCAATCCATGTCAACCGGATCAGTGCTGCCGCCAAAATTTGAAGCCACCCATAAATACGTTTGATGTCTCAAATTGATGGCTGGACCATAAGGATGAAAGTGCCGTATGCGCTTTTACAGAAATCAAGATGGCGGCATCAATATGGCCGCCGGAACCTTGGAAATCTCGACCGATCGACCAAATTAGCGCTATCGCCAGAATTTGGAGCCGTGCAAAAATACGAATGAGGGCTCAAATTGATTGCTGGACCATAAGGATCAAAGTGCCGTATGCACTTTTGAAGAAATCAAGATGGCGGCATCAATATGGCCGCCGGAACCTTGGAAATCTCGACCGATCGACCGAATTAGCGCTATCGCCAGAATTTGGAGCCACCTAAAAATACGTTCGAGAGCTCAAATTGATGCCTAGACCATAAGCTTCAAAGTGTCGGAAACAAAATGATTCATGGGAAAAGTAGTTTCTCAGCGACGCGTATCCTAAGTCACGCCCTATTGCTTCTGAACCTATAGAATGGTGGATCTCGTATGACACATGTATAAGAAATCCGTGGTAGTATACAACGTTGAAACTACCTAAATCGTCTGGAAATCAATTAATAGATATTCAGTAGGTTGAGTAGCTCCAATCATATGCCTTGTAGATTCAAATTACTTCCGGAACGATTTCCTAAATACCGACAGTCATTAACCGGTTGAGGAACTCACCATTGTTTGATAAGAACTCAATTTAGACCTCTTCAAATTCTTAACGAGTTTCATATTGCATAGTAATTATGTCATGTTTTGATCCAGAGTACCTCTTCACTTTCAGTTTATTATCAGTAGTTGTAATGAATGCGTGGCTGCTCTGAATTTTTTCAGCAGGTGAATTTTTATATTTTCTATGCAATCTTTTCACTAATTGTTTATGCTCCTGCTTACTATAATGGAAAAATTTTATGTTTTTGAATTTTTCTTCTGCAAACTTAAATAGAGAAGTTGAGTCCAAGATAGCATTTTTTGGTTCGACTTGTAAACTGTATCGAGTGGCTTCACTCTTCAAGCATGCTCCAAGACCATCGCAAATACATTTTCCATGTGATGTTGCATGACAGTGCCACTCCGCTTCAATTCCAAAATCAGTCTTGTGATTCATAAGATGCATCATCTGGGTTCTATTTTTGAAGTGCTGTTTTGCACCATCAGTTACATAATAAATTTTCTTTACTCATGGACACACCTTTTTAATTTCCGGTATTACCTTCTGCTGCATCAAATATACTGCGGTAGCATCATGAGTTGTGCAGTCTGAGAGTAAAATAATGTTCTTGTGTTTCAAGTCCTCACCTGATCGATAATAGAAAGCAACAGTAAGCACAGAACATTGATCATTGTTATAATGAAAGGCTTAAGCTGCATTCTGTACAACGTATGCACAATTTTCTGCAAAGTCACAATGCAATAATACCTCATTTTCACCCAAATTCTCATTCTTGTCAGTTATGAATTTTTCTTGTTCTTTCGAGACAAAACTGTGGGGAACTAGAACTGTCAAGCGTTTGTTCAATTCTTCTACGAATTCATCTCAGAGAAGACATTCTTGTTTGAGGCTACATCGATCAGTAGATGTCCAGGTGCTGAATATCACTTGCTGTATATTACTTTTTTCTAATAATTCCAGAATAAGTTCTGAAAATTTCTCCGTATTGGGACATTTTTCACATTCTATAAAATGACAAGCAGTTGTAGGTTTCTTACAAAGGATGTATCCAATACAATCTTTATAATCACTTAGCCTAGTTTCATATTGTTTCCTCAAATTTTTCAAATCAATAGAGTCTATGATGAGTTTGACGTTTTGTTGGATTGTACATATACAGACGCTGTGCGTCCCTGATGCTCCAGCTACAACACACCATTTTGGCCGCAATTCCGCGAATTTTGAAGATCCTATAGGATGCTGTGGATATTTTTTCTTGAACTTTAAGTGCAATACTTTGATATCATATAACAACAAATGTTTCTGTTTCATTACTTTGGAAGCATCAACTTTGATTGCAATAGTCTCTTTTTTGTGGGACATTATGCGGCTGTTGGAATCATTTTCGTAGAACTCTTGTACTTTTTTAACAGTTTCTTCATTGATATTTTTCCCCCTTTTGAATTGTGGTATAGCTAATATTCCGCCTGATTTTTTCAGTTCTTTGGACAGTATTGCCATCCTGTAAGAACACTGGAATTCTTCAGAGATCTGACGACTGCTCCAATAATCAGGAGCTATTGTAAGTATAGATTTCCGCAGAGGATCATTGTCTGGCAAACTTTTGAATTTCTCCTTCAAACCATTCAGGAGATCCTCAAGTTCGGGCTCCCTAGTTTTGCATACCTTCTTAGCAGGAAGATCAGAGCTTGCCTCAACAGACGAGACTCTCAACACCTATCCTGAAAAGGACTGCTGTTGAGATCGTGCTGTGGAGAAAAGCCGCGATCGAGAGAGCTTTCCAACTATCCTGAAAAGGACTGTTGGAAATAATCAATGCGCACCCTCAATGGGCGAATGCAGAAGTCGTCAACTATTCTGAGAAGAACTATTGACGATGAGAGAGATCAGAGCTCGCCTCAACAGATGAGACTCTCAACACCTATCCTGAAAAGGACTGCTGTTGAGTTCGTGCTGCGGAGAAAAGCCGCGATCGAGAGAGCTTTCCAACTATCCTGAAAAGGACTGTTGGAAATAATCAATGCGCACCCTCAATGGGCGAATGCAGAAATCGTCAACTATTCTGAGAAGAACTTTTGACGATTTTCAACTTTTAGTAATTATTTGCTGGTAGGAAGGTACCCTGGAGCAGAAGATAATGCAGATGTGATGCTATACGGAACTCGCAGTAAATGATGGTTTGCAATGGACCAGACTTAAATCGAGCTACTCGATCTACTGAATCATTATTAATTGATTTTCAGAAGATTTTGGTAGTCAAACAGCGTATATTACCGATAATTTCTCATACAACCCATTCTGTGGGTTCAGAATCAACAGAGGGTATAATAGCGTAGGCGTTGCTGAGAATAACCTTCCACACATTTTTTCTCAGGTTTGGCAATAATTTCCAAGGTTTTGGCGTCCATACTGATGTCGCCATCTTGATTTCTGCAAAAGCGCATACGGCCCTTTGATCCTTATGGTCCAGCCATCAATTTGAGCCCTCATACGTATTTTTAGGTGGCTCCAAATTCTGGCGATAGCGCTAATTCGGTACATTGCTCGAGATTTCCAGGGTTCCAGTGGCCATATTGATGCCGCCATCTTGATTTCTGCATAAGCGCATACGGCCCTTTGATCCTTATGGTCCAGCCATCAATTTGAGCCCTCATACGTATTTTTAGGTGGCTCCAAATTCTGGCGATAGCGCTAATTCGGTAGATTGGTCGAGATTTCCAGGGTTCCGGTGGCCATATTGATGCCCCCATCTTGATTTCTGCATAAGTGCATACGGCCCTTTGATCCTTATGGTCCAGCCATCAATTTGAGCCCTCATACGTATTTTTAGGTGGCTCCAAATTCTGGCGATAGCGCTAATTCGGTAGATTGGTCGAGATTTCCAGGGTTCCAGTGGCCATATTGATGCCGCCATCTTGATTTCTGCATAAGCGCATACGGCACTTTAACCCTTATGGTCCAGCCATCAATTTGAGCCCTCAAACGTATTTTTGCATGGCTACAAATTCTGACGTCAGCGCTAATTTGGTCGATCGGTCGAGATGTCCAAGGTTCCGGCGGCCATATTGATGCCGCAATCTTGATTTCTGCAAAAGCGCATACGGCACTTTCATCCTTATGGTTCAGCCATCAATTTGAGACCTCAAACGTATTTTTGCGTGGCTTCAAATTTTGGCGGCAGCACTGATCCGGTTGACATGGATTGACCCATATATATATATATATATATATATATATATATATATATATATATATATACCTAAATTGTTGCTCGTCATTGGCATGTAACTGCATGACATGTCCACTGTCTCTTTTTGACTTCCAGTCTCCCGGGTGATCTGGGAAGACTGGTTTTCGGCCTCTGGTTCTTTTCCAGTCTCCCTGGTGGTGTGGGTGGACTGGTTGTTAAACTCTGGTTGACTCATCTCTGATTCTGGTGTTATACCAGCCAAACATTATTTTTTTACTCTGTGATCAAACTCGTATTAATTTGTACCACAAATTAATACTAGGACTTTGTGCATTTGCATCCTGCATTCGTGTACTCCCTTCCAAACCGACTAGTCGTACCACGATTTTGTTGTTACTATATGGGTGGAAGGCGATCGCTTACACAAGTACAGTCAACTCATACAATCCTTTTATATAAACAAGAGTTATTACGCCATTTAATTTAGAAAAGAAATATGATTCTTAAAAAATGTATATTAATCTCTTTGCCTCTGTTCCTCTTTGTAATAACTCTTATTTAAAAAAAATTATATCATAAAAAATAAGAGACGTCTTCGTTGGCACGTGATTATGCGCGCGTCGTGCAATGCTTCATCCAGACTTAATCCACTCCATGCACTGTCTTTTGTGGCTCTCTCCCATACGGCGTTCTGTTTGAAAAAGAGACAGACCTAGATGCGCATATACATTTACGTGCCTCACTACTGCGTTGCGTCAACGTGCTCTTAAAAAAATGGCCGGTGGCGCCAAAAAATTCCCGCTGGCGCTGGCGTCTATGTGGTCGAGCTCGTGCGCAACAGCTCGAATGCTTCGCCATGCGCGCGAGCTCTGTGTTTCCAAGAATTTTGAGAGAGATGTCCAACAGTCATGCCGGGAAAGTCTCTCCCTCTCTGTCTTTCTCTAGAAACACTGCGAAGCGCGCGGTCTGTCGGTTCGGCGATGTGTACGTACGCGCTCTCGCGCTCTCTTTTTCTCTTTCTCTAAAAAACTTCGTATATTCGCGGTTTTGCGTGCTACACGTCGCCCCGCTCGTATTTTGCCACTACACGCACCGCGCTTTGCGGCTCACGAGCACCGCGCCTTTTATATGCGCGCCGGATCTCTCGTATACAATTCTCGGCACGGTCCATCAACGCGCACTAGACCGTTTCTTATTCAAACGGTATTCAAGATGGCCGTCATTCGACTGTTTCGCACTGTCAAATTTCCCGCCCGCGATCTCTTAGACACGACCCGCCTTTGCACCTTTTACCCGTTTCTCTTAATGAAATCTGCTGGCTCTTTTTCATCTAAAATATCCCCTCAGATCCTGTTCTCTGCAAGCCGGACCGATAACCTGTTGGAGTTAAATCCGTGGTAACAGGACAGGGATCCGGGAACCTCCAAGAAAAACACCCGATTTTATATCTTCTTCTTTTTCTTTTCTATATATAAAAATACGTGTCCTGACTGACTGACTGACTGATTCATCAATGCCCAGCCAAAACCACTCATCCGATTAACTTGAAAATTTGTGAGTACCTTCTACCCACATAGTAGGTGCTCAATAAGAAACGGTTTTTTGAAATTCCACCCCCAGGGAATGGAAAGGGTTAAAACGTGTTTTTTCGATTTTTTACTATATTTCTGCGGGAAAAGGAGATTTCGCGACGGTTCTCGCGGCAAAAAGTCTGGCATAACATCAGGAAAAAAGCTATTTCTGGGTTTTTCGGAATTTCACCCCCAGGGGGTGAAGTGCGTCGAATATGCATTTTTCGTTTTTTCACTATATTTCTGCGGGGAAAGAGATTTCAGGATGGTTATTGCGGCATTATATCTGGAATATCATTAATCAGAAAAAAATTTCTTAGCTTTTTAAATTTCACCCCTAGGGTGAAAAAATGAAATGCGTCAAATGTGCATTTTTTCCAGCTGTACTATATTTATGTGGGGGAAAGAGATTTCAGGATGGTTCTTACGGCATCATATCTGGCACGATATTAGGAATTCTCAGAGAAAAAAATTTTCGCAGAGAAAAAAATTTTCGCAGAAAAAAAAATTTTCGCAGAGAAAAAAATTTTCGCAGAGAAAAAAATTTTCGCAGAGAAAAAAATTTTCGCAGAGAAAAAAATTTTCGCAGAGAAAAAAATTTTCGCAGGGAAAAAAATTTTCGCAGAGAAAAAAATTTTCGCAGAGAAAAAAATTTTCGCAGAGAAAAAAATTTTCGCAGAGAAAAAAATTTTCGCAGAGAAAAAAAATTTCGCAGAGAAAAAAATTTTCGCAGAGAAAAAAATTTTCGCAGAGAAAAAAATTTTCGCAGAGAAAAAAATTTTCGCAGAGAAAAAAATTTTCGCAGAGAAAAAAATTTTCGCAGAGAAAAAAATTTTCGCAGAGAAAAAAATTTTCGCAGAGAAAAAAATTTTCGCAGAGAAAAAAATTTTCGCAGAGAAAAAAATTTTCGCAGAGAAAAAAATTTTCGCAGAGAAAAAAATTTTCGCAGAGAAAAAAATTTTCGCAGAGAAAAAAATTTTCGCAGAGAAAAAAATTTTCGCAGAGAAAAAAATTTTCGCAGAGAAAAAAATTTTCGCAGAGAAAAAAATTTTTGCAAAGAAAAAAATTTTAGTATAACAGAACGAGACTGTTTCCGTGTCGTAATTTTCGAAATGATAATACGAAGGGAACGTGCAGTATACATTTCATGGACAGGATTAGAAAATATAATAGCTGTTTCCAAATGACATCTTTCGAAACCAAACAAATCAAGGAACATGGATTTATGCCTACTTTCAAAGTACAAGGTCAAGTGTATCATTTAATTGGTGGTCTACAACCTTTGCCCCAACAAAATCCTCAATTTCTACAGATTTATTTTGTTAAAAAGGATGAAAGAGAGGTACGTATAAGATCTGGTCACATCCCTGACGTACGCCAGGATCTGGTAAAACAACTGCAGACGATGTTGCATCGTTATAGCTCCTACATAAAGGATTTGAAGACTACTCTCGAAAAAATACCTCAAAATTGTAAAAACTTCGAAGTTGTAATTCATGCTGATAGGAAACCAGCCAATGCTCATCGTGGCCGATATAATGCTCCAGCAGCAAGTGAAGTTGCATTGCTCATAGTTGGGCAGCAGTTTGAAAAAAGGGATATTGTATTACAAAGTCATGATGATAAGTTACAAAAAATAAATGAGGTGCATCGTTCGTATGATGCCTTACAGTATCCTTTACTGTTTTGCCGGGGTGAGGACGGTTACTCTGTAGATGTTTATCAGATCGATCCAAAAACAAATTTACCTCTTAAAAAAACAGTATCTGCAATGAATTTCTATTCATACCGCATCATGATCCGAGAAACAGAGATCAACCATTTACTGTACCGTCGATCTCTCTTTAATCAATTCTTAGTAGATATGTACGCGAAAATTGAAACAGAACGATTAAACTTTATTCGGAACAACCAGGCGCAACTTAGAGTAGAGAATTATATGCACCTAAAAGATGCTATTGGAAGACAAGATACCGATGTCGCCGAAATAGGTCAGATGGTAGTGCTTCCATCGTCTTTTACTGGATCACCACGGTATATGCATGAAAAGGCCCAGGATGCTATGACGTACGTCCGCAATTTTGGTCGTCCGGACTTATTTATAACATTTACGTGTAATCCCCGATGGAGCGACATTACAGAAGCATTACTACATGGCCAAAAGTCTGACGACCGGCATGATATCATAGCTAGGGTCTTCCACTTGAAAGTGAAATCGCTTATAGCATTATTAACGAAGGGTGAATTATTTGGAGAAATGAAATGTTACATGTATTCTGTTGAATGGCAGAAGCGAGGTTTACCTCACATACATATTTTATTGTGGCTTAAACTACGTTTCACTCCAGATCAGATAGATGATGTTATTAGCGCAGAAATACCAGACCCAGCCGAAGATCCTCTTCTTTATGAAATCGTCAAGGCCAACATGATCCACGGACCTTGCGGTAGCTTAAATAACAGGTCGCCTTGCATGAAAGAAGGTTGTTGCAGCAAAAAATTTCCTAAAGAATTTCTGCAAGAAACTCAAACAGGAGATGATGGATACCCAAAATATCGACGTAGGAAGCCGGAAGATGGTGGTTTTATTGTTGAAATCAATGGCATCACCATTGATAACCGCTGGGTCGTACCATACAATCCTGTTCTTTCGCGGATTTTTGAAGCTCATATCAATGTGGAATACTGCAACTCTGTTAAATCGATAAAGTATGTTTGTAAATATATCACCAAAGGCAGTGATCAGGCTGTATTCGCTGTAGAAGATAAAGTCGAAGTTAAAATTTATGAAAGTGGTCGATATATCAGTAGTTCCGAGGCAGTATGGAGAATCTTAAGTTTCCCTATTCATGAAAGATTTCCAACAGTCTTTCACCTCGCTGTTCATTTAGAAAATGGTCAACGCGTCTACTTCGATCAAAAAGATTCTAATCGCTTGAGGAATATCATAAATCATCCTCCTAAAACTACACTTCTTGCATTTTTTGAATTATGCCAGGTATATAGTTTTGCAAGAACGCTTCTTTACGTTGAAGTTCCATCTTATTACCCATGGAAGAAAAATAAATTTGAAAGAAGAAAACGTGGGGATGATGTCAGTGGCTGGCCTGAAGTAAAGAAAGATACGGCTCTAGGTAGAGTATATACCATCCACCCTAATAACTCTGAGTGTTATTATCTACGCCTTTTGCTTCACGAAGTTCGAGGTCCAAAATCTTTTTTGGAATTGAAAACTGTTGATGTCATTGTACAACCTACATTTCAGGCAGCGTGTAAAGCCTTAGGTTTATTAGAAGACGAAAAGCACTGGGATGCAACTTTGGAAGAAACAGTACTTTGTGACTCTCCACTCAGATTGCGAAATTTGTTTGCGGTTATGTTATTATTTTGTCATTTATCTGATGCTTCAAGTCTTTGGGAAAAGTACAAAGATCATCTTTCAGAAGATATTCGGCGTGAAATGGAAGCTCACTTACAAGATGGGATCATCAACTCAATGTTGAGTAAAATTTATAATAAATGCTTAGTTAGTCTGGAAGATAGTTTGTTGTCAATGGGTGGTCAATGTCTGCAGCAATATGGTCTGCCTCAGCCATCTAGAGATGAGTTATCTCTACAAAACAGAGACTATATTCGAGAAATCAGTTACGATACGAATGCTCTGGAACAAATTATAACTGATAGCGAAATTTTACTGAACGATGAACAGTCTCACGTTTACAGAATAATTTTAGAAAGCGTCGAGAAAAGTAGCGGTCAAATGTTTTTCCTTGATGCTTCTGGTGGAACCGGTAAAACATTCCTCATTAACCTTTTACTTTCGAAAATAAGAAAACACAACCGTATAGCCTTAGCTGTTGCTTCTTCAGGAATTGCAGCTACATTGCTGCAAGGAGGTAAAACGGCTCATTCGACTTTTAAATTACCTTTGAACTTAAATAAACTCCAGACACCAATTTGTAACATTTCAAAACAGTCTAATATGGCACAAGTTTTGAAAGAGTGTAAGTTAATAGTTTGGGAGGAATGCACAATGGCCCATAAAGGTGGATTTGAGGCTCTCAATAGAACATTGCAAGATATAAGGGGAAATGATAGATTGATGGGGGGGAGTCACTATTCTATTAGCTGGAGATTTCCGGCAAACATTGCCTGTTGTACCTAGAGGTACACGTGCGGATGAAGTGAATTCTTGCATAAAGAAGTCATATTTATGGCCTCATATTCAAAAACTTTCTCTGCACACAAATATGAGAGTTTATTTAAATAATGATGAATCTGCCGGAATTTTCGCAGAAGCACTACTCAAAATAGGCAACGGAACTTTCCCGTCCGTAGAAGATGAGATTGTTATTCCATCAAATTTATGTACGGTAGTCACCACATTATCAGAACTTATTTCCAAGATATATCCTGATGTGAATAATATAAAAGATAAACCCATAGATTGGTTGTGCGAGCGAGCTATTTTAACGCCAAAAAATGATAAAGCAGCTACCATTAATGAGCTACTCTTGAATGCTTTTGAAGAACAGATTGCTGAATATAAATCATTTGATTCTGTTATTGAAACCGATGATGCTCTCCACTACCCTGTTGAATTTTTAAATAGTTTGATTCCACCCGGGTTTCCACCTTATAGATTGAACCTCAAAGTTGGAGCGCCTATAATGTTGCTGAGAAATCTTTGTCCTCCTAAATTGTGTAACGGAACTAGACTACAAATAAAAACTCTTCGTAAAAATGTTATAGAAGCTACAATAATCACTGGAAGTGCTCGCGGGGAATCAGTTCTTATTCCGCGAATACCTCTAATCCCATCAGACTATCCTTTTGAGTTTAAGAGAATACAGTTTCCAATCAAGTTGTGCTTTGCCATGACCATCAACAAATCTCA
The DNA here is from genome assembly GCA_949152435.1 of Gastracanthus pulcherrimus. Lineage (NCBI taxonomy): Eukaryota > Metazoa > Arthropoda > Insecta > Hymenoptera > Pteromalidae > Gastracanthus > Gastracanthus pulcherrimus. Next base: position 82,551,191 of record OX424573.1, on the reverse strand, counting down.
AGGGCAGTCATTGAAAATGGCTGGCATCGACTTGATAGAAAACTGTTTCTCTCACGGACAGTTTTATGTGGGATGTTCTAGGGTAGGCTCCGCCAGTAATCTGGTAATATTAGCTCCAAAAGGCAACGTCGCTAACGTAGTTTACAGAGAAGTTTTAGACTAAGACATTTTTTATTGATTTATTATTACAAATGAAACAGAAAATCATAATTATATGATTGAATGAATTCTATTAACAAATGAATTCCAGATACTCAAATCGCGGGCGAAGCCGCGACGGGGGACGCTAGTGAATATATAAAAAGGCGCAACTGCGGTCTCTGCTTTTTATTTTGTATTGTATATAATAGTATTCCTCTAATTTAATCCTCTAGGCACAAAGTAAATTGCTTGTTAGCGCTCGTGCTGTTGCTCGTCAGGCGACTCGGACACTACTACTTCAAAAGGCACACAGCGTAACACGCAGAGTGGGGGAAGTCGGCTCACAGTCGTACTTATTGGCTCCCGGGGCCCAGCGCTAACAGGCAGTGCCCTCTACGAGACACGAAGCCTCCAATACTTTAACACAAATATATTACAAATATTCTAAAATAATGATCAACGGTAACACATTACGAAAATTAGTAAAAAAATGTTATAAATATGTGCTAATTTTTTAAGTTAAGACTGTTCATATCATCTTTTAAATATTTTTTGTAGCTGAGGAACGGATTTAACTATCTTATAATAATATAAAAACAATTCGACATTTTGATCAATATTTGACCAGAGAGCCACCTTAAGATATGCCAATTGAAAGGAAATTCCGTGAACATGACGGATATATGCATATTTTTTACATATCAAACGTATAAAATTACAAAAATATTTTTGGTTAGTTTTACGAATTTTAATAATTAAAAATCGCAATTCTTTAACAAGTACAAACTTTAAAAATATTGTAATATACACCAATTGAAAGGAAATTTATTGAAAGGAAATCCAAGGATAGGACGTCTACTCTACGAATTTATGCACACTATTGACATATCTAGCGCATAATATAATTTTATCACATACGTACATACATACACACACGTACATGCACACGCACACGCACACGCACACGCACACACACACACACCCACATACACCTATACACGCACACACACATACACATACATACACACATATATACATACAGACAGACATTTTGAAAAACCTACCTATTCTGATTCTGCGACCCCAAAAACATTGAAATTCATCAAAATCTTGGTATTCCAAAACATCATCGTTACAAAACTTTCTCTTCGAGAAAGCAAAAACAGGCAACAATCTCACTTTATATTAAAATAGCGAGTACAGATTTATGTATGATTTGAATTTTTAATTTTTTTAAAAATTAGGTTCTTACGCGATTTAGCCTTATATTTTACCAGCGAAATCGAATTAAATTATTGAAAAAATATATTCCTTAATCAATAAATTGGATGCAGTTATCCATAGAAACAATGCATTGACAGGAATTCCGAGGATTTGGATATTACGGTGTTTGCTTAAGAAATAACGAAAAATGCACTTTAAATGTTTGACAGTAATACGGTCGCTTAAAAAGTTTGCATCCCATTCGACCATGGCCCCTCCAAATAATTTTTGCCACTTTTTGGACCCATTTTTTTCAGTTTCCCAGCGGAATTGCTATTATTCAGTATTTAAGAAATCTTAAAGCAATCTGATCCGGGTCTACTGCTTGAGAGCGAGCAGAATGAAGAGCTTTAAGAACATCGCTGATCTCGATTTATTTAACATACAATTGATTGTCAGGAGCTTGGTCGACAGTAGGTCGTTTCTAGAAGGTGTTCGTTAATGCATGAACATGAACAAAGTGAGCAGTTAAAGTGTCAGTATCAACAAGTAACGGAAGCCTCTTTGGTACGTCCAGTCAAGCCAAGATCACTGCCTATTACTCAAATATCCTTAGTGATTGTGCATCTAGCTATTCTATTGATAGTAAGAATATAGCGCATTTCATATGGCTAATTTTATTGCGCTCAAAAAGGAGATTCTTTATTTTTTGGGAAATCCAAGGAACAGAACGCTTTTATGATACTCTTAAATGGACAGGAACGTGAACATTGATTGCATGACGGGGGTAAAACAATCAACTTTAGACTTTACATTAGTCATATCATTAAAACGATCCCAATTTATTTTATTTCAATCTTCCAAGACTAAATCGATATTCAAATTATTTTAACAGTGATATGTAATTATTTTATTTGTTATTTGAGGAGATTGGGAGCGAGGTTTTAGCAAAAATCACGTCGTATTCTGAAATATTCGAAACGCTAAATTGCTCGTGCGCTAATACTTTACTAATGTTGCTAACATACATGCGTATGCGCATCATCTCTGTGAAAAGTCGAGAGAAAGGGAAGTGGTTCCAGCTCAAGCATGGACAGCGATTCGACAAGTATAGTTCTAGATGAAGAAAAACGTGTCCGATAAAAAGAAACTCCAGCTTAGGCTGATAAACTGAATGTCTTATAAAGTGGCATACTACGCTGTTTTGTTTATGTAATGAGAGAGAGAGTTTGATATGCTCAGCATCCAAATCGACTGGGATGTCATGGATAATAATGTGCGGATTAATCCTTTATTTCGTTTCGACTTCTAAACTGGCTTCATCTAAGCTTTAAAAGTTTTTAATCGCTTCAAGAACATCGGTATTCGTAGAACCAGTTCAGGCAGTTCCAGGTAGCTAGACAGACAACGAGCATACAAACTCGTTTTCAGAGTCATCTGCTTCTGACGTCATCGTCAGTGAGCTCTAGTCGTCAAGTTAGATGATAAAAACGATAGATGGCGATGAACAGAACAGAAATGCGCCCGCAGGCGAAATACGGCAGAGAAGTGCTTTAAAATAGCGGAGTGGAATAGCGTACGTCCGATTTTACTTACAGCAGAGAGAGAAAAAGAGAGAGATTTAGATTTATTTAGATTTATTTGTTTATTTCCACCCTGGGACTGAAATTGTCCCATAGGGCATAAGGAACAATATATACATTAGGAATATACAATATGTAGTAATATAATAATATAATATGTAACGTGATCGGTACGCTCGCAATAATAGTGTTTAACAATAGTATGTACAGGTTCGAACAATATTCGCTGTAAAAAATAAAATATAAATAAAAAATATAAATAAAATAAGACATAAAGTAATCTGATCTGAACGGCTCTTTGGCCGCAAAATATGACGCAATAACAATATAAAAATATAGAGATATGTAAGTTAAATTCAGGCTAAAATTAAAATTAAAATTAAAGCAGTAATATGTACGTAGCATTAAAGCTACTAGGAACCTTTTGTATTTAGAATTTTTGAGTTTACTTGTGTGCGAGATCAGACTGAACATCACAACTGTTGAGGTAACTTAGTAATAAGGATTTGATGGTTTGGAGAGAGGTAGTTTTGGGAGGCAGGGAGGTAATGTGTTCTGGTAGGCTGTTCCAAAAATATGAGGCGGCTATTACGAAGGAATTGGCATATAAGGAAGTTTTGAAGTTACGGATGAGGAGGGGTTCAGTGCGGAGTCGAGCTGATCTACGCACATCACTATCTGCCGTGAGTATGAAGTTAGACTTCAAATAATCTGGACAACCAGTCTTAAGTACAGTAAACGTCAGCGCACCCATGAAGTACTCTCTTCGGGCCTTCACCGTGAGCCACCCTAGCCGTTTGCGATAGGGGGTAACATGAGCCATCCAGGGAATGGTACCAAAAACAAAGCGGGTGCATGCATTCTGCGCCCGCTGAAGCTTCAGGTTCTGTTCACCAGTTAGGTCATGGTAGACAAGGCAGGCATAATCAAAGTGAGGGAGGATAAGTAAGTGCACAAGTGATTTACGGACACCAAATGAAAGAGCACGTTGATGAGGGCGTAGCTGTCTGAGGGTGCGAAACACTTGCTGACAGATGTGTGACACTTGCCTTCCCCAATTAAGATCAGGAGTCAACCAGACACCCAAATTTTTGACTTCATTGACAAAAGAGATGGGAGTGCCATTGACTGTAACCTTAGGTAAGACTTCTAAATCGATCAATGGAATGTTTAATGTGCTACCAAAGAGCATTGCTTTGGTTTTGGACAGATTTAGAGTGAGTCCATTGCAAGAGGCCCATTTGGCAATCGCAGCACAATCCTCAGATACCTTGTTAATGGTGTCAATGAGATCATGGCGTTTGCAGCTTCTGTAAATTTGAGTGTCATCAGCGTAGATCATATGTCTGGTGAATTTCAGTACCATGGGGAGATAGAGAGAGAGATAGAGAGAGAGAGAGAGAGAAAGAGAGAGAGAGACAGAGCGAGAGAGAGAGAGAGAGTGATAGAGAAATAACAGTATTTTCCAAAACAAAAACGATACTAAGCTAATATATGAACTACTACAATTATGAATATGTTGGACTGAAATTTTTCGGTGATATATTTATGGGACATTCTTAGTCAAAAAAGCCACCCCCTCTGTCCAAAAATCAGAGGCTCAAAAAAATTCGTGTCCCGGCTTAAAATTTAGCTTAATATATCTACTTTCCATTACTGAGTGGCCTTTTTGAAAAATTCAAAATGGTGGGCTGGGGCAGCTCTAACAATAAACCGATATCACCACGGAATATCAGTTAAATGTTCTTAAAACTTGCAGGGGCAAAGAAAAAATTAGTAAAAAGGTTATTTGCATGTATTTTTTCCCGCTGAATACGAATCCACCGTTAGTTTTGGTCTATGGAGCCACCTTTCGTCCATAACCTCAAAAAATACTCAAAAAATGCAGTTTACGTGGCTGAGACTCGAAATAGTGGTAAAAAAATTAGGGACAAAGCTTATTCGCATTTTTTTCCCGCTGAATACGAATCCACCGTTAGTTTTGGTCTCTGGGTCCACCTTTCGTCCATAACCTCAAAGAACAGTCAAATAATGCAGTTTTACGTCGTCGAGACTCGAAATAGTGGTAAAAAAATTACGGACAAAGCTTATTCGCATTTTTTTCCCGCTGAATACGAATCCACCGTTAGTTTTGGTCTATGGAGCCACCTTTCGTCCATAACCTCAAAGAACAGTAAAAAAATGCAGTTAAGTGGCTGAGACTGGAAATAGTGTACAAAAAAAGCTCATCATCATTATTCGTTGGTTTTTAACAGAGGAATACAATGCAATTCTCGGTTTTAACCTTGACACAAAAGCTCATTTTCAAGGTCATTTCAAGGACAACTGTTCAAAGACAAGGACAAATTGTTTAAATTAGACACTATTTTAGCTATTATTTTGACAGGAATGTCATGTTTATGATGGTATTGCGTCCTTCTACAGGAAGCTTTGTAATTCTAAAATTTTCAATTTCATAAAAAGGCGTTATGATCATGTTTTGAGGTTATGGAGCTCGAATCCCGTGTTTTTAGAAAATGTTTGTGTGGGGAAATGTGTTTTTAATTTTGCAGTTAGATGTAGGGGCTACTTTTCGAAAAATAAATTGAACACAAAAATCAATATTTAATTAAATACTATGTTCCCAATCGTATTTGTTTAATTGAACCTTTTTCGAAATAGAATGAGATGTTGTTTTCCTAGATTTCATTAGTTTGGATATAATTAGATTTTTTTTCTCATCATAACCAACATCGAATATATCTTACAGCATAAAATATTGTACGTTAAAAGAAAATATGTACTTTCCTCTATCGTTTTATGCTTTCATTTTTTCAAATAATCTTCCGAGGATAGTTAAACGACATTCTTTTGTAGTGCATAACTCCTCCTTGAAGTCATTGTTTAATCAACAGTCCTTCTAAGCATAGTTGAAGGAAATTTCTTCTCGTTGCGTAACTGCTTGCGTAACAGTCCTTTTCAGGATAGTTAGCGAGCTCTTACATTAGCGAACTCATTATTTCTTCAACGGTCCTTCTACGGATAGTTGAAGGAAATTTCTTCTCGTTGCGCAACTGCTTGCGTAACAGTCCTTTTCAGGATAGTTATAGCGAGCTCTTACAGTAGCGAACTCATTGTTTCTTTAACAGTCCTTCTAAGGATAGTTGAAGGAAATTTCTTCCAGGTGGGTACAGACTTGCGCAACAGTCCTTTTCAGGATAGTTGTCAAGCTCTCGAATCATTTGTAGTAATCAACTTTTCAACAGTCCTTCTAAGAATAGTTCAAGGGAGTTCCTTCCCGGTCTTACGCTACAGTCCTTTTAAGGGCAGTTTTAACATCATGTCAAAAAAAATCCGCACAGATAGGTGCATCAATCCTTATAACGATGAAGGCGTACCTAATCATAAGAGTTCAAATTTAAGAACAATATCAAAAGCATTACTGCAGGAGAAGCCTAATTTACCAGTAACTGCCATGGTATGTAATGATTGTAGATTAAAACGTTCATTGAATCGATCTGATAGCTGTATGAATATAGACGATTCCAATGATATCAGTAGTATGGAATGTGATGATACCTCGGCAGACCAAGGTACTGAGTATCCAAATACTTCCTTAACTACTGAAAAAGATGCATCATCTACCAGGTTACTTGAATTGGAAGAACTTCTGCAAGGATTAAAAGATAAATTCACAAGTTTGGAAGGTAATGATCCCATGAAGCTCAGAATCTTCACTATTGAGCCAGAATCTTGGACGAATTTCAAAAGAGTTTGATACTTCCCGAACTTTAGCTAATAAAGCTAAAGAATTACGATTAGCAAGTGGTATTCTGGCCGATGTTACAGCAAGAGCTGGTATAACTATACCAAATGCTACAATTACATTAATTAATGATTTCTATAATGACGATACTGTTGGTAGAATTATGCCAGGAGTCAAAGACACGTGTTCAGTTAAAGTTGATGGTGAGCGTATTAAAGTGCAAAAACGGTTATTGTTAATGTATCTCAAAAAACTGCATACATTGCTCAAAAAGACTTACTCAGGTCATCCAGTTAGTTTCAGTGTTTTTGCAAAACTCCGACTGCAACATTGTATTTTGGCTGGAGCAAGAGGAACTCACTCAGTATGTGTATGTACGATTCATCAGAACTGTAAATTGATGCTTGATGCAATTAAAATTAACAGCTTAACAAAAGAAACTGAAAATCCAATTCGTGATTATCATGATTGTTTGAAATCAATTGTGTGCAAGACACCTACGCCCGATTGCTACCTAGATCAATGTCATAAATGTCCAGATATTTCATTTTTTTCCACGACATTACTTGAAATTTTAAATAGTGCCTTTATCGATCAGGTACAATATAGTGTATGGACAGCAAGTGATAGGTCGACTTTGAAAACAGTTACGAGTGAAGTTTCTGACTTTGTAAATGAATTTTGTGACAAGCTACAGACTCTTAAACCGCATTCATTCATAGCGAAACAGCAGTCTCAATTTATTTCGTCAACAAAATAGAATTTAAATAAAGGAGAAGTACTTGTTATGTTCGATTTTTCTGAGAATTATTCATAGGTAGTTCAAGATGCTTCGCAAGAATGTCACTTCAACAATCAGCAATGTACAGTATTCTCAATTTTCTATTAATATAAAGAAAACTCTAAATTGAAACATAAAAGTTCCATCTTCCTCTCAGATAGTTTAAAACACGATACTTCTGCCGTATTTACAATTCAGAAGTAATTGATTCCAGAAATAAAAAAAACTATTAAAAATGTTAAAAAATTGATATACATCACAGATGGTTCAAAGCAACATTTCAAAAACCGATTCCAGATCGCTAATCTGATCAACCATAAAGAAGATTTTGGAATCGAAGCGGAATGGCATTATTGTGTAACAGCACACGGTAAAAGTGGATATAATGCTTTAGGAGCTATATTTAAAAGAAAGGCTTTCCGAGCAAGTCTTCCAGCTAAACCATCTGAAGCGATTTTGACTCCAGTAGCCCTTTTTCATTGGGCAAGCAAACATTTCGAAAACATACAAATTTTTATTTATAGTAAGGTAGACCATGATAAATCAACACGACACTTGAATAAAAGATTCTCAACGGCATTAGCAGTACCCGAAATTTTAAAAAACCACTCGTTTACTATTCAACAACCAAAAACGGTAGTTATTAAACGATTTTCTAATGCTACCAAAGGAGTAGAATTTTATTCAGAAAATGCTTAGTATTTGATCCTTCAGAAACAAAAAAAAATGATTTTTTAAGAACCATTCCCAAAATAGTGCAAAATACGAAAAATCTAATAATATCCAAAAATCTTCTAAGAAAAGAATAACTCTTTTAAATTCGGAATAATCTTAATGAAAATACCGCTAACGATGAATTGGCACGTACCTTCTCTAAAATCGTTTCTCGTTCCAATATGCATAATATAATGTTTGAAATATAGAATCTGTATGTTTTACTGCACTATAAGTAAGATTTACTCAGCTATACTCAACTAAACAATAAAACACACATTCATATGGAGATTTTATAAATACACGATTTTCAACCTCCATAACCTCAAAACATGATTATAACGCGGTTTTTTATGAAATTGAAAATTTTACTAGTACAAAGCTTCGTGTAGAAGGACACAATATCATCATTAACATGACATTCCTGTCAAAATGATAGCTAAAATAGTGTCAAATTTAAACAATTTGACCTTGTCTTTGCACAGTTGTCCTTGAAATGACCTTGAAAATGAGCTTTTGAGTCAAGGTTAAAACCGAGAACAGCATTGTATTCCTCTGTTAAAAACCAACGAATAATGATGATGAGCTTTTTTTGTACACTATTTCCAGTCTCAGCCACTTAACTGCATTATTTGACTGTTCTTTGAAGTTATGGATGAAATGTGGACCCAGAGACCAAAACTAACGGTGGATTCGTGTTCAGCGGGAAAAAATACATGCAAATAACCTTTTTACTAATTTTTTCTTTGCCCCTGCAAGTTTTAAGAACATTTAACTGATATATATATATATATATATATATATATATATATATATATATATATATATATATATATATATATATATATATATATATATAGGACATTCTTAATGAAAAGAGCCACCCCCTCTGTCCAAAAATCAGAGACTCAAAAAAATTCGTGTCCCGGCTTAAAATTTAGCTTAATATATCTACTTTCCATTACTGAGTGGCCTTTTTGAAAAATTCAAAATGGTGGGCTGGAGCAGCTCTAACAATACACCGATATATATATATATATATATATATATATATATATATATATATATATATATATATATATATATATATATATATATATATATATATATATATATATATATATATATATATATATATATATATATATATATATATATGTATATATCCATTATACTTATATTTATGTATATATTTCTATATATCATATTCTATTCTATACATCTTTCCATAACAAATCAGATAGCGCATCCAGAATTACGAAAAATAATTTTTTAAAAATTCTGAAAATTCAAATTTTAAAAATCCGTACGTGAGTGTGTTGTTAATCATGTACAGATGTCACAGAAAAAATTTTAGCCCAAAATATAAAAAATTATAGTAGAGCATATTTTAATTTTCTTGAAAAGATAATTATCATTTTTTTTTTTCATTAAAAAAGTAATTGTCATTTTTTTTATTATAAAACTAATTTTTTTTCGAAATTATCGATACCCGATTGGACATATGGTAGAAATAAAATTTTTAGCCCTGTACGATTTTTTTTAATAGGCTGAAATCTAGCCAGACCCTCGGATTACTCAGCTTCAGATTATTACAATTAGTTTATTACAACTATTATAAAATAATAGATTCAAGGTTTATCAATATGAGATTTTAGGTTATGGTTATATTATTTTATAGATTTTAGGTAATAAGGTTATAGATAATAGTTTATAGTTTAGGTCCATCTGCAAATAAGAGTACGGACTATATAAGGTATTTGGGTATGAGCTTCATCTGTCTCTGTATGAAAATTTGACCTATCGGTGTATAGGACTTTTTTGGTGATTAAGTCTGAAGTTTGGCCTGTCTGCGTATAAGGACTTAGAGGTTATGAAGTTTTTTGGATTAAGCTTGACCTGACTCTGTATAAAAGTTTGGCCTACCTATGTATAAGAGTCATGAGCATATTGTCAGAAATTTTACCAGTATGTAACAAAAGTTAGAATTAAATACGAAATTCATGACTAGAAAAATTGCTTTAGTATAATACAGAAGATGAAGATATAATAAGATTAATATAGTATTCTTTGTACGTTTTTTTGTACTTAACATGCTAGTGTATGTGTACCTAATTTATAATTGCGTGACATAAGAGAGATGGGCATATTGAACAATTGGCACGGTTGTGTTTCAGGTTATGTATTGGGTCAATTTAAGTGACGAATTTTAATTCAGTGCTACGTAGTCTATAAGAAGTTATGTCAAACACATAATGAGAACTCTTTTCCTATACTGCAATAAACTACATACAGTTTTTACTAAAGAGTGACAGTTTTACACGATATTTTACGGTTAGGACATGATTTTTTACTCTCTATAGTTCGTGAACTGTTGAAACTCTAATATAAAACCATTAATTTTGATGAAACGTAAAAAATAAAGGATAGTAAGCTTTTAACTTATTGTCATATTTTAGATGGAGTTAAATTCAGCAGACTGAAATCTACATAAAGAATGTCCAATACGTTATGAATAAAGAGTTTTCTTATAATGTAACACGCTTAATCTTTTGTCTCTAAAAAATGGCACTCTAACACGATATTTTTGAGGTTAAGATGTTTTCTTGTATTTACTGTAGTATGTGGGCTTATGAAAACACAGTGTTAAATGAGTTATTCTCACGTGGAACATGAAAATGGGCATATTTAGCAATTGGTTCGATTTCGTTATTTTAGGTTATGTTCTTGGTCAATTCTACTAGTGTATTCTAATTCAGCGAAACGAAATCTATGAGAAATAATTTTAATCGCATACTAAATAGAGTGATTTCTAATAGCGTAACCGTCAAAATTAATTTTTTCCAAATAAAATGATACATTACACGATTTTTTAGAGGTTAAAACGTTATTGTTGCAATTTCTCTATAATATTCCTATATTTTAGGAACATTCACCTTTAAACTGAAAGAAATTTCATTGCATTATCTTGTTTCTATCCAAATTTTGCCTACTATGCGTCGCTGATCTCGTACCGCTGGTGATCCCGTAGCGCCGCTGATCTCGTAGTGCCCGTGATACCATAGCACCCTCCTCGACTGAACTGATCCCGTAACCGCCTTGGCCCTACTGTGAACGCATGCATCTTCCAATAACCACTTACGGGGTAGATATTACGACATCTATCAGTAGCATTAATAAGCTTGATATATCTAGTACAATTTTTTCGCTATCAGTTTTAATTTGAAATTTAATTGAATTAACTTGATTTTTTACATTGGAATATTTTATTGCAGAATTGTATAATAGATTTTTTTCACAATTTAATTATTAAATAAATTTAACTGAAAAAAAAACTGACGTGACGGAGAATTGAACCGGCGATCTTCCAGTCGGGAAGCAGCCGTCTTACCGACTGCGCCATCCCAACATCTCAAATGCTATGCTTCGAATTGTCCTTATAAGTTACATTAGGCTACCTTTTATTATTTTACTTTATAACAGTTTTTTAATGTTAAAGACATGCGTATGAAGTAGCTATTTATATATATATATATATATATATATATATATATATATATATATATATATATATATATATATATATATATATATATATATATTAGAATAGCTGTTTTGTAGTTGTACTGCTGTACTAACGATAAAATCTATAGAAATTACTTTTAACCTAAAATAATGACGACATTCGCTAATCGCCTCAGTTGTAGTAATTACACCAAAATTCATATCTAGAAAACTAAAAGACCTAGACACTCCAAATTTTATGTCATGGTTTATTAGGCCCAAAGAAGAGGAAAAAACCATTTCCAATGCCTTAGATAATCTATTTATTCAATTTCGTCAAAAAGTCTTATTCACAATATAACACATAAACATCTACTTGTCTAACTGTTATTATATTGTAAAACTGTCAGCAGAGTGATTATTTGATAAATACATTTAATATTGTACTTCAAACTTTATTTACTTCATTTAACAGGTCAAATGACCTGAAGTACAGCATTTTGAACAAAATAACATTACATAATTGTATAAAAATTCATAAGGTAATACACTGTTATATTTTTAAGTTATTACCATAAATATATAAATAAGTTTTACTTCAGAATCACAGTATAACTGAGAATAAAAAGTAGAGATTTGAATTTCGCTGTATAAGTTTTGTAATTAAAATAGAAGACAATATTTGCAAAACTCTCGGCAACCTTATTACTTAAAACAAGTATAGAGATGTTTATATACTCTGTTTATATAAAACTTATATACTCTGGATATCGACTGCATCTATCTGACTGAAGGCAGGAGCTTTTTTACTCTTATTTGTCGACTCTGTGACATATTTGTCGACTCTGTGATGTATTTATCGATTCCGTGACGTATTTGTCGACTCTGTAACATAATTGTCCACTCTGTGGCGCAATTGTCGACTTTGTGACGCATTTGTCGACACTGTGACATAATTGTCGACTCTGTTACGTATTTATCAACTCTGTGATATAATTGTCGGCTCTGTGACATAATTGTCGACTGTGTGACAATAAACTTTTACTTTGGGTAGTACACGAGTAGTGGGAGTATTGTTATATGAGTAAATATTTTTAGGTATGTATACAAGAACTTAATAAGTCATACATAAATATGGTATAATTTTACACATTTCTTTATTTTTCTTTCTTACATATAGACCAGTTGGATGTGTATCCTTACTCAAACACTTGCTTTGCATTACTCACTCGTACTTTGTCGCTAATCTTGAATTTAGGCTTCTTCTTCTGCACTCTATTAACCCATTTCTTCCCAAAACTTATATACTCTGGATATCGACTGCTGCTATCTGACTGAAGGCAGGAGCTTTTTTACTCTTATTTGTCGACTCTGTGACATATTTGTCGACTCTGTGATGTATTTATCGATTCCGTGACGTATTTGTCGACTCTGTAACATAATTGTCCACTCTGTGGCGCAATTGTCGACTTTGTGACGCATTTGTCGACACTGTGACATAATTGTCGACTCTGTTACGTATTTATCAACTCTGTGATATAATTGTCGGCTCTGTGACATAATTGTCGACTGTGTGACAATAAACTTTTACTTTGGGTAGTACACGAGTAGTGGGAGTATTGTTATATGAGTAAATATTTTTAGGTATGTATACAAGAACTTAATAAGTCATACATAAATATGGTATAATTTTACACATTTCTTTATTTTTTTTCTTACATATAGACCAGTTGGATGTGTATCCTTACTCAAACACTTGCTTTGCATTACTCACTCGTACTTTGTCGCTGATCTTGAATTTAGGCTTCGTCTTCTGCACTCTATTAACCCATTTCTTCCCAAGCGGTCATTTTATAGTCGATTAGTTTTTTGCCTAAAAAATTGTCGAAAAAGAAATAATAATAACAATATCACTTTTCTGAAGTAAAATTGTCCGCTCTTTCCAATTCTGAAGTCAGAATTTTTAAATTTCCGTTGGAAATTTTCAAAATGGCGGTTTTAGGCACAAAACCAATCGTCTATAAAATGGCCGCTTGGGAAGAAATGGGTTAAGAGAGAATCGTTTTAAAACTTGAACTTGATTGATAACAGCGACTTCATTACGTTTCATGCCAATGGTTCGATGTTTACTATTGTTATACTTTTCCAGTAAAGCAGGCAATATATCAAGCAATTTATAGTTTCCCAGCAAATTGAACTTTATTCACATCTTATTCTTGAGAGTGCGATTGAATCGTCCGCATATTGATGCTTTGAGATTGCTATATGTTGAGTAGAGATTAATCTTGTAACGTTTCGTGAGGTTCTGAAAGGTCGTATTATAGAACTCTTTACCTCTATCAGTATGTAAATTTTTTGTACTGGACCTTGATGTATTACAGATTTCATAGCTGTTGCAATTTCTTCCGCAGTGTTTCGTTTGACGGATATGGCCCAAGCATACTTGGGAAATACATCTATGATTGTAAGCATGTCGTATAACCTCTGTTCTCTCGAGCATAAGGTTGCATTTTAACCAAATCAGTTTGCCAAGTATCATCGAAACCTCATACATTGAACTTTCGTCGTGGATAATTGCGACGAGCAGGTTTATAAAGATCCTCCACTACTTGCTGATGCATCATTTTTTTGAGAAACTATCTTCTGTAATATTTGACCGTGAGATTTGAAATAACATATAGTACAGCGTTTAAATAGCTGCATCAGTTTTTTAAATTTTCTCTATGTATTCTTCCTTGAGACCCTTAGGCTCTGATTGTACATCGTCGAATTCGTACCTTAAACCAGATGTAACTTCGTATACGCTCCGAACTTCTGTCATAATCAAGCCTTGTAGGGTGTCTAAATTGATGGCGTCACTCGACTGTTGTGGAGTAGCAACGATGCACAGTCTCTTGTTTTCCAACTCGTATTGACCGTCAGCTGTAATTTTATATTCCACGCCAGGGAATTTGCATGAGACAAGTATTTGCATGCACCTCAGTATATATACCCACCCTCACGGAGCTCCTGTATGATGGTGTGGATCTCGTTTATGTGATTTGATTCGATTGACAATCAACGAGATCGATGGCATCGTCTCAGTAAGCGTAATCCATCCTCGCGTCTCTACTAGCAGTTTCGTATTGAGGCAATCCCTTACCTTCTTTATTTCTAGGCCTCTTAGAAAATGGAGGATATAATATTATTGAATTTCTTTCTATTGTAAGCATGAATGAATTCATCACTCCTGTGACGTTTCTTGTGAGCATTCGTTGTTTCAAGAATATTACGATAATTCTGCAGAAAATTCGAATTTGTAAGTTTTTGATTGGGATGTTTTGTGATGAGCAACTCCATCAATCCTATAGTTTTAGAATATTTCACATCTTTAACTTTGATGCCATCAACTTCAAAGTGTATCGGTGAATCTCCAATCATACAATTTCCACCTACCATATATACTCCGTAAATTTTATCAAGATTAATCCCTCGATTGAGCATAAGATTATATTTGTTGCTTGATGAATTATCATCTTCATCTTCGCTGCTAGCTGTTTCGAATGACGTTTCGTGAGCATCCAGTATATTCTGCAGAGTTTCATCAAGACTTTTATCTTGAAAATTTATTAAAATTTTTTTATTTAATAAATTTTTCTTTGAACGTCATTTCCAGATAAGGTACGCTTACTTTTTTCAGTTAAAGTTACGAACTTTTCAATCGCATCGACGATTGGTTTGAACGTTTTACCCAGCACCTTATCAACACAAGCTTTATGAAGCTTTAACAAATTATGTTTGCGTCTGATTGCATCTTGCGATTTCACAAGTTTTCGCAAAATATTTTTCTCACATCTTATTTATAGCAAAACAGTGGAATCCTTTTCTTTATCTGCCACTATTTATTGCCCTAACTTTATCTATTACGAGGGAGCCGTACTTATCGTCTCTCCAATACTTTGAGCACAAATCCTTAAATTGTGCAAAAGTCATGTCGGAATTGACATAATCATTGTATAAATGTTTTAGATTTAAATCATCTTGTTGAGAAATTATCAACAAATTGACATTGTCTCTCAAAAGGTGTTTGGGGATTCGAGCGTAAGATTGATATAGATAGAAGCTGTCAACGTTCTTGTCTCTTCCCATACAGAAAAATGCTCTGATGTTGTTCTGTTTGTCACACGCTACATCGTCAAATATCATAATAGAATTTGGAAGTGCGTCATCGGGGGCTATTACTTCATCGTGTTCGCTGAACGGAAAGTACTATATATCATCCAGGGGTTCCAAAAGTTCGTTTAAGAATTTGTACTTTGACTGATTGAGCAACTTTGAGTAAATGTATACATTTTAAAATTTAAGTCCATTAGGATACGTTATTAGAGACAAAAGACTATTGGCTTCACCACAATTCGATGTCCCACAAAATTTGGCTCATATGCTGCTCGATGATAGTGTCAAAGTTCACTATCGGGAGTTCAGCAGACTGCTTCTTAAAATTCATGTAGGCAGTGGGAAATCTCGATTACGACTGCAAACGTCTAGCTCGAGGTGATCCACGAATCTATCCTCTCGACGTAGCCTGCAAGGAGCACGATATCACATATTCTCGGAATCGTGAGGACGTTGAGGTAAGAAACGCTACTGACAAAGTTTTAAGTTGGGTATGGATATGAGAAAGAAGAAGCTATCTATATCACTAAATAAGGTATTGAAGGCTGTTTCTGAGTTGATTGTCCCAAATAAGTGGACTCGCAAGGTAATTATTTCTGCTCTGAAAAGAGCGCGCGCAACCACCACAGAGGCTGGTGGTAATCGTAATATAATCATTCCACGTGTCCTACCGATTCCATCAAAAGTAGGATGATTTTTACCATGTCTCCCAGCCCTATTTTTCGGTTTAAGTACAGCTGGTGTAGTAGCAGGTGGCGCTGCTGGAGTAGGAAAATATACCAATGATGCAAAAGCATCAAAACAACAATTGGAGGAGAGTCAAAGGTACAATAAGAAATAAAACACGATTTGGTCTCCATCTGAAGTCTTATGACAGAAGCAGTTTAAAAAAAACTTCCTGAAAATAAAATTGCCACAAAGAGCACTTACCGTTGCAGATCTGTTAAAATACTCTAAAATTTAAAAAAGTGTATTTTTTCGTGATGTATTTATGCGAAACTCTTTGCCAGTTCGAGGTCCTCATTACCGCGAATCAGCTATCGTAAATCTGCATAACGAGATTGGACCTAGAACGCACTGGGAGAATATTGAAAACGTGGTAACGATATAGTCTACTTTGATAGTTTTGATGATCTTCAACCACCTCTAGACTTGATGCTATATCTCGGCGTTGACGAGGTCAAATATAATTACGAGAGGTATCAAGACCTTGATACTTTTAACTGTGGGCATCTCTGTCTACAATTCTCGTGTGGGGCTATACAAAGGGCAGCAGAAGAAGAATTACTTCATTCTTTTTGAACAGACATGGAAGATTCATTAACACTAACTGTTTCAGGTTCTTCGTCTATTCTTGAAGCGCAATACTTTCCACCTATCGAGCTTTCGTCAAATAAGAAATACGTTTTTGGCTTAGTAGAACTTTTAGCTTTTAATTCAATACCTAATATAGATCACAACAATAATAAGTTTTACGTGGGTGAAAAAATTATTAATATACCAGTAGGTTGCTACAAGATCGAGGATATTGATAAATATCTTCGCAAGAGATTATTAGCACACGAAAATATTACGATAAGCTTGAAACCCAACAATAATACACTTCGTAATATAAGCAAGAACAGTCACCATATCGACTTCCGTTCTCAAGATTCTATTGGTCGACTCACAGTTCTGATTTGCCAGTTACGATTCTCAAAGTGAATGCTTTAAGAGTTGAATGTAATATCACTTCAGGACCATATATAAACAGACAAAGAGTACACGCGATTCACGAATTCTTTCCTGCTGTACCATCTGGATATAAGATCATCGAGGTTCCCTCACGCGTAATTTATCTTCCAATTACCGTAAAGTATATAGACCATTTGCAAGTACGCATAGTTAATCAAGACGGAGACTTGATCAATTTTCGAGGTGAAATAATAACAATCAGACTACATCTTTAACAGGTATAATGGGTATTGTTTAAAATGCCAAAGTCGGTAAAGGCTATTAAAGCAGACCAACATGTCGCCCAGCCATCAGTCGTCAGCGTTCTAAAAACTGGTCAAATGTTTTAAATGTTTTAGACCTCCAATTTCACTTTTTCTGAGCCTGGGGTAACTAGTTACCCCGTGTGGCCGCTAAGGGTTAAAAGTTGTCGTCCCTGGTATAAAGTAACCTGTATATTAATTCGCTGCTTTCAAAAAAATTGAAAAGATTCTAAACATACAGTCACCTGTCGCGTTTGATTAGTCCATCGCGCACTACGAAGTCCATGACCATAACAACAGCGACGAGATACGTATATCCATCCAGCATTAGGACTTGCATCTGCTACCATAACGTAGCTCGCTACATGTGTATGGCAAACTCATTAAGAGCGATGGCACTGCAGTGGAAAGAACCAACTTGGTAAACAACGCATTCTGTCACATGTTTGAGGAGATACGTTATGAGCTAAATGCCATAGAGATTGATAAATGCCGAACGTGGGATTGACTTCACTCATGAAAGGATGGCTTTCGCTCAATCCAAGCCAAACCTTGATCATCGAGAATCCAGATTGGATCGACGTTGAAGAGAATCAGAAGTTAACGAACGATGAAGGCTAATTTGACGTAACTATACCTCTGAACATGATTCTCGGATTTGCCGAAGACTATCGTAAAATTGCAGCGAATGCAAAGCACGAACTCATACTCACGAGATTCGGAAATGATCTAAATGCTGTTTTGCACGTTTAGAGAACGTTTTCGAGGATGTCAAAATCGTGTTTAAAATCGAGTCGTTGATGCCGTACATCATCGTAGCCGACGGACACCAGATTCAGTTGCTCAACTACGTAGGAAAAGACAGACCCATCTCCATGAGTTTTCGTACTTGGGAATTGTACGAGTATCCACTTCTCCCGACCACTTCGTCACACGTCTGAACCGTCAAGACAGCTAATCAGCTAGAAAAGCCTCGCTTTGTCATTCTAGGCTTTTAAACTAATCCAAAAAAATAAGAGAGACACCCATGCTGGTAAATTTGATCACTTCAATCAGTTCGGCATACTATATGATATGTACACTAATTTTCAAATGTCAAATTATTCTGGCTGCTGTCGAGAGAGTGAGGTGTGTAGACAGTGAAAGCGCCCAACCCAAAAATAAACAAAAGAAAAACCAAGAATATAAATTTATTATGTATATAACAGATATTAGTTTGAGAGATTTAGATAGAATTGATAGTACACGTATTCGGGTGAAAGTTATTAAGTTTCGTTAGTGGATATTTTCTCGTAGGAACAGCTTATGACTAAGGATGGGTTTCTAATGGGGCCCAGGATAACATAGTCGTCCTTGAGAAGGTTACTAGCCGTGAGCATTGTAACTATCCGAAGGGGAGGAAGAAGCGAGTCCTTATTTTTAAGTCCTGCTCGGGCCCAGATTAGAGATAGCGGCAAAGTTGGGCGTACAAACTCCGTAGTTTGGGCCGAAGCCGTAATCCCATGGTCCTTGAAAAAAGGAAGAAAAAGAGAGAGTTAGGAAAGTGCTACTGTAAGATAGTAGCTTGACCGTTTTACGTTCTGTAGTAGCGTACCACTGGTGTCCTTCCTGAATTCTTTTATTAGCAGCTCCTTGTTGCCCGGTACCTTCGTAGATCGGCAAAAGCATGAGGTATCAAGGTGTTGTGTCGTACAAGTTTGTACGTGTGGCCTTGATACGTATGCAGAAAAACGAATTATCAGTGGTATTGTAGCAGGAGAAAAATCAAGTGCCGTTTCTCGGCGTGCAAGGGCACTCGTTACTTTGCTTTCTCGGGTGCTCATCCTCGGCGGCTCGAGCGTTGGTTACGCACCGCAACCAATCTTCATATACCATCTGTTGTTCGCGCGTCGCTTCTTCCAAGAAGCACCCCCCGTTGAAGGCCGTTCTTTATGTCCGTCGATGTTCCTTATTTTTCCCGATAAGGATTTATGTCATAATCTTTTCTAATAAGAAAGTTTAATCTTACCAACATATTATAAAAATTAAATCGACTTAGGCGGTGATCTTCATTTAATAAACATTACGTTAGTTATTTGCGAATATTGACTGGAAAAATGCTAAATCTGTCTGCCGCAGGCTTCCCCACATGCTCGCGTTCGCTGTATTGCGTAATCGGTATAAGCAATTTTGATTCCCTTAATTATAACATAAAGATAGATCCTTGTGTCAAAAAACATATAATTTAGATTTATTAACTTTTGCAGATTCTAAATATGTGCTTTTTTCTACATGACATTATGTACTTTGTTCATAATCGTTGCTGTAAAATGTATATACAATTGTGAAGTAGTCACGTCACCTGATTGCCGAGGTGAATTTACATAGTATATAATGGCAGAAGTCCGCACGAGCCCGACGCATAAATATTTCGGCGTAAATCCTTCGGGAAACTTTACTTTCGCGTATGAATACTTTTAGGAGTTCGCAAATATTTTTTTCTATCGTGAAAATGTACAAACGCAATAAAATATCATTTTATACAAGAAATGACAAATGTTTCGCATAACTGTGGAAAGACCGTACTGCGGTCACCTCGATTGGCACGCCCCCTCGCGCTTGATGCATTTCGTCCGCAAATGCGCGAGCTCCAGTGCCTCATGAGGGCACGCGGGTTTTCCATTCAAATTTGAAATACTAAATGTAGCGTTTATCAATATTTTCTGTAACTTGATATTGTTTATAAAAATATAACTAAAATGATCTTTTTTATACACAGTGATATAAGCGAATATATAAAATTCACATCACATTCTTATGTAAATGGGAGACCCATCACACTATCGCGATTACATGTCATTGATAGTGATCGATTGCTCAAAGCAACATGAGGCCTTGCAGAGTGCGTCAGTCGACGTTCATCTAGAATTCAAAGCGAGAAACAATTTTCTGGCTAAAACATTTGCTTACTGGTTGATTTTACACTATCGCATAGTACAGTACAATCCTGTAAGTAGAGACGTGAAGAAACTTGTCTGAGTCATAATTTTTTTCTTTTTCTTTTGTAAAATAAATAGGAAAATGGAGGAGTTATTGGTATTTGTATATTTCTTTATTTAAAGAAATTAACAAAAACGGGAAGAAACTGACAGGTAAGGGTGAGGAGGGCTCTTACCAATTAAAAAATCATGTAACGCTATTTAAAAGATTCTAAATTTGTTCAAAACTATGTATTTCAAGTCATTCGACCTGTTAAATGAAATAAATAAATAAACCCGTTTAAAAATTGGTAATCTTATAGAATTAATTTAATCTCTTTGTAGATATAACTCATCTTAGCGTTTCTTTAGCTTTTAAGCTAATTCAAAGTTTGTGACTTTTATTGGTAAAAAATCTTTTACTAGAAGCTCTGAACAATTTATTTTTATACGTTGACTACAAGCAAAGTTACATATAAAGTTACAAGTATTTAAATGTTATATTTTATGAAAAACGTAATTTTATGTTAATTCTAGTTTCAGCGTCACTTGGACTTTTTTAAAATAAATGTATAGTTTTCTCATTGGCTTGTTTACAAATTTTGAAGTTTCAAACTCTCTAGGTTGAAGAAAAATCCTACTTTGTAGAACATTTCTGGCTTCAGTAACCTCAATTTTAGCAATACATTTATTTTTTAGATTAAACAAGTTTCAACAAGTTGACAATGCTATCCTACGCTAAGTTCTCAAGCTTTTGCGCTTTTATTATTAATAAAAGTATTATTTTCACATTTAGAATTTGATTTATTTTATTTATTATGGTTTTATTAATTTTCATAATATTTAAAAAAAATTTTAACATTTAAAATATTAAAAAGTAATTGACCCTCCGCTGTATCTTTCGGCCAAAGACGCAGCCTACTCCTGTGTCGACTGCCGTGTACAAAAAGGTGTCGCTCGTGCTGGACGTACTATCGGCTCGAGGAGCGAAGCGGAACCGATTACGCCCGCGAGGGTCAGCCTTGACGTAGTCCAATGTGCCGCTTACTCGACCGAAGGCTTCGGCCGCTTCTCTCCCTCTCTCTCTCTCTCTCTCTCTCTCTCCCTCTCACTTACCAAGCGCATGGTCGTGCGCTTCGCGTCGGATGCTCTCTTTCCTCTGAATGCTTGCTATAA
Source organism: Gastracanthus pulcherrimus (assembly GCA_949152435.1). NCBI lineage: Eukaryota > Metazoa > Arthropoda > Insecta > Hymenoptera > Pteromalidae > Gastracanthus > Gastracanthus pulcherrimus. The sequence continues at coordinate 82,529,256 of OX424573.1, read as the reverse complement.
TACATGATATTATAATACATAATATGTGAAATGTGTGGCTTTTGCCTGGAGTGCGTTGTAACGTTTTTGAAGGGAGTGCAATAATAATTGCATGAGCAATAAAACCGTCACAACTCCCCTCCCCAGAAGCTGGGTAGCCACAAAACCGTGCGAGGTTTTCTGTGCGGTTCTGTGGAGCTGTCAGGAGCCTCTACTGCTCGCTCCGTTTTCCTTTTCCCGCGCATTGTGGACAGGTGAACCGCGCAGAATAAAAAGGATGCTCACAGCGCAGCACTATGTTTAATCAGGTTTGATTGGTCGTTAGCCGACCAGGCGATGCAGTTCTTCATAATCTTCAGCTATACAGGCGAGCTTTGAGCCAAAAAACAAGATTATGTAGGAAAATAACTATTGACTAAAGTTCAAATAGTTATTTTTATAATCATAGTAATAATAATAAAAAGAATCAATCATATGAAGTATGATATTATTACGTGAAATTAATATATATGTAGAAAAACAAGATTTTTCTAGGATATTTGTATATTAAAAAAAAATTAATGTATCAAACATATAACTGAAAATATTTATTAAAAAAACCTCCTTCTCTTTTTTTATTTGATCGGTGATCAGTTACCTGATCGGTCAGTACAGCATTTTGTACAGGAGGGCAAGAAGAAAAACATAATTTTTGTGCGTGAATTAGATGCCAGTTATCTGGATGATAAATGGTAAAAAAATGAGTGGTTATGAAGGTGAGAACGATGAAGGGTGGGGTTGCTTGGCTGGGAAGTGCTTCGAAGTGGCCTACCTCCTGCAGACGTAGTTGAGGTCTGTTCCATAGTCTTCAAAATTCGAGCAGTCCTAAGGGTTCCTTACTACCGGCTCTGCGCATATCGGGCATTTCGGTCCGGCATCCTCCTGCTGCTTTGGCCTGGCGTTTCCTCGCTCTCCGCTCTGTGAACACAGCGTCAAACCGGGCTTTTCTGGCCTCCTCGCCTAGTCGACGGAGCTCCCTCTCGGTCTTCGCTGATTCGGCTGTTAGCCGTCTCGATTCGCGTGCCCGCTCCTCGACTTTTCTCTCGGCCACCTCGGCCGCGCCATCGACCTCCTCCCTCTCTCTTCGGTCATGCGCTTCTCGAGCTACTCGTCGACGTTCGGCTTTCAGTGCCTGTCGATCGGCCGCTATTTTCAGCTTCTGGCGATGTATTTCGGCGGCCTGCCTCTCCTTCTCTTCACCGCTGTTGATAGCAAGTACGGCCTCCGCCGTGTCGGGTTCTCCGCCGTTAGCCTGTAGTGGGGACCCCGTGCTCTCGTTCGCCGGATTGTGGAACAGGTTTGCCGTGTCCCAGCTGAGGAGGACCAGCAACCGTGCGAGGTTTTCTCGCTATTTCAGACAGATCGTGATGCCCTGGTATTCGCCGTATTCACGCGTGAAGTTATCCAAGACGTTCATAGTCTCCCGTAGACTTTCCACGAATGCGTATCTGCATTTATTTGCATGGCGCTGAACCTCGCTAACTCGGCCGAAGGCTTTGGCGCATCACGGTTTCCTCAACATTAGGAACTGGGCCTCCAGCTCGGGGATGCGCTTCGCATCTTCGTTCTCCTCGGTCTGCGCGCCTACCACTGCTCCGGTTTCTTGCTCGGTTGTCGCCACTCTCGGGCTAACGGCTGGTTGTTGCTGTGTTGGAGTCGACTCTTTCCCTTCTGCGGTATTATCGTCGGCCGTAGGCCTGCCGTCGTCAGCCGGCGTGATTCGGTCAGCTGATGACTTGTCGCTCATCTTGGGCCGGCGGTTCTGTTATGGTCTCTGTGGGATGATTATGAGTAATAGGGTGATTTATGTATGAAATAAGTGAATGTTCGATAATGAATGAGTACTAATAATAAATTGTAAAGAGTCGAAAAATAGTAATTTTGAGATGCGTGAAAAATATAGAACATAGGAAAAAACAATTTTGTCTATGCGAAAGAGTGATGCACGAAGAGTGAGATAATATGGCATTATTCGATGCTTGTGTCTAGCTGAGTGTTTGCTCGTCGCGTACGCGCTTAACGCGTACGACAGACTGACTAGCTCGTTTAAATTTTTACTCTTCGAGCCTTTCGGTCGCCTGCGTGTGCGCTTGTGGTAGTTTTTGCTCGCTGAAGGTTCTACATTTTGCGCTGGGAGATTGCGGGTGTCGATTGTTGCCGTACATTCCGTGCTACGGGCGCGCGCAGGTTTTGCTAACCGCGTTTTTTATGCGTATTTGACGGTATCGCAGGCAGAATGGACGGGCGCTCTACGCTCTCGTTCGCTATTTTTCACGTTTCAGAAGACAGCGCTTCCGACGTTGGGGCCGGGCGCTCTTCTTCGCCTTCGGATTCGTTCGGCAGCTCTCTGTTATCCGCATAGTGCGACGCGAGGTATGCCACATCGGCTTCCCCGTGAAATTGCTCTTTTCATCTGCTAATTCATAGATGTTGGGACTTGTTTGCACGGTTAAGGTGAACGGACCAGTGAATCTCAGTGCAAACTTTTTCGTTATGCCGCCTGTGGTAGACGATTGTACCTGGTTCGTTTCCACACTTTCTGGCCGATGAAGTACTACACCTCTCGGTGCATAGTTATAGTACTTTGCTTGGCGGGCTATAGCTACCTTTGCATTTTCGCACGCATCTTTTTGTAGCTCGCCGATCTGTTCCATTCGCCCTTGCGACTCAGTAACGACCTCGTGCTCGGTATTTTCGGCCGCTTGAGCGTCTTCTCTTTGGCGCAGTGACTTTGGATCATATGGCTGTCGGCCGTAATTTAGCATAGCCGATGTGGTTCTCAAGGACTCTTGCTTGGACGTGTTTATGGCATACGAAAATTCTGCAATATGCACGTCAATATGTGCGATATGTGCTACTCGATAAGTTGAGTGATTATGGTTTTCATATCCCGATTAATGCGTTCGAACGTATTTTGCTGTGGATGGCAGGGTGGTAGTGTCGTAAGGTGCACGTTTCTACCACTCAAGAATTTTTTCATATCGCGGTTTTTAAACTCAGTTCCGTTGTCTGATAGGAAAACATTGGGACTGCCGAATCTTAAAAACACACGCTCATTCAAGTGCTTTATGATATTGCTGCTTTCGCTTTTCTGATAGGAATGCACTCTATCCATCGAATGAACATGTCTTGGAAGATGAGCAGATACTTGTGGCATCGTGGGGTTTTTGGTTGCCCACGGACGTGATAAGCGGCGAATATCCATGAGGCCAGCGGGCCGGAGCTGCAGAAGCTTGCACTGTTGGTCCTGCAACTTTATGCATCGTCGGTCTATAGTACATGAGTTTTAGACGCTGGAACCTTCTATAGCGGCCAAGAGTAAACTGCCTGCTGCACGCATCCTCGTCCTCAAAAATATCATCGAGGGAATAGTCTGGCCGACAAGAATAAAGCCGGCCACCTACTACTTTCCACCATGGAAAATCGAGGAGCTTTTCTTCCCTCGTCGAGAATTATGCGCACTTGAGCGTGGATCTCCTCTTCTATCCGTTTGGAAAGTGGAAAGTACTTTTGTTTAATCGGTCGACAGATGTCGACGCCCAAATCATACTTGTTGTCTGGTATTACTCTATCGAGTAATTCTTCGAGCATTTTCCACTCGCCAATGTCGATATCAGTCAAGCCAATCGATGCGAGGGTAGCGCCATCCGGCACAGGGGTCGTGACTACCTCGAGTTTTACTACTTCGACCGAGTCTGCGACAGTCAGTGTGTCTTCGCGCGGGTTTAGCCGTGCGTCGAATGCACGTACGGAGTCCGGACTCAGGTAAAAGTCTCCATTCAGCTCCGGCATAATCAGAACTGTAAGATATTTTCTTACTCCCACTACTTCGAAAGGCACCTCGATTTTGCCAGTAGTGGGCGATAAGCTACCCTTGGCTATGAACGCGCTTTCCCCACTAACAGGTATCACTGAGATTTCACACGCGCTTGCGAATTGTAAAACAACGGTGCCAATAAACGTACGTGTTGCTCCTGGATCATACAGTGCTCGAATTCGGAACCCGCCGATTCTAACCTGCAGCTACCAGCGGGAATCTCCGCCGAGATCGACCTCGCTTGCCGCTGGACATTTTTTCTTCGTCTCAGCAGAGGAGGTACCTTGACTGTATTCGGATTCCTGCGGTTCTTGCGAGGCTCTGTGCGGTTCTGTGGAGCTGTCAGGAGCCTCTACTGCTCGCTCCGTTTTCCTTTTCCCGCGCATTGTGGACAGGTGAACCGCGCGGAATAAAAAGGATGCTCACAGCGCAGCACTATGTTTAATCAGGTTTGATTGGTCGTTAATGTGCAGATTGTATAAGAAATCTGCCGCCATGTAATTGCCGGCGAGGCAGCGATATAATCTGCACGCTCGGTCGTGCGCCAAACCTGTCGTTTGTAATTCGAGATGAACTAGCGCTCTGGTCATTTCAGCCGTATTCATTAATGAATGGCAATTACATGGCGGCAGATTTCTTCAGATGATACGAACGAAAATACGTCCTACGGTAGGATACGTAAGCTACTTTCGAACGAAATACTAATTTTGGATACTAGGTTCTCGTACTTTGTGCGAACGTTTAGTTATTGAAAGGATCTAAAATTTGTGATTAATTTTTTTATGTTTTTATATTTAACTGTTCGATAAGATTCAGCAAAAGAAAATATAAATAAAATAATTAGTTTGTTCAAAATACTCGTAAATTAGTTATTTTCAAAATAATTAATAACAATATTAATTGATTAATATCAATTATAATTAATAATCTAGATACTATTGCCTGTTTCTGTCAATACTATATATGGCATAATTACGTAGTAATTTAGTTCGTAAAAAGAGAAACGAAATTGATTCGCTGGTATAATCCAGGAATGTTTTATCTACCTTTGTAATTTACAGCAATAATATTACAACAATAATATTTTCCAAAATATTTTCCAAAGTATAGCGATCTTATTTTCCCTTAGATATATTGATGAAATCTAGTATTCTGAAGTAAATCAATTATCTCCACGATCTGAAAAATATCATTACTTGGCAACATGAACCTCGCAGATAAATTAAACGTTTTCTCGTGGTTTAAGTTCAAAAGGTGGAAATAACCAATATAACCGAATAGCTGGATTATGTTCAGAACTTTGTTGTTTGATCAAATATACATACATATATATATATATATATATATATATATATATATATATATATATATATATACTCGAAGAAAAAACCGACAACCGCGCAAAGAAAAGGTAACAACCAATGTAGGTTTGTTCAAAATGGATTAATTATTTTCCTAAAATGTCAATTCGCTAATTATTAAATAGAGTCAGCCGTTATGTACGTAACAAAAACGTGCGCAGTACTTTAAATAACACACTAGTGTTCCTACGTATATTTCAATATAGGAAGAGTAATGCTGTTCCGAGTGTTGTGGCTACTTTCTATTAAAGGTTATTCAAAAAGAAACTTTAAATCCTGAGTGCATTGTTAAAAACGAACTTTTCGGGTAAACGAATCCTCAGATAGTTACCGGCATATATACCAAAATTTGCATCGAATAAAAAGATGTACCCACTGAGCACTGTAATTGCGTGTTGTACGTGCCCGAGATACTAAAAAAACTCGACCGTGTAAAACCGCTCAGCCGGCGATAGTCAGTCGCGCGCCGTCTCTCCTATATTGCCAGCAGCGGCGCTCATGCACCGCGCAGCTGGGTGATTTTGCTATACTCGGCTTACTTGCGCCAGTTGTATCTGGCTGCTCGACCCTCGGCCACTTTGCTTGTTCGCCGCGCGCACATGGTGCCGATATTTCGAGCAGCGGCTATAGCAGATTAATGTGCGAGAGCTTCGTCGGGTGATTTTGTAAATCTTCGAGTCCGTCGCATATAATATTCTACGCTATAGCTTTTCTCGCGTATGTTTCGCAGTTTACATGCTGGCTTGCTCGGAAATTATAAACAACGCGCGCTCGCATCGACCGATGTTTTAGTGTATAATATCGGTCTGTTTTCTCGACCGACGAGAAACCGTTTTTGAGTTCACTTCGCTTAGTTTGTCCCGCACCGGACGCACAAATATTTTAGCTGAAACTCTCTCCCCCCATGTTGGACACGCTTGCATTTAGTCCTGATAGATAGATAGATAGATAGATATACTTTTTATTCATCAAAAGACAAAATCTTACAATTTCATGTACATGTAGTTATAATTATAATTAAAAATATCAGTCGATTTAATATAATTGTTATCTTAACTTTCACTTATTGCATATTTCTTATTAAAATAATAATTCACTTTATCAGTTCGTCAGTTTATAAAATTTAAATGTAATGAACTAGTCACAGTCAGATATCACAGAAAACGCTTCGTCAAAAAATAATAATACATAGAATAAAAAATAAATACAATAGAGATAACATATAAATATAAAAGAATACACACACATACTTTGCTAAATCTTTGCGTATACTATCACGTCTAAATTTAAAACACACTCATTCATAACACTTTAACAATCACGCTAATAAATACATTCACACCTAACATACACTAAACATATTTAATAAATAAATAAATAAATTAATAAATAAATACGTCGAATAAATAAATAAACTAGATAAATAATTAAATTAAATAAATAAATAAATAAATTTAAATAAATAAATAAATTAAATAAATAAATAAATAAATTTAAATAAATAAATAAATTAAATAAATAAATAAATTAAATAAATAAATAAATAAATTAAATAAATAAATAAATAAGTTTAAATAAATAAATAAATAAATAAGTTTAAATAAATAAATAAATTAAATAAATAAATAATTCAAATAAATAAAAAGCTTAAATAAATGTTCGACTCATCTCTGTACATACTCTTCACCATGTAATTGCTTAAGGTGCCTGCTAAACGCCGTTTTAAATTTACAAAAAGATGGCAGGCACCTCACACTGCTCGGGAGCGAATTCCAGAGGTGCGCACCTTGAACTCTGAATGAGAAAAGGCCCTTATCGGTGCGCGACCCCGGAACCAAGAGCTCTTTCATACCACCCCTACTTGAAGTCCTGGCCTGATTTTTTTCAAAGAGGGCAGTAAGATACGGTGGCTGCCGCATGACAACCGCTTTGTAAAGCAGCAGCCCCATAAAATACTCCCTCCTCACCTTCAGATCCAACCAGTCCAGTTTTTTCCTGTAGGTGGTGATATGCTCATCCCGCCTAACACCACATATGTATCTCACACATGCATTCTGTAGACGTTGTAGTCGTGTCTGGAGCTCCCCTGACACATCAAGAAGAACCACTGAGCAATAGTCTAAGTGAGGTAGTACCAGTGCACATACCAGCTGCTTCCTCAGTATCTCTGTGGTGCTTGAACGGAAAAGTTTTAAGCTATACAGAGCTCTATTTACCTTTCTACTGACCGCATTCAGTTGCGGCTTCCATGTCAACCCTCCGTCCATCACCACGCCGAGGTTGGTGACTGTATCGACAAAGGGAACGTGTACTCCGGTCTGTATCTCAATGCCTTGCAAGTCAAGGTTCTGAACCTGTTTGATGTTGTGATCAGATCCAAAAATGATCGCCTTTGTCTTGCCGACATTGAGGCGCAGGCCAGCTGACGTTGCCCAGTTCGACACTACTTGTGCTACAGCCGACATGCGACCGATACCATCACGAAGACCCTTCAGGGTCACTTGTGTGTAGGTTTGCAAGTCGTCAGCGTAAAGTATGTGTTCGACACCATCTAAGTCGAGTGCGTCTTGTAAGTCGTTTATGTACAGGCTGTAAAGCAGGGGTCCCAGGACTGAGCCCTGTGGAACGCCAAGATTGGTGGTTAGCCAACCTGAATCCCCGTTTGTGATTGTGACGACTTTCTGTCGTCTCCCCATAATATATAACTTAAGCCACAGGAGAACACTCCTGGAGAATCCCATGCGCATCAGCTTACGCAGCAGTTTAGTGTGTGAGATGGTGTCGAATGCTTTGCTAAAATCAAACATTAACAAAATAGTCAATAGTTTTTTGTTGTTGTTAATGCCTGATCTTATGTCCTCCATCAGTTTCAGTAGTGCTGTCTGTGTACTGTGATTCTGTCGAAAACCAGTCTGCATCGGGTCCAAAGTATTATTTTCTCGTAAGAAGTCAGTTATTTGGTCGTGTACGATTTTTTCAAGGACCTTAGAAAGGAAACTCAGTAGGGCAATTGGTCGGAAATCTGACACCGTAGATGGGACAGGCTTCTTCTTCAAAGGCACCAACTGAGCTCCCTTCCAAGCTCCCGGAAAAATGCCACTGGACAGAGAGGAGTTAAAGATCTTAACAATATGATCTCCCACAAACGGAAGAGCCTTAGCCACTATACTTTGGGGAATGCCGTCTTCCTCTCTGGCTTGTGATGAGAAGTGGGCAACAACCAGAACCACGTCCGAGAAGCTGACTTCTCGGAAAATGATGAGAGATTATCAATTTTCTCCCTAAATCATTACCTTAAAAATTTAAAAATTTAAATATCACAGAAAAATCTTACAAGAATAGAATAGAATAATAGAATAATAGTTTATTTTCGATCAGTCAAAAAAGTAAATGTACATAGTTATCGTATGGCTGGTTAACGCAGCTCTTATATAACAATTGTATTGCAAAATACATATAGCTGAGCGCAGCTGTCATATCACATATGCCCAATCAGGTACACGTCAAGTATATAAATATATAATTATAAGATCGAAATCATTTCACATAACATTATACTTATTCTATCGCGTCAATATATAAAATAACGCAGACTAGATATACACAAGTAGCCAAGCAATGCGAGTATAGCATTAGCCTGAACGTGGTGTTACGAATTCACCGAATTAGCGAGAGAGTACCTACGCATTGCCGTTTTGAATTTGGATAGCGAAGGCAACGATCGCATATCTTGCGGAAGCGCGTTCCAAAGGCGCGTCCCTTGGGCAGTGAACGATTTTAAGCCCAGATCCGTACGCGATCCCGGGACCGAGATCTCCCTTGGTACCCTGCTAGATGTTCTACATTTATTCTTCTCAAAGAGGGCCTCAAGGTACGGTAATTGTCTCATGCAATAGGCCTTATATACTATGACCGACGCAAAGTACTCTCTTCTTTCGCTGACCTTTAGCCAGCCCAACCTCCTCCTGAAGGGAGTGACATGCTCGTTCCTCTTTATGCCACAGATGTACCTAACACATGAATTTTGTAACCTCTGTAGTCGCGTCTGAAGTTCAGCTGTTACGTCAAGGTACACTACGGAGCAGTAATCCATGTGAGAGATGGCAAGTGCGCTTGTCAGCTGCTTACGCAACGCCTCGATGGTACAGGATCGAAAAGACCTGAGCCCATATAAAGCTCTATTAACCTTTCGGCTAACTGAATCTACCTGCGGTTTCCATGTTAATTTTGAATCCATGGCCACTCCAAGGTTGGTTACTGTGTCGACGAAGGGAGCGAAGACACCACTCTGCACCTCAACCCCGGGCAAGTTCATTCCCTGAATTTGATTGATGTTATATTCCGACCCAAAGATGATCGCTTTAGTTTTGCCGGTGTTAAGGTGCAATGCGTTGTCCGAAGCCCAGCCCGACACAGCACGCGCCACAGCTGACATGCGATCCACACCCTCATGAATACTGTCTCTTGCAACCTGGGTGTACGTTTGTAAGTCGTCCACGTAAAGTAGGTGTGCGACTATAGTGGCTGCCTGGTCTCCCGAGCCATTGATCTCCGCCAAGACTTCCTTGAGATCGTTAATGTAAAGACTGAAAAGAAGGGGGCCAAGTATTGAGCCCTGTGGGACGCCAAGGTTGGTTGTTAACCAATCCGAATCTCCGTTTAATTTAGTAACCACTCGCTGATTACGACCCACAATGTATGACTTGACCCACAGAACTACTGGCCTGGAGAATCCCATTCTAATCATCTTGCGCAACAGTTTCGACGGAGATACCTTGTCAAATGCCTTACTAAAGTCGAACAGTAATAAGATGGTGAGTAACTGTTTCTCGCTATTAATGCCTGTCTTTATGTCCTCTGTCAATTTTAGTAGTGCTGTTTGCGTTGAATGGTGACGTCTAAAACTAGTCTGGAAAGGATCCAGGATTTTTTTTGAGGCTACGTAGTCAGCGATCTGGTCATGTACGATCTTTTCCAAGACCTTAGAGAGGAAGCTCAAAAGGGCAATCGGACGAAAGTCCGAGACAGCAGATGGAATTTCCGTCTTCTTGAGAGGCACCAGATGAGCCTTCTTCCAGGTCGAAGGAAAGATGCCGCTGAAAAGGGAAGAATTGAATAGAGCCACCAGGTGGTGACCCAATACAGGAAGAGATTTTGCAATTACACTCTGAGGTATGTCATCCTCACCCCTTGCTTGAGACGAGAAATGGGCAACAGCCAGTACTACGTCTGCGCAGGTGACCTCGCGGAAGGCGAAGCCATCGTCACTAGCGTCTGACAGGATGTCATCCAGATCTGCCTCGCGCTCAGAGTCAGATATGGACACCCCAGCAAAGTGGGTATTCAACTCATCCGTGTTGAAGCCATGTAGATCCTCCCTGGCCTTAGAGATAAGGCCCAGACTCCGTAACTCATTCCAAACGTTCTTGTTATTCTCAAGGGCTTCAAAGATTCTGGTATGAATAAAAGCCTCTCGCGCCTGTTCGGTAAGCCGCTCGGCCTCAGCAGCGAGAGACTCATATTCATTCCTAAGGTCGGCTCGTCGAGTACGTTTGTGTCTTCTTTCTAAAGCGTCTCGTTTTTTGTAAAGATTCTGAAGATCTGCATCAACCCAAGGTGGAAAACCCTTTTTCTTTGGAGAGAATCGTTTCAAGGGAGCTAGTTGGTCAATGGCTCCCATAATGTTACGACTAAGGTGTTCAAGTCTAGCGTCTAGTCCGTTGTTAGGGCAATCAAATGAGGACCAATCACAAGCAGCAAGAAGGGATAATAATTCTCCTGAATTAATTGATTTAAAATCCCTATAAGTGAAACTGTTGAGAGCAGGAGGTTCTACTGTCTGAAAGTTAATCTCAACATCAATGATATTATGCTTGCTTGGGAAGGTCGCCAGCGAATTGCCTGCATTCAGCATCACATTGTCATCGTCAGTATAGATCACATCAATCCATGTGTGCGAATCTCCGACATGGTGAGTCGCGCCATGTTCCACTAGCTTTAAGTTCAATTTACAGGCAAGATCTTTAACGAATTCTGCATCATGTGAGGTCGACAACATGTTTGCATTCAGATCTCCCATGACAAGTCTATAGTCAAAACCCACTGAATACCTTCTCAAGTTATTGGCTAGTTCTGAATCATCAGAAAACGAGATACCCGGGGGACGGTAGATGACAGCCACAAATATTGGAGGCTTAGTGCCCTGTTGAACGCGACACATAAGATATTCCGGAATGCCTGGCTTTCCCTCTACTTCGGTAGACGATGAACATAAAATAGTCGCTTTAAAGCAATTCCGGATATATAGGGCGACACCACCACCGCGCTTATTTCTATCTTGACGCAAAACAGAAAATCCGTCTATCTGAGCGAACACATCGAAGATGTGGAAGATGGGACGAGCAGTCTGGAGGTACTGACGGAACATTCCCATGTGTGCATAGAGCGAGGTCGCGTTGAGGAAACCTGCCCTCATCACCTCGCCGTCTGTCTCACTCGATATGCCACGGCCTAGTCAATCTAGGGTGCGAGAGCATCTGACATTGATGATTATTCTCTCCAAAACGTTAGCACCATGTGATGGTTTGGTGATTATACGGACACGCCGGTCCGCTTGCGTTTCCGATCAGCATGCGCGACTAAAGGTCGCGCTTTAACTTAGGTTGGGGTCCGGCTGGCCACTTGTAATGCGCGCTGTATACGCGTCCACGTAGACGGCAGCCGTCCAAAGGAGAAGAGAGTTTCAAGAATGACACCCAATAGTTTCAGTCAATCTATTAACGAGGTTTATTAAGTTTGACACATTTACAGTTACACAACACCCGTGGTGCTCTGAAATGGAAACCGGTAGAGGGCAAGAGAGCAGGGGGTTGGCTCGCACGTATCGCGTAGAGGAAAGGGACGGAGATCTGAACTTACAAGAAGGGTGTTAACCCGGCCTGCCTGGCATTATATTTTTTAAGCGTTGACTTTTTTGGGAATTATAATATTTTGGGCCTTACGTTTTTTGGTCATTCCATTATTTTGGTTGACATATTAAATTGGGTTTTAAATTTTGATGTTGTTATGAATTTTGGGCCTCATAGTTTCTGGAGCCTTATAATTGTCTGGACTTTACATTTTTCTGAGCATTATATTATTTTTATTGTTATACTGTATTGGGTCTTAAAATTTAGCTATTTTTATCATTTTTTGTCATATAATTTTTTGGACATTACATTTTCTGGGCGTTGAATTTTTTGAACATTATAATTTTTAGGTCTTACATTTTTTGGGTCTTACATTTTCTGCGGATTTACATTTTATGGGACTTAATATTTTAGGCCTTATATTTTTTTAGAGTTCTATTATTTTGGTCATTGGAATGAATCGGGACTTAAATCTTTGCTGTTTTTATCAAGTATAGGCTTCATAGTTCCTTGAGTCTTATATATTTTTGAGCCTCACATTTTTTGGGTCTTACATATTTTGGCCCTTACATTTATTGGGTCTTAAATTGTTTGAACATTAAACTTTTTGCGCCGTATACTGTTTTTGGACGTTCTCTTATTTTGTTCATCATACTGTGTTAAGATCTTAAAATATTGCTGTTTCTATAAATTTTGGTCGTCGTAGTGCTTTGGGCAGTATAATTTTTTGGGGTTTACATTTTTTAGGCATTAGATTTTTGGGTCTAACATTTTTTGGGCATTATATTTCTTGAGTCTTAAATTTTTTGGGCCTTACATTTTTTTGTACATTTTATTATTTTTGTCAATATACTATATTGGGTCTTAAAATATTGATGTGTTTATAAATTCTGGACCTCATAGTCCTTTGGGAAATATAATTTTTTGGGACTTACATTTTTGGACATTCCATTATTTTGGTCGATATTCTGTACTTGGCCTTAATATCTTTTTGGCCTTCTATTTCTTGGATCTTTAATTTTTTGGGTGATAAATTCTTTGGGCCTTACATCTTTTTGGGCACTCTGTTATTTTGGTCGATATAGTATACTCAGTCTTACGATTTTGCGGTTATGTCAACTTTATGCCTCATAGTTCCTCGAGCCTTATAATTTTTTGGGCCTTACATATTTAGTCCTTGTAGTCTTACATATTTTAGGCCTTAAAGGTGGGGGGTCTCTAAGACCGGTTATTGACCCAAATTAGATTTGAGCCAAGAAATTCGAAAAAAATTCCTACAGTATCTACTAAAAATAAGAAGTAAATTCCACTCTAATCGGACCACCGCACCCCTCCGATTCATCCCCACCACCCCTTCAAAAACTGAAAACTTCACTGCTTGTATACAACCTTTTTGGAAAGATTCGACACTGTCAAACTTGTATTTGCTTAATAAAGTCCAGTATGAACTCTCTATGAACTGTCTGTTAAATAAACCCCAAATTCGGATTCAATGTTCCCAAAAACTTATATATGTATTTTTCAGGATTTTTTTATCGGCTTTATACAATTTGACCTTCAAATGACCTTGACACTGATGTGATAGGAGTTAACGGACCTCGGATTCGAATTCAGCGACCCTAAAAACCTATGAATGTATTTTTCTGAATTTTTCATCAGCTTTTATACAGTTTTACCTTCAAATAACCTTGAACCTGATGTGATGAAGGTGAATGGACCTCGGATTCGGAATCAGCGATCCCAAAGACCCCAGGATACCATAGTCAAGTTTGGTGATCAAGCTTACATATTTTGTATTTACATACCCTGCACATAAATAATTAATAAAACCGCCCCCTCCACCCTCCTTAAGAGGGGGGGGGGTAAAAATGCTAAAGATGGTAAATAAGAGTGAAGGTAGTTCATAGAGAGGTCATAGTGTACTTTATTAAGCAAATAGAAATTTGACATAGTTGAATCTTTCAAAAAACGCTGTATACAAGCGGTGAAGTTTTCATTTTTTGAAGGGGTGGTGGGGGGAATAGGAGGGATGGGGTGGTCTGTTTAGAGTGGAGTTGACTTTTTATTTTTGGTCTACCAAAAATACAGTGTCTACACTGTAGGAATTTTTTTCGAATTGTTTGACCCAAATCTAATTTGGGTCAAAAACCGGCCTTATATTGTCATTAATCATATATTGAACATTAATATTTTTATCAATTTCGCTCTCACAAGTCCTTCAGCCTTATAATTATTTGGGCCTTACATTTTTTAGGCCTTGAATTTTTTTGCCTTATATTTTTTGGGTCTTACATATTCTGGCCCTTAAATTTGTAACATAGAATTTTGTTTTACGATTAAAGATTATGTATATTCAAATAATTAATGAGTAACACCATTATCGAAATTTCAAAAATTCGATTTTATTTATTGGCTTAAAACATACTTTGAACTTTCTAGAATATAGTACAAAAGGTCCCATCCCGAAAAAAAAATTTTTTTTAGAAATTTCGGGACATATACCGACCGTCTTCGGCCGCTCCGAAATGGCCGATCGCTTACCTGCGAGAGGTATGTACCTGATGAGAAAGACCGCCTTATGGCTTGCCTATTGTTCACAAACTTCCCTAATGCTCCTATAGATGTCAATCTTAAGCTATTATGAGTCAGTTAGGCTAGTTTCAAAATAAAGTACGTCAGTGTAGCGTCTGTATATCGTAAGAAAATGACGCTCTCATTTACGCTTTCAAAACTATAATTCATAACTATAAAAGAAGAAAAGGCACGAAAAAAAAACTATCTAACACGGCATCGGAGCCGTAAATCAGCGAATCGTCCGATGAATCCATACGAAGCTGAAGGTAATTCCAGCGGCGTCAGTTCATCTGCAAAAAAGCTCAAGATATCCGAGGACGATTTCGATGTAAATTATACATTTGGATACCGAATCATTAACTTTTTGGCAGTATATTCTGCAATTTCTGAGCATGTGAAGTGTAAATTGTAAATATTTTGTATTTATATACCCTGCACATAAATAATTAATAAAACCACCCCTAAAACGTGCGGTTCAAATATAACGTTTCATGAAAGAAGTTCTCGGGGTTTGGGCTTCAAAATTGTGATTGTTTGCCCAAAGTGTCCAGAAATTGTTATATCTAACAGTAAATTTATAAAAAATGCATATGAAATTAATCGTCGGATGGTGTTAGCAATGCGACTGATAGGAGTAGGACTGAATGGAATGATGAAATTTTGTGCATTTATGGAATTACCACGTCCTGTTTTCCAATCTTTTTACGATAAAATAGTGAATCTCATTTTAATAGCAACATCAACAGTGGTAACAGTATGAAGCAAGCTGGACAAGAGGAGAGACGAAAGAGCGAAGAAAATGGCCAATCTCAAGGGATTACCGTTTCAGGAGATGGTTCTTGGAGGAAACAAGGGTATTCGTCGCTTTTTGGAGTTGTATCTTTGATTGGATGGCTTACTGGAAAAAACGTCGATGTGACTGTAAAATCTAAATATTGTAAGTCTTGCAAGCACTGGAAAAATAAAACAGAAACATCTGAATACGAAAAATGGTATGCATCACACGCCGATTTATGTCAAGCAAATCATGAAGGTTCATCTGATAAAATGGAGGTAGATGCTGTTATTGAAATGTTTTCTCGTTCCGACAGTTTCCACGGCCTAAAGTATGTGAATTATATTTGTGATGGTGACAGCAAGACTTTCAAAGGCATACTGGATTCTAATCTGTACACTAATTTTGAAGTCCAAAAAAAGAGTGCAAGAGTGCATACGGAGAAATCCAACTTGCATAGAGAAAATGAGGAATGAAATTTGGGCAACTCTGTATCATAAAATATCGACCAACGACAATCTTCAGAAGGATAATTGTTCAGATTCCTGGTGTGCTTGGAAAATCGCACAAGCTGAAGGTTCGTTGGACACGTTTCATCATGAACCGCCACTTCCTGAAAAAATTTAAGAAGCCATTAAGCCTGTTTATATAGAGTTGAGTCGAGATGAGATATACTCAGAACAGCAACGAAAGTTTCAATGCCACCGTTTGGAACTCGGCTCCGAATTCGTACTCGAGTGGTAAGAAAGTTCTGGATATTGCCACTGATATTGCAGTGTGCAATTTTAATGATAGCCTGAAATGTGTCCTTCGAATTATGAAAGCTCTGGAGATGGATATAGGTCTGAAGGCTTACATTTTTTGTTGTAAAGCCGACGATAAGCGCATCAGATACGCTGATCGCTCTCTGTCCGACGCAGCGAAAGAGGCGCGATCGAACGTAAAAGCGATAAGAAAAGAAGACGAGGAGGAGAATTTGCATTTAAAATGCCAGCTTTATAGTCCTGGTTTTGCAAACTAACGTTAAAAAAATTTCTTTAATTGAGTTCCTCATTTTTTTACGTCTGAAACTGATTTTGAAACTTTAAATTGATTTCTCTCGAAACGAGTTTTTCTCAACGGGCATGCAGTATAACTTGAACAGTTTTCATTCGATCCATTTGAAATTTTAACCATATCTTAATGATTATATTTCGAAGTGAATCACGTAGGAGATTATTAATAAATTGATTTAAACAATTTTTATAAACAAAAACGTGCCTTTTTTTCATGAAAATTTTTAATTTATTTTCAATTCACTGCAAAATTAGCAAAAATCAAAATTTTCAAAATTGCCTACCTGATTCACTAGCTATTAACATAAAAAATAAGTGGATTTTTTTTGTTCGAGGTTGAAATGTGCCATTGGTACACTGCGTGCCGCGGAGCGCTTCCGATGCAAGAGGCCTCAAGAGATCGGCTATAAATCCGCCATTTTGTATTTTTTTTTAAATATACTATAATATTAGACTATTAATATATCCAAATATCATTTCTTTATAACCTTTCTTTCCATTAAAAAAAATGCTCAAAAAAGGCTTTTTTTTCGATATTACAGTGCTGTTACCTCTTAATTCGCCACTCTAGGGCTTCTCGTTTACCTTACCGAATTTTGTATTTCTCTCTAAAATTAAGGGCGCCAGGAAAGGTAGAGCTTAGCACGAGTCTTCTTCCGAAAAGGTTCCGTGAGGCAAGTTAAATCGGGATGAATAATTTCTTAAAATAATGACTCTGGAGTTTTATCAGTTTAAGTACCTAGGTTATATTTAGTAACAATAACAATGATTACAATTCACAATCGTTCAAATTACATTATTCGCCGCGAGTCGCAAATTTAAAGATGTTCCATGCCGGCCGTTATACGCGCGTCCCCACGTACGTGCAGCGGTAGGGTGCCGTGCTCGCTGGGTACGGCGCGAGCTTATACAAGCGGAACAGCTTCAGCCCGGGAGTCTGCGTGCCTCTGCTGGAGACCTACTTTTCTTTGGGTCGCGGTGTCATCTTCGTAGTAGTGAGTGTGTGTTTATATGGGTCTTCTCCTCGGCTGCTTGGTACCGGCTGAGCCACTTCTGCTGCACGGAGTCAGTTGTGGCTGTTTAGTAGTGTCTGTTCGTGTGACTCCCGTATGCTTTCCTCTGCCGCGATATCTCCTCCCCACGTTTTCTCGAACAAATCATAATAAATTCCCTCCGTTAATAAACATTTTATATAAGCGAAATACGCGTCACAAATTTTTTTGGGGCTTACATTTTTTGAGCCTTACATTTGTTGGGTCTTAAGCTTTTTGAGACTTACACTTTTTTTGGGCATTCCATTATTTTGATCATTATACTGTTTTGGGTGTTAAGACATAGAGTTTTCTATAAATTTTGGGCCTAAGTTCTTTGGACATTATAGTTTTTTGGGTCTTATACTTTTAGGGCCTTTAATTTTTGTTGGGCATTCCATTATATTGGTCGACATACCTTATTGGATACAAAACTTTTGTTGCCTTCTATTTTGGCCTAAGAAATCTTAGGCTTTAAATTTTTTGAATCTTAAATTTCGACCCTCCCTTTCCTTTTGGCGTTCCATTACTTTGATCGATATACTATATTGGATCTTAATTTTTGTTTGCATTATATATCTTGGGTCGTAAAGTTTTTGGGTCTTAAATAATTTCACCCTCCTTTTTTTTTTGGTGTTCCATTATTTTGGTCAATATACTACATTGGGTCTTAAAATTTTGCGATTTTCATGAATGATGGCCTCATAGTTCATTTAGCCTGATAATTATTTGGGCCTTGTATTTTTTAGGCTTTGATTTTTTTGGATCTTATATTTTTTGAGTCTTACAAATGTTGGCACTTTATTATATTTTTTGGGCCATAAACTTTTTGGGACTTACACATTTTTTGGGTATTGCATAATTTTGATCATTATACTGTTTGGGTCTTAAGATATTACTTTTTCTATAAACTTTGGGCCTCAGTTCTTTGGACATTATAATCCTTTGGGCCTTAAAATTTTTTGGTTATTTCATTATTTTGGTTGATATTGGATCTTAATTTTTTTTGGCCTTATATTTATTGGATCTTACAGTTTTTGGATCTTAAATATTGTATCCATCCCTTTTTTGGGGCTTTCCATTATTTTGGTCGATATACTATATTGGGACATAAAATATTATTGGCCTTACATTTCTTGGGCCTTATATTTTTTAAGCATTCCATTATTTTTGTCAATGTACTATATTGGATCTTAAAATTTTTCACTCATTTTGGCATTCTATTATTTTGGTCATTATACTGTATTGGATCTTAAAATATTGCTGTTTCTATAAATTTTGGTCGTTATAATTATTTGAGTATTATAAATCTTTAGGCCTTACATTTTTTAGTCGTTAATTGTATGGGCTTATAATTTTTGTGTATTATATTTCGTGGGTCTTAAATTTATTGGGTCTTACATTTTCTTCGGCATTTTATTATTTTTCATTCCATTATACTGTATTTGGTCTTAAAATATTGCTGTTTTTATAAATTGTGGACCTCATAGTCCTTTAGGCAATATACTTTTTTGGGCCGTACATTTTTTCGTCCATGAATATTTTGGGCCTTAAATTTTTTGGGCATGCTGTTATTTTGGTCGATATACTATATTGGCTCTTAAAATTTTGCTGTTTTTATCAATTTTGGCCTAATAGTTGCTTAATTATAGCCTTATAATTATATAAGTCTTACATTTTTTAGTCCATGAATGTTTTGGCCCTTATATTTTTTGATACTTACATATTATGACTCTTAAATTTTTTGGGCCTTAAATTTTTTTAACCTTAAACTTTTTGGGAATTAGGTTTTGTTTGGGCTTTCCATTATTTTAGTCAGTATACTGATTTGGGTCTTAAAATATTGCTTTTTCTATAAATTTTGAGCCTCAGTTCTTTGGGTCTTAAATTTTTTGGGGTATTCCATTATTTTGATAGACATACAATAATGTATATAAAAATCTTTTTGCCCTTATATTTATTTTGCCAGGAACTTTTTCTGTCATTAAGTTTTTAGGACATACATTTTTTGGATCTTACGTGACTTGGCTCATACATTTTTTGGGAGTGAAGTTTTTGGGTCTTACGTTGTTTTGGCATTATATTATTTTGGTTATTATGCTGTATTGGGTCTTAAAATATTGTTATATTTATCAATTGTAGGTCTCATAGTTCCTTGGGCTTTATAATTTTTCGGGGGTTACATTTTTCGGGCCTTGAATTTCTTGGGTTTTACATCTTTTGGGCCTTACATTCTTTGGTTCTTTAATTTTTTGGGCCTCACATTTTTTGGGTATTTTCTTATTATAATATATATTATATTATATTGGGTCTTTTTGCGGTTTTTACAATTTTTGAGCTTCATAGTTCTTTCATACTTTAAGTTTGCACACTCATATGCATACGCACACGTACACTGCCATTTAAAATACCGATTTACAGTGCCTTTTATGTTTGCTGACGTTATAATTATTAAAATACAGCGCATTTTATTCTTATCATTACAGATCAATTTTTTCTTGCTGTCGCTATCTTTTGTATTATTGCGGTGCACTTTATTTTTGCAACCGCTATATTGTTTATCATTATAACACTTTTTATCTCTTTGGCAGTCTATTAATTTTTTAAATGTCTTTTTAATCTACTTTCATTAACTATCTGTTACAAATTCCGTTAAATTTTTCATTTATGAATATAATGATAATAAATGATTTTTTTATCAACGATCCAGGTGGTAGTGGTAAAAGTTATTTACTAAATTCATTAATTAATTACACGAAAAAAGGAAATATTCTAGTTTTGTCAGTCGCATGGACAGGAATAGCAGCGAATCGAAGAATATAGATGGTAGAACTTCGCATTTAACTATCAAATTCATTAATTTCAATATTATTATACTATTTATTATAGTATAATGAGGAAAACGAAAATGAAAATGAGATTTACGATTACGATGAAATAAATCAATATATACAAGATACGTGTGACCTCCACATGTAATATTTCGATTGCGTAATTTCAATTTCCAAATGCATTATGCTATGTGTTTGCTTATATATGGGTAATTCCAGCCAACTTTTAAAAAACGCTGCGCAGGGGGGTTTACGAAAACGGTTTTCTATATGAAAATATATGTAAGAAAAAAATCTTTCTCATCTCGATCACCCCTTTCGACGCCTCGTGGCTCCTGTTATAATTTATTAAGATTTATTTTCTAAGGAGGCCTAAAACGACTATTTTCAAAAGAGTCTATTTTCTTCATAAATTTTCTAAAAACACGAAAAATTTCTTTTTTGAACCGTTCAAAATGGTTAAGAGGGGTGCTCTGTAGAATTTTTTGAAAGTAGCCGATTTTTGGCTCGCTTAGAAAATTCTTGAAGCACCTAAAGGGGTGATCATCAAACATTTATTTTACATATATTCTCACATAAAAAATTAGCAACCATTTTCGTCTTTTAAAAGTTGGCTGGAATTACCCATAAGCAAAAATATAAGCAAAAAGATTGCATAGTGCATTTGGATATTGAAACTGCGAGTAAACATTTATCGCATTCCTCGTCAGTTTTAACCAGTTTTCTAGCTATTGCTGCTTAAAAAAAATGAATAAGTAATGCTGTCAACTATTCTAATTTCTTTAAAAGATCTAGCACCATTTATGTGTAATAATAAAAATCTTAAATAAAAACGTTCTTGATATTTCGGATTTACGAAATACATCCTACTAAAAACTGGTCGCCATATTTTTTTTTCTTACAGTCCATTCTTAATATTATTTATTGAAAACGTGTGCGTCAGGAATATCTGTATATAAATAATTTCTAACATGTGGATCTTTTTCATTAAGTTGTGGCCAAGCAGTTAAAGGTTGTATTTAAATTTTTGTTCATCAACTCTTCTTCACATTCTTCTTTGAATTATACGAATTGTTAATCTTCAAGATGCACGTCTAACATATATGTTACACGATACATTTATTGGATATCGGTACAATCTAACCATTGCATCTGGAGGACACACGTATCTTGTATAAATATATAGATTGCTTTAGTTCATCGTGATCGTGAATTTCATTTTCATTTTCGTTTTCATCATTATTATTATAAGATATATCAATATCACTCATTTTTATAAATGCACAGTCATGTCCTTTATAACAATACTAGCATACCCCGTTACGGCTTCATTTGTGCTAATAGTGCGTGGAACTCACAATTTAATGATATCTATTATTTGATAATGGTGCGTGTGTGTTAATTGATGCATCAGTTTTAGGATCAACGATAATCTATATTTAAATGCTTTAAACATTCAGATGTTTTGGTCATCGAAGCACTTATTTATAGACTACGTTACTGGTTCTTCTGTCAGGTGCAAGGATGACTAAACTGTTAGGTGAACTCACTCTGGAGCATGCCACATAGAACTGTCCATGTGAGAAGTAGTTCTCGCTGAAGTAAATCCCTGACACTTTTAAGGACTGCCCTTGTGATATATTTATCGTTATAGCAATAGATACCTGGAGAGGCAATTGTAGTCTTTTAAATTCGAAAGGATAATCTGATGGAAAAAGGGGTATACGCGATATAAAAGTAGATTGTCCTTGAGCACAACCAGTAATTATTGTCGCCTCAATGACATTTTTTTTGTTATTCGGGTTTATGGGTTATTGGGGTTTACGGATTATTGGGATTTATGGATTATTGGGGTTTGTGGGTTGTCAGTTATTAGGGTTCGTGGGTTATTGGGCTTTGTGGGGTTATTGAGGTTTGTGGGATGTTCGGGTTTATTGGTTATTACGGATTATGATTTATTGGGTTTATGGGTTATTAGTGTTTGTAAGGTATTGAGGTATATGGTTTATTTATTATTATGGGTCATTGGGGTTTATGGATTATTGGGGTTTATGGGTTATCGGGGATTGTGGTTTATTGGAGTTTATGGGTTTATAGGGTTTATGATTTTATTGAGGTTTATGGGTTACTGGGGTTTATGTTTTATTGGGGTACATGGGTTAATGGGGTTTTCTGGGTTATTGAGGTTTATGGGTTATTAGAGTTTTTGGGATATTGGGGTTTGTGGGTTCTTGATGTGTGTGGGTTTTTATGGTTAACAATTCTATTATATAAATTTGTTTACTGCCAATTGCTCAGATTGGGTTATTTGGGTGTTGAATTTATAAGTGTTTATAATTTTATTATTAATACTACAATTCGACACGGGTGCGGAAGTAGATTATTTGCCTCATGTGACGTTTTTGGCTCGAGTGAAGCGAGACATTTGTGTTTTCTTTTAGTCCTGGAATCTTGCGCCCCCCTAGTGCCAGCGCCCTACGGCAGGCATAGTTGGCGTAGGCCGTAATACGGCACTGGGTGTATGGATTATTGGGGTTTATGGGTTATTAGAGATTATGGGTTATTGGGGTTGATGGGTAATTGGGATTTATGGTTTATTGGAGTTAATAGATTATTGGAGATTCTGGGCTATTGCGGCTCATGAATTATTGAGATTTATGGGTTACTGGGGATATTGGGCTATTGGGGTTTATGGTCTATTGGGGCTTATGGGTTATTGACGTATATAGGTTATTAAGGTTTGAGTTATTCGGGTTTGTGAGTTATTGAGGTTTGTGGATTACTGCGGTTGGCCGCGTATTGCGGTTTATGAGTTATTTGTGTTTGTGGTTTATTGATGTGTATAGGTTATTGGGATTTCAGGTTTATTGGAGTTTATGATTTATTGGATATTATGGGTAATTGGTATTTATGGATTATTGGTTCTTCTGGGTTACTGAGATTATTGGGTTTAAAGATTTTATTGAGGTGTACAGATAATTGGGGTTTATGGGTAATTGGGGTTTGTGGGCTATTGGAGTTTATGGTGTATTCGGGTTTTTGGCTTATTAGGGTTTTTGGGATATTGAGGTTTGTATGTTACTGGGGTTCACGGGTTGTTGGAGTTTGTGGGTTATTGGAGTTTATGTGTAATTGGGGATTATTGGATAATGGAATTTATGGATTATTGGGGATTATTGGTTAATGGGGTTTATGGATTATTGGGGTTTATGGGTGATTAGGAATTATGGGTTATTGAGGTTGGTGGGTAATTGGGGTTAATAGTTTATTGGGTCATACGGGTTATTTATGGGTTATTTGCTCTTATGCGTTACTGGGGTTTCTGGGTTATTGGACTTTATAGGTTAAAGAGGTTTGTGGGATATTCGTGTTTATTGGTTATTAGGGACTACGGTTTATTGGGGTTTATGTGTTATTGGTGTTCATGGGTTATTAGGGTTATTGGGTTATTTGGGTTTATGGTTTATTGGTGTTTATGGGGTATTGGAGTTTATGAGCTTATTGGGTTTATGATGTTATTGGGTTTACGATGTTATTGGGTTTATGATTTTATTGGGGTTAGTGGATTATCGTGATTTATGATTTATTGGGATTTTTGGGTTATGAAGGTTTGTGGTTTATTCAGATTTGTGCGTTACTGGGGTCACGGGTTGTTCGGGTTAATGGGTTATTAATTTTTTTGGGTTATTGGAGATTATGGGTTATTGGGTTTGGTGGGTAATTGGATTTAATGGGTTATTGGGGTATATGGGTTATTGCGGTTAATGGGGTATGGGGGTTTGTGGGTTATTGAGGTTTATGGGTTATTTGGGTTTGTACGTTATTTGGCTTTATTGGTCATTGAGGTTTATAGGGTTTTCATATTGATTGGTTGTTAGGGATTATGGTTTATTAGAGTTTATGCCTGGGGCCTGCGGCGGCTCAGTTGGTAGAGTGTCGGATTCCCACGCCGGTGACCCGGGTTTGAATCCTAGTCTCTGCCGATTGATACAAGCACCTCTGTAAAAATTACATGTGCTTTGTTTACAAACACACCGCAGACCCCCGTCGTCCATTAGCACCACATGAAAGCACAAACATGGCGACGTTAATTAAAAAAAAAAAAAAAAAAAAGAGTTTATGCGTTATTGTCGTATATGGATTATTAGGGTTATTCAGTTGTTGAGGTTGGTGGGTTATTGGGGTGTAGGTGTGATGGAATTTATGGGTAATTGGTGCTTATGGTTTATTGGGATTTATAGGTTATGGGTTATTGGAGTTTGTGGTTCATTGGGGTTTATGTGTTATTGGGGTTTATGGTTTATTAGGGTCATTGGATTATTGGAGTTTATGGGTTATTGCGGTTTATGCGTTATTGGGGTTTATTGGTTATTAAGGTTTGCGGTTTATTGAGGTTTGTGCATTACTGGGGTTCACGGGTGGTTGGGGTTTATGGGTTATTGGTGTTTATGTATTATTGGGGTTTATGGTTTATTGGGGTTTATTGGTTAATGAGGTTTATGGGTTATTGGGGTTTGTGGGTTATTGAGGCTTATTATTTATTTGGATTTATGGGTTATTGTGTGTAATGGGTTACTTGGGTATTGAGTTATTGGGGTTTCGGTTTTTATTGGGGTTTATGGGTTATTGGGGTTTATGGGATATTGCGGTCTATGGGTTATTGGGGTTTCTGGGATTTAGAGGTTGGTAGGTTATTTGGCTTTATGGGTTATTGAGGTTTATAGGATTTTCATGTTTAATGGTTGTTACGGATTATGATTTATTGGGGTTTATGCGTTATTGTTATTTATGGGTTATTAGGGTTATTTGAGTTTATCGTTTATTCGGGTTTATTTATTCGGTGGATTTAGACTTTTATCTGGTAATTCTGAACTTATAAATTTATGTACTTGATCTACATTGTAAATTTTGCTTCCAGAATCTAAGAAGAGTAACATATGCATATGTGGTCGGCGTCTTTTTTGAAACTCACTACTCCATAGTAAGTCGCTTCATTATATCGATGTTTATCTTGATTTCTGTTTCGTGTGAACAATATTTTATCTTATTTAACGATATATCTAACTTCATTTCGTCGTTTTTCTTCCTACACTTCTACTTCGTACATCATTTTGTAAGACATATACACATACACACACTAAATTCTAAATCACATACAACGTTATTTTGTACCGGGATTGTAATACAATGTCATTATCTATGACATAAAGTTGACCATATTTTCTAGATTCATTTATATTAGGCTGTAAAGTATAGACATTATGACAAATTTGGCTGCATATTCAGATTACGTGATATCAACGACCAAATAATGTGTCAAATTTCACTGCAAATACAAAAGCGTTATTATATAGTCTAATATTATGTCTAAAAGGTCTACTCTCAGTTACGTCTCCTGTTACCAACTGTTTTAATCTATCCGGATAAGGAGGTTATTCTGCTAATTTAACTTTTCCTTTATGACAACAATTACTAAATGTTTTATGAGGGAGCCTGTGGTGGCTCAGTCGGTAGAGTGTCAGATTCCCACGCCGGTGACTCGGGTTCGATTCCTAGTCTCTTCCGATTGATACAAGCACCTCTGTAAAAATTACATGTGTTTTGTTTACAAACACACCGCAGACCCCCGTCGTCGATTAGCACCATATGGGAGCACAAATATGGCGACGAAAATTAAAAAAAAAATGTTTTATGGACAGTAATTCGAATTTAAAATGTTTTGAACGACAACTCTCGAATATTATATTCATTTTACCTTAATAATTTTTAATTATTAAAGTTTCATCAATTTTAGTAGTTTCATTAAAATGTATGAACTTTTTTATCACTTTGTATGTTTATCTCTTCCGTAATAATTAATTCGTCTTTATTGACTGCATTATCCATTCCCTTTTTATTTATTTGAGTTTTTTTCTCGCATTTTGTCATAATACTTCAGTTTTGGGTTCAAAAGTTCTTTTTTATCTATTTTGAACCGCGCAGAGAAGTAGAAGATGAGTACGGCAGCGCAAGTAACAAGAGAGGAAAGAGTGAAGTTGAGTGGAAGGATAAATGAGTTAGAGAGTAGGCTAGAACAGGCTAGGATAGAGAAAATGGAGCTCGAAAGGGATGTGAATAGGCTAAAAGATCAATATAATAAGGATAGTAGGGAAAAAGTTGCTCTCGCAAAAAAATAGCAGATCGTACAGCAGAAGCGGAAAGAGACAGGGAGAAAATTAGTCAGCTAGAACGGAGCATGCGAGAAATGTGGGAAACCATAAAGAGGGACAGGGAGGAGAGTATTGCGTATGCAGATAGGTTAGGTTATAGTGAAGTGAGCTCTTTCACTCTTTTAACAAAAATATCGTACTTTGTAGACTGTGAATATTTCGTCATTTTTAGTTAAACACTATCGAAAGGTATAAATCCGTGATACTGCATTATACATGCAATCTTTCTTTTAAAGTATTCGCAGTTACATCATAACTTTATTTGGTACTAAAAAATAAGTCTGTTTCTTTACAGTAATTTTTTGCCCATGAATATAAGGCTGTAGCATTAAGAATATGATTTCCTGCAGAACATTGTAAACTAGCCCGTTTGGCACCTCTTTTCAAATTAGCCCCTGTACCGTCACATGCACCTTTACCGTGAGCTGTAGCATGAAAATGCCACTCAGCAGTGATCCCGAAATCTTGTTTATGAGCAAGAAGATTGGAGAAACTACTTTTGTTCTTAAAATGCTGACCCGCTCCATCTGTGACGTAATAAATGTTTGTAACCATAAAGTTTGAGTTAAAATAATCAATGATTATTTTTTGATATTCATAAACAGTAATAGCGTCATGATTTAAATTATCAGATAATATAACATTACTTATATGTTTAAGTTTACCAGCTACTATATAGTAAACAACTACTGTAAATAAAGTAGCTTGATTATTATGTCAATGAAAAAATTGCACTGAATTTTGAACAACAAACGCGTAGTTTTCAGCAAAATCAAAACAAACCATAAACTCCCCATTGTTTAAATTTTCTTTAAGATCTTTTAAAAATAGCGCTTGCTGGTTAGCAATGAAATTATGTAATTTTAATTTAGATAATCTTTCACAAAATTCGTCTACGAATTCGTCAACTTTCATTACTTGAGTCTTTAATGTGCATCTATCAGTTTGAGTCCATGTATCAAACCTAATTTCTTCAATATCTTTATCATCGAAAACTTTTGTTAAATAATTTTTAATATCTGCTACACCAGGATAATTTTGACACTCCTTTATAAAACAAGTATCGTTACGATCTGAACATACATTTACATTTATGCAATCACGATAGTTTTCCAAAGGTTTTTTAAAGTTATTGTCACATTCTTTAAATCAATAGCATTAAACATTAATTTTACGCAAACGCAAACTGTATGAGTTCCACTGGATCCTGCTAAAACACAGTGAGGGGGTCTAAATTGTATAAATTTTGTGAAACCTATCTTCACGGCTACATGCTCAATTTTGAATTGAGCATATAATTCGTTAAGATTACAAAGTAATAGTCGTTTTTACATGTGAACTCGAGTTCCATCATCTTATTTCACTAATACAAAATCCTTTATTCCAGGCATTAATCGACTTATATGATCTCGTTCATAAAATTTACGTACTAAAGTACTTGTTTTAATAGATAGTAACGTCCCTTTTTTGGA
This sequence comes from Gastracanthus pulcherrimus, assembly GCA_949152435.1. Lineage (NCBI taxonomy): Eukaryota > Metazoa > Arthropoda > Insecta > Hymenoptera > Pteromalidae > Gastracanthus > Gastracanthus pulcherrimus. Next base: position 82,501,205 of record OX424573.1, on the reverse strand, counting down.
ATTGGAGTTGCTAAAGTACCATGTTTTGAGACCAATTTTTTCGCAGTTTTTGCTTCTCGCTCAGACGATTTAAACTCTAACATTAATTCTGCGCGCGACCAATATTTTGGAGCGAGAGTAAGCAATAATATATTTTCGTTTTTATCATTAGATTGTTTGAACTTTACTTTGATTTGATCAAGGGTAGCAACACCGGCTTTATGATATTCATTATCACATTGAACAAAATAATTATTATCTATAAAAATTAGCTTTACATTTTATACAAATTTTAGTTTGTGCTGGGAGTGAAGATTACTTATTTTTTAATTTATCAGTTAAATGAAATAAATTATTTATTTCATTATGATTATCCTTTTGAAAAGGATTCAAAAATTTAAATTTCCACGATACATAATTTTTTTCGGTGGCATTATGTAAAACAATTCTTTAAACTAAATTAAAAGAATATAAATGGATAGAGGAAATTAAATAAATTGAATATGAATCAAATCTGTAATAAAATACAATGTATTTAAATTATAATGTACGAATTTAATATACATACAATATTCTAATTACTGAACTATACAGAAATATTGAATCAATTAGAATACGTTTACCGTAAATAAAGATGGTTCAATATTTAATTTAATAAACAAACTAAAAATATCAATTTTGTTCACTCTTACTTATACATTTCCTTGCACTATTCATTTGTGAATAGAAAACAAAGTAGATTTCGCCACCTACCGACGAAAAATAAATCAACTCACGACTTTGTGGTTACGCTTGCGGTATTGACGGCACGGCAGAGGTCACGCGTTCTTCGAAGCTCAGTTACTCGAAACTACTAAAAAAAACCCTTTTGAGTCAAAGATGATTTTTATGTAAAAAAAACTGACCTTTCATTTAAAAGTATTATAAAAGAATAAAAAAATGACGTTTCTTGAGAAAAATGCAAATCTAGTTTTCTTTTCGATTTTTCAAGGTCAAATTATGAAAATTTTGAAAAATAGTTATCACGATCAAAAAGCTCATGAAAGAAACTTTAAAAACCATTATTGATAAATTTTTTAAAAACAAGTCTTATGTTATTTATATCGAATGCAATAGTCTCTGATTTTGCCGTTTATTTTCGGCTCAGGACACTTGACGTGAAATGCCTCATATATGTAAAATAGCTTTTAAATAAGTTTGTAAATATAATTTAAGTCTAGTATATAAGATATTATTGTACGTGTAACAGGAAATGAAAAGACTGTAAGAGGGAAGAATATGTAATATGATTGTATAATTAATACATGGAACTAAATAAATATAATAATAATAATAATATTATTATGCACAGAAAACTATATCCTAAATTTTGTTTACATTGCATTTTTAGTTTTACACATTATATAAAGTTAAAATGTCACATTGAAATTAAATTTTTATACACAATTTCTTATGTACATAAAATTGATAGTAAATTGCTAAGCTTTTAAATTGTACACTAAAGATTATGCACTTTATAATAGGAAAAATATAATAAAAATTCATGATTATGCCCAAGATGATTAAGTATAGTAAAATCATCTCGAATTTGTATTATTTTGTTCTTTTTATAAAATACACAGTCTTTCGTGTGCGATGTAAAAGCTAGGCAAGTAAATATTAATGTTAGGTGCGTAAAAAGATTGTGTATACAAATTTTGTTTCAACATTCCATTTTAATTTTAAATAATGTGCAAAACTAAAAATGTGGTGTAAACTAAATTTAGGATATGGTTTTCTGTGCATAATAATAACGTGTAAATTCCACATAATTATTTTGTACTAGGTCTTTAATTTTATAAATAAAATTTTAATTTCTTTAAATATTAAAAAACTGCAAAGAATAAAAACAATTATCTATCCAATATAATTAAAGTTGTTATCAATGACTATATGATAATATTATATTAGATCCTATCATAATTATAAATTTAAAATTTAGAGTTTATAAATGATTGTGTAGAAAATATATAATTGTATTTATATATTTTTGATAGTTTTAACAAAGCCTTATTCTACATAACTTTATACAAAAAGCGTAAAATCAGGCACATAGGTTGTAAAGCACATTCATTCCAAGAGTCTCTTTTTCTCCTAAAAGGAAGTGTAACAAGTCAATATAAGATAAAAGTGGCGTTGTAGTCGGCAACACATGTTGCTTCCTCTTTTGAATAAGTGGCGCGAACAACACTCCCTCTCAATGTGGCTTGTCTGTCTTGAATTCTTGTTACACCAAATCCTTCGATGCATTTTCGATGATTAGGTCCGAAAAGGCTATTTGTTAAAACATCGGCGATCATCTGATCGATAGGTACAAATTTAACCTCCAGTTCTCTTCATTGAAAAACTTTTCTCATAATATGTTTCATCAATATGTTTCGGACGACAATGGTATGTCGGATTACGCATCAATTTTTGCGCATGTTGATTGTTGCATCATTTTGTTATTGGCTCATTATCTGGTTTGATAAACCTATTTCTTTCAATAAATTACGCAGGTAAATAGTTTCGTTGGCTGCATGACTTAGGGCCATATTCTCGACTTCCGTACTTGACAAAGCTACAGCTTCTTCTGTCTAGCTCCTCAAATTAATGCAGCACCTGCTAACTTAAAACCGTATCCAGTATACGAAACTCGATCCTCAAAGTTTCCTTCCTAGTCAGCATCAACATAGCAAGTCAAAGGGTGGCTGGTTTTCTTGAAAATTATTCCATTGTTGATAGTGCTTCCAATGCCTTTTTCCAAGATTCACATTGAATTGACTAAGGAAGCTGACAGCATAGGCTATGTCAGGACATGTTGACACAGCTAGATGCATTAATGAGCCAATAATTGATTCACATGGAACGTGGCTCATCTCATGTTTTTCTTGATCACTCGCTGGTGCCATTTGTTTGCTTAACTTACAATTATCATCGAGTGGGAATAACATCGGTTTTGAGTCTTCCATACCTTATGAATCAAAATGTTCTCAATATATTTTCTTTGGTGCATAGTTACAGATTTCAAAAATTAATCTTACTGAAACTCGATGTCTAAGCAATAGTGTAAACAGCCCGAATCCTTCATTTGGAATTCTTTGTCTAAATTGTGTTTTAATTCTCGATAAACATAAGGTCGATTTGTGCCTGTTATAAGATCATCAACGTGGACTACCATCACGAGGAAAACAGATGAGAACATCAGATTGCATGATGTATACGCATTTTGCTATAACAATTTCTTTAAGGAATAAACAATGTCCTCTTCGTTGGATTCAGAAAACTCTTCAGGCTGTTATTGTTCCATAAGCAGCTCCTCTTCTAAGTCTCCATTTATGTACGTCATTACAACGTCGAGCTGGTACAGGGTTAGTCCTACTTCTGCTGTAAAAGCAGCAAGAAGCCTAATAGAGATCTACCGTGCGACCGAAGCGAACGCTTCTGTGAAATCGATTCCCGGCTGCTGAGTGAAGCCTAGCTTTTCTTCGTTCAACACTGCCGTCATCATTGAATTTGGTTTTCAGGACCCATCGACAACCAATAACCTTCTTGTTATCAGGTTTTTTTACTAAAACCCAAGCGTTGTTTTCCAGAAGTGCGTCGTGCTGAGACTTCATCGTTTTTTTCCAATTATCGGCGCACGGTCCTGCCATAGCCTCCTTTACACTTGGATCCGCAACTTCCTCCAAAACTAAATTGGTCTCTTGATCAGCAATCATATTGAAGGTCTTTTTAGGCATCCCTCTTTGACTAGATTTAATTTTTTCATGACATTCAGACCCCCTCTTCATTGGACCTCGCTGATTTGAAACGAGTTTAAATTTGATGTGCTCATTTTCAATATCACAGGAGTCACATCGATTTGGAGCTTCTTGAAATACATCATTTTCTTTTTGTTTATTTAACGTCACCATATTTATGCTCCCATATGATGCTAATGAACGACGGGGGTCTACGGTGCATTTTTAAATAAAGTACATGCAATTTTTACAGAGGTGCTTGTATCAATCGGCAGAGACTAGGAATCGAACCCGGGTCGCCGGCGTGGGAATCCGACACTCTACCAACTGAGCCACCGTAGGCCCCATTTCTTGCAAACAACAGCTTGTGATATGGCAGAGAAAACAGTAAAGAAGTTTAATATCCGGTAACCAAACCCCTCTTCTATTACAAAATAGTTAGGACCCAAATTTCTTAATTTCTTAGCCGACGCACTACGTTCCCATCCTCTGGCTTCTCCATTTCATATCGATTCGGTGGCGACTGATTTTCTGCTTTCAGTCGCTTAATATTTGCGGTATCTTTCCTTGCACCTTTTTACCCTGTGTTCATCCTTTATTTTATTCTTAAAAATTACTCCAAAACAACAAAATATATATTATAATGGCGGGGAGAGCAAGACGACGCTCACGCACACTGACAGTTATACTGCTGGAATAATACAATTTCATTATGGGACGAGCGTCCTATATGCGCTACCTATTGGTCTTCTGTGAAACCTGAAACACCCTATGTACTGTCGGTAACAATGCTACTTAGTATCCAGAGAGGTATAAGCAGTACAAAGGCAATAAATCGGAGTGCGCCGGGTGAGTCATCGATCGTGCTCGCAGAGCACTGTGAAGTGTCGCAGCAAAGTCGTCGGGAGAGACCTTTAAATATTTTTTTGCACTATAAGGCGACGGGCATCTAATTTCTAAGACTAAAAAACACACTTTAAGCTCGAAAAGAAAATCGATTTTTCTAAATGCTAGAGTGGTGTTACCCCTTAATACACATCGGAATAACACCTATAATTTCTCTCTCATTTTCGAAAATACCGCGATTATAAATATGTATTATAGTACGTAAGGTACAAAGACTCATTATGTACTGAAATGTCTTGAGTAATTCTTTTACGGAATATTATCTTACATTTTTACGCTCTCTGTAGCTGCAAAATGAGCGAACTACTGACTCGCGTTCGAGTGCCTTACAGTACAGTATAGGTAGTATATAATTCATAAGACTGTTGCAATCTCGGCATTGTAAAATCGGTTTGGCACTTCGGTGGATTAAAAACGTTTGATAAATAATGCTGGAAACCCTATCTATTTATAGTACCAACAAACTCCAAAATCCAGTAAAAGTGGGATTATTTGCGCATTACTAAAAAAAGATTGTATTTAGCGAAATTCACTAAAATCTTAGGTAACAAAAATATAACAAAAACAGGAAGATAAAAGCCGGTTATGGAATTTTGCATGTTTGGATCTGCATCCTTGCCATTTTAAAAACGCATGTATCCTGTGGACCATGAATATGAAATTTGATATAATTCAAGTTTGTAATTAAAATTCAAAGCTGTAATGTAAAAATAAGATTTTGCATAATTTGATCTACTTTTCTTAAAAATCTACGAATCATGAATAAGAATATAGATATGTATAACTATAAATTATATACAGATATATAAACTTGCTGACATCAGCACAAATAAAATGTTAAATATGTTAATAATTTATTTTAGACACCACCTGTAGATGTATCTGCAATATGTTTTTATACGACACGTTTTAGCTAAATCAAATCAGTCTAGTAATTATTTTTGATGTGTAAAGAATTACCAATAGGTTTATTGATTATTACACGTTTACCTGAAAATACGAGTAGCACATGGTACGCATCGAAGTATACAAATTTTCGATCCGTATTTTTGATATATTGGTCAGATTAATTTGCGGCATTTCCATTTTTGTCGTACTCACAGAGATTTCCTAATAGTTGTTGTACCGCAAAATGATCCGATTCGATTTAAAAATTGATCTATTGGTAATATCGATTAATAATATTACACTATGCACCATTGGACGGCTTTCACAACAAAATTTCATTAATTTTTGCGTATCTTTCATCGTATTTGAGATATTGACGAAACATAGATTATTACCCTCTCCACTATCGATTTTGTACAACTATCGATCTGCATCTTTGAGACTGTTGATCAGATTAATTCGTGGTATAACAATTTTATGATGTACTCATAGAGATTTACAAAAAATTTGTTATGTCGCGAATTTACCCGAGTAGTTAAAATAACATAGTCTTAAGTGCAATATTCTGCAAGTCAGCATATTTGTATAAAATGCTAAATTTCGCGCGTCCGTGGGCGTGTGTGTGCGTATGTGTGCGCGCGTGTGTGTGTGTGTGAATGTGTGTGTGAGAGTGTGTGTGTGTATGTACGAGGTGTGTGTCTGTGTGTGTATCTGTGTGTTTGTGTCTATGTGTGTGTGTTTGAAGGTATATTTGAAACTTATTTGTTATACAGAAAATTGATCCGTGTACTTAACATAAAAAGCCTTAAGACTAACATTCTACAAGTGAGCACATTTTGTAAAAATGCTAAATTTCGTGCAACGCTTCCGTGTGGTAGGGGTGCGGTGGAAGGGTGTCTAGAATATTACTGTCAAAAAGCAGGGTACCGTCCCTTACTTCTCATCGGTCATCTGTGGTGTTAACATCTCTTTGTCGTTAACTCATTGTTGTGATGCATAATACCATAAAAACGTTATAAAGTGTGTAGCTTTTAGAACGATAAAATTATAGAGAACCTGGCATCTGGGACCGTCACAACAATAACAAATATGAGTAACTACTGAGTAGTACCATAGATCGGGTCAATAGAGATTATGGCTACACAAATTTGAATATTAGTTAGAAGTTAAGTTTTTACAGTAATATAATAATACTGAAGGTAGAGTTTAAACATTTTCATAGACAGCGGTACTTTGGTTGTCACAAACATAATAAATCTGAGTGACTACTGAGTGGGACTGTAGACCGATGGTCACTTCAGGTCAAGATTAGGAAAACTTTTCGCAACTAGTACCACTTTAATTGTCACACTAATAATAGTAAACCTGGCATCACTACTACACTTTCACAATTGCAGGCAGCTGCTGGTAGTATGAAAAATCTAGCATCTTGGACTGTCACAACAATAATAAACCTGACCTTGACTACGCGGTGGGACCACCGGGGTCACATAAGGTCAAGGTCAGGTTTGTTCTGACGATCTAAGGTCACTAATTAACTACTCAGAGTTTTCAAATTTTTCACTTGCTTACTTGACGTGGCATCACCCATATATATATATATATGATATGGGAGTTATACACGGGGGACCTTAGGTAATAAAAAAAATTTCGAGAGCGTATTTTGATGATTTGTTTGAAAAGTATTAAAATGACTCTATGTATATATATATATATATATATATATATATATATATATATATATATATATATAAATTTTTTTTATTACCTAAGGTCCCCGTGCGACCTTGTAGAGTGTTCTGAATTATCAGAAGTGGACAGAGAACGGCTAGTTTAAAAAAATTCGTCAAATCTCTTTAATACCTATTTAAACGTATAAAAAAAACTTTTTATTTACGAATTTAAGAAAAAAAAAATTAAACCCCCTTGTAAGTTCAATGTGTGATCACTATATATGTAAATATAATCCTAAATTTTTGCATTTTTTAGGTTAAGTTTTGTCGATTGTCATTTTACGAAATCGAAACTAATTCAGGTCTACCATGTTTCAAATTCTTCGTCTTTAAGATACTTTTAATTCCTTTTTTGAAACGTTCAAATTGGTGCCCTATAGCTGAAGATACAGCCCCCGGAATATAGGTAATTTTGACTATCATTAAGTTGGTACCCCTGCAACTTTTTTCTTTCTTCCCCTTTTGAGATCTAAAATTCAGAAAACATAGTTAAAACATCCTAGTAAAAAATGATTTTGATATGGGGTTGAGTATTGAACTTATTAGAATAACTGCGAAACTGTACCAGCAGAAGTAAGTTACAGGGGTACTAACTTAACGATTTTTAAAAAGTATTTATTTTCCGGAGGCTGCATCTTTAGCTATGAGAAACTAAATTGAACGTTTCAAAACAGGAATTAAAGGTCTTTTAAAGACGAAGAATTTAAAATGCGGAAGACCTGAGCTCCTTTCGATTTTGTAAAATGGCAAGTGACCAAACATAACATAAAAAACACAAAATTTGATGTTTACACTTACTTCTACAGGGGTGACCCATTGAACTTACAAGAAGGTCTAATATTCTTTTCTTTAAGTTCGTAATAAAAGAAAAGTCTTTTTTTTATACGTTCAAATTGGTATTGAAGAGAGCTTCGACGAATTTTTTTAGAATAGCCGTTTTCTGGCCTCATTTGATGATTAAGATCACTCTACTAGGTCGCACGGGTGACTTTAGATACTAAAAAAAATTTCGAGAGCTTTTTTTGAGAGCTGACATAAGTGCGCAAGGTTTGTTCAAAAAGTATTAGAATGACTCGAGTTTTCCGCAGTCCACAGGCTTATCCTGGACAAATGAAGGATATGATTAGGTAGAATAATATAAATGTCTGAAAAAATAACTATGAGACACTTGCTATGCCAACAGGCTACATAACATACAAAAATAATTTACCTTATCGATTTAAGAAAATCATAAATAAAAAACATTTTTAAAACAATGCGAGTCGATGTATCATTAATTTATTTTTAAGTTGAAATCTGTATCAAAAAACGAAAAAAACTACCCCTGCTTGGTAAAAAATAACCGTGTCATTCTCAAGATATAAACAATCAAAAAAATTATTCAAAAACACATAATCTCAAATATCTCGAAATATAAAGGTTGTTGTAATCTGGACAAAGAACTAGTGCAAAAGTTAGTAAAAAGCTACTGTTTTGGGAAGTTTCAAATCAAATACTGTTGATTTGCTCCAGTATTCAAAGCTGAATAAAATTCGATTTTTATTACAAAAATATTTGTTTCTCTTCAAAAGAAAAAGATTAAGCATATAAATTTTTACAGAATATTCTTTTCAATATTGCTGAACATATCAATATTTTATAAAAATTTCCTTCTTATATTTAACCGATATTACGGTTTGAAAAAAATGACGATTTCGAGAATAAAAAAGTAAGGGAAATAGCTTATTCAAAATAAGGAATAATATTATTAATAATATTATAATATCATTCATAATTTCGAATCGAAAAAGATAGGGAATTTTATGCTCTTTCAAATGCATTATCAATCAATTGATTATATTGTTTCTAAGGTATCAAACAACCCGAAAAACTAAAAATCGAAAAACCGCTATAAAAACAAAAACGCATCGAAAATAAAAAAATAAGTTTACCGCCTTCCTTAAGAAATACCAAAAAACATGAACCCAAAAACATTAATTTTTACTGTGCATATTCAGGTAACGCACGCACACACACACGCACACACACACACGCACACACGCACGCACACAAACACGCACGCACACAAACACGTATGCACGCACGCACACACACATGCATACACACACACCCACACATGTACACACACACCCACACACGTACAGACATTTTCTAAAAATAGTGTATTTTGATTCCCAGTATCTCAAAACATGTTTCTAACAAAACTTTTTTTACCATCACAAAGCTTCATCTATGAGGAAGCAATAATTCGAAAATGATATCTTAAAAAACGTTAAAGTGTGATATTTATTGTAATAATGTGATATTTAGCTATGGTTTTGGTCATATTCAACATTTTCATAACCAATAACGCCGTAAAGGATCTGTTATAAGGAAGAAAGACGTTAACCTTTCAGTTTCCTTCAGCTTTCTACCGCTTGTCGTTACAACGTTTTATTACTTGCAATCACTTATACTAAGATTTGATTCGCTATCTGCATTTCCAAATTTGTCTAGCTCTGATTGAAGATTTTTACACAATTTTTTGTAATTGTTCACTATTTCATTATTAACATTTGTCAAATAAACAACACAACACATTGTTATGTTTACCCGTAATGAGGTCTTTTACGCGAGCCAAATACCAATCTAATCGTTTTAAGTTTTAATTCTCATTTAATTCACCGATATTATTGCTATTAATACGTTTTTCTATTGGTCCTTTATGCACTAACACACCTAAATATGATGCATTTTGCGTCAACTCTCCCAACGCGCTCAAATCATGCTATTTCTAACTCGTATTTGCGGTACTAAAATGTACCTAAACAAATGTATAATAAGAGTTTCTAATGTTTTTTTTCTTCAGCTTTCTAACGGTGTAGTCAGATTTTCCGATATTTTCCATTTGCACCTCTAAAAACTGTAAAACTTCTTATATCTCAAAAAGTATATTTTTAATATTTTCTTTTGAAGATTTAGATCGCAAGCTGAGCATTTCTTATATAGAAAATTATATTTTCCAGAGATTGCTCAAGTTGTTTTCTTTGAGAAATAGAAAGCGAAAGAATAGACGCAACGCGGCTTGAGCGCACGATACGACGCGCGGACTTGATCCGGCTGACTACCCGTTAACCATTTGTGATTTTTACTAAACCTGTCACTCTGATGCAGTGAAAGTGCTTTAATAAATAAATTATTAAATTTGTTTTCATGTTTTCCTTGCTTACTTTTTAGTTTTTATTGCTTTTAACGTGGAATTACTTTTTTTCGAGGTCTTTGTAATTGAACTATTCTGCGTTTTAGTTGAAAGTTTTGACGTAGGTTTTTTTTCTTACTTGAATATAACATAAGCTATTGTAGTTTATGTAAGAATTGTAGTTTAGTACTTAATTACGTCAAATCACAATTAATTAATGTTATAGTTGCAAGTAATATAGACCAGACCTACATAAACTAATATTAACCTTCAAACGAAACACTACGTCAAACAGATCTAGAGCTCTTGCATAATGCATTGCATAAAGGGCCTGATATTTGAGGGTATAAGAGATTTTTCCAATATATATATATATATATTCACTCCTAAAATATATACGTAACTACAGTGTACACTAGCGCAGTGCACTGAGCCCCTAGCCACTACTTCAGGAGCTTAAGCTGCGTCGCGCGTTTGCCTCCAGCGAGAACTAGCGTCGATCGGTCATTGTGCACTACCAGCTCGCTCTCCAGCTTACCTGATTATATGCAAATATTTTATCTGCTTAATGTCAGCGTTTACTCTCACGCTGGCCACGTCCTCTCAGCTCCTCAGCTTCCAGGGTTCCCATGAGGCCGAAGAATAAGCAGGATGTATTCAGGGTAACTTTCGCATTCAATTAAATACGCACGCGAGTGACGTTAAGAGAAGATATATTGTTCAATAACTAGATACATATAGGTGGGGGCACGGTACTCCTCAGTCAACCACGTCCTTTATATGCCCGTGATTTATATTTATATTATGCATCTACCATGCTGTACGTCGCGTTGCTGATAATGCTGCTGCACTAACCGCTCGAAAATACAAAAGGACTTACAAATGGTAGCAGTGCGCATTCGACCGTCGATATTGCTCGGCAATGAAGCGCATTGGACCTCTCTCTCTCTCTCTCTCTCTCTCTCTCTCTCTCTATCTCTCTCTCTCTCTCTCTCTCTCGCATACTCTCGCTGCTGAGTTCATTGCATGCAGGTCTGTGATGAATGGCGCCGGTCTTGGCACCAACGAAGAAGCTGGTCGCTGCTATTCGCCCCTCATTCTCGCGGATGGCACAGCAGCACACTGCACCACGCTGCACTCTTCTCTCTCTCTCTTTCTCTAGAATGGAGCACGAGTAGTACCGCTGAACAAGTGTACTGCACCATCGTCGGCATCGGGCTTTCGTCCGATAGCGCTGCTGTGTATTCTTTCAAAGGTTTTGGAAAAAATTGTACATGACCAGCTAATGGCGTACTTGACCAAAACGAAACAACTGGACCCCATTCTGCTCGGCTACAAGCAAAATAATTAGACTCAAACTGCTCTACTCAGACTGAGAAAATACGCAAGGACAGGAATAAATAGCAGATTACTAACACTACATTTACTGTTCGACTACAGCAAGGATTTCGACACAATCCCGCCAGCCAAGCTTTTAACAAAGCTGCAAGCTTTGGCGTTCTCCACACATGCTTTATTTTGGATAAAATCATATATATTAGGTACAGAACAAGCCGTTGTAACACGCTGGGACACCAAATGATCTTGGTTGTCAACTAACCTTGGAGTGCCCCAGGGGTCCGTGTTGGGACCCTTGCTTTTCTGTCTTTACATAAACGACATCAAAGAGCTTTTCGTCGACCTGAATAAAGACCTAGACAAAACAGACCCAAGACGCATTATACATCTACTATATGCAGACGACCTACAGATTTATATTCAGATAGAACCCGAAAATATCACCGATTGTGTGGAGATTTTATCCCGTGCTGCGAGAGCGATTTCAAATTTGGCCGAGGTCGTCACCCTCAGACCGAATAAGACTAAGACTAAAGTTATTGCTTTCGGCTCATGTGGATACATTAATGTTCTTGAGTCGCACGGTATACCGGAAATTAGTCTGGGGGATGGCGTTCTCGTCCCCTTTTCGCAAACCGTTACTAACCTTGGCGTTATTCTTGATTCTAAGCTCACGTGGAAGCCATATGTGGGCATGGTTGCAAAACAGGTTAATAGGCTACTGTATAACTTGAGGTATTTTAGAAAGTATACCATCCAGGATCTGCGCAAGCACTTAGCAATGGCTTTTGTTTTTTTGCACCTTGATTATTACTCTGTACTGTATCTAGATGCGTCTCTTGAACAGCGTATCCAGCTACAAAGACTGCAAGATTCATGTGTGCGTTACGTCTTAGATGATAGGAGCAGATATGGGTCTTCGTGACCACATTAATGTACAAAATTATAAACATTACAAAAACGATTTATTTGGAACCGTTTATTAATAAGATCAAATCGAATCGCCCTGTAAGGGGTGAAATAAAAAATCTCACCATTCCACACACGCACACTGAAACTAGAAGAGGATCTTTCCAAGTCCAAGGTGCGCATTTGTGAATTCACTCCCTTTCATGATACGCACATTACCATCTCTAAAAGTGTTTAAAGTGGCGGTCAAGAAATATTTTAAAAATCTCGATTAAGGTTCTGTGATGTCTTAATTTATTTTTATAATTAGGTATTTTTGTAGTACGAACGAGTGTAATATATAAATTATGTATGGTTGAATGATGGTCGCGAAGTGAATGAGTTTTTGAATCTAGTGTAAATATTTATCGATTCGATTCTGTCATATAACTTTTTCATTTTTATGATATTCATTTTCTTTTCAAATAAGTTAATAAAATAAAGAATAATTTTTAAGATTTATTGATTCATTTCTTTATAACTTTATTTTTCATTTTGAAGATATTCATTTCTTTCAAAAAATTATTAATGCGGTAATTTGTGGCCATTTAAAGCTCTATTTTTATTTTTGACGAAAATTTAAAATAAAAAAAATTTAAGATAGATCGGTTCGTTTCTGTTTTATACCGTTTTTTTTTTCATTTTTATGATATTTTTAAACAAAATTCAAACAAAATTATGAAAGAATTTTATTTTTAAAAGTAGAATGCATAGATTATATTCATAAATAAAATTTAATCAACAATTATAGAGTTGAAAATTTTTTTTATCAATTGGAAAAAATTGTAATTTGATAGGCAAATCTTTTTAAGTTGCTTTGTAAATGCTATACTTTTGCATACGATTAATTATACTAGAAATTATTTTTTAATTTTTTAAAATAAATGTTGTCTAGTAGGTGTGCGTAAATTTTTTTTAATACTCTATTTTTTATCACAAAAATATGTCTTTACTCCAATAAGTTGTAACATAACAATTTTTTTTACAACTTATTAAAAAATAGAGCATTAAAAAAAATTTACGCACACCTACTAGACAACATTTATTTAAAAAAATTAAAAAAAAATTTCTACTATAATTAATTGTATGCAAAAGTATAATAACAACAAACAAATAACAATTTTTTTTACAACTTATTAAAAAATAGAGCATTAAAAAAAAATTTACGCACACCTACTAGACAACATTTATTTAAAAAAATTAAAAAAAAATTTCTACTATAATTAATTGTATGCAAAAGTATAGCATTTAAAAAGCAACTTAAAAAGGTTTGCCTATCAAATTAAATTTTTTTCCAATTGATAAAAAAAATTTTCAACTGTACAATTGTTGATTAAATTTTATTTATGAATATAATCTATGCATTCTACTTTTAAATATATATATATATATATATATATATATATATATATATATATGTATAATCTATGCATTCTACTTTTAAATATATATATATATATATATATATATATATATATATATATATATATATATATATATATATATATATATATATATATATATATATATATATATATATATATATATATATATATATATATATTGTGACGGACTTAAGCCGTTCTTCTACTCCAACGTAGGAGAGTTCGTTTTCCAGTTGTGTTTTTGTTACACGCGGTTCGCGTACGGACTCGAAGAAGTGCACGAGAAACAACCTCTTCCGGAATTCCCCCTGATAGTTACGCTCCTGCAGCCGCCGAGGTCGGAGCTGCAGAAGTGCAACTGTGCTTTGGGTTTTGGTATGCTAACTCGAACCAGCAGGAGGGCGCGTTAGCTCTCCGCCGGGCAAGCAGTCAAAACCCCGAGAAAGGCACCAGCGCGCTTTTCTCGGGTAAAACCCTGAAGACGTAGTCTCGGGCAGCGCGTTGGCCACACCGAGCTATGCCTTTTATGAAATTCGTTAGCGCGTTTCCCCCTCCAGTGGCTACTGAAGGACGTCCGGCGCACCCGAATAATAGGTGGAGGCGGGGAAAAATGAGTTATAATTATTAGTGTGAAACTTGGTTTTTTATTGAGGGTAACAGTACAATTAAAGAGGAGTGGAGTTGCGATAGAGGGAAGCGAAAGAAAGAGATTACACGCGGTAGATAGGCGAGGATTCGCCACATCACCGTGTGTTCACCACAAGAAGCGGCCCGAGTTAACCCTAGTATCCCGAGCGCGAGGCCTGCACGCTGGCTAGCCACGGCTTGAGAGGTCAGAGAAAACTCAGTGCTTCCTCGGCTGTGCGTCGCCGATATATACCCGAGCCCACTCTCTCCATCTCTCTCGCTCCCGTCCTCCTTCTCACGATATTCGCGAATCCCCACTCTTCCAATATTCGCGAATTCGTTGCTCCTCGCTGAACACGCTTTCGTATGTCTGCGCGCTCGTGTGTGCATATGCACACGCGCGCGTTCTTAGCCATTACGTTGGCCCCGCCGTATCATCTTAGTTAACAAATATAAAACCGAATCATTTCCGCAATAATTAAATAATTAATTAAATGATTTCTTATAAAAAACTAACTTTTAATTAATACTACGTTTTTTTTTATATCCTAAATGTATTAACTAATTTATTTTGCTTATAATAATTACTAATGTTAATATCATATTAACATTAACAATAATAATTAATGGTACCGTTCTTGATAATAAGGGTATAGGTACAGGCCGTCTCAGTGCCCCCCAATAAAAGTTTCAATTTTGGAAACCAAATTTGAAAATTTTATTTTGTTTTCTAGGCGGCGTATACCTTTACTGGCTCGCTCTCCTAATAAAGAAGTACCGCGTCAGATAACGTATTCTGTTTTTATTTATTCTATATATAAAAAAAACATGAAACAATAATCGAAATAACAAATAATTAAAAATTAAAAAAATAAAATTCCTAATTTTCGACTTGTTGAAGCCACTCTTCAAAGTCGTTGATGGCATCCATCAGGGCGTCCGATTGAAGGTGTTGGCATGGGGCCTCTAGCTCTGCTAATACTTTGTCGACGTCCGATCCTCCGATATCGTGTGCCATTGAGATTGGGTTTTGCTCGGGGTTATCGGTTGAACTTCCCTCCTGGACATCGCTCTGTCCCTCCCTGGCCTTTTGCCTCGCTATGATGTTTTGGCGTGCCTGTAGTTTCCAGGAACTGTCTTCTAGCTGGTCTATGGCTCTGGGCTCGTATTCCTCGCCGTCGCTTAGACTTGGTAAGGCCTTTTGGGCCGTTGCGATTTTCTCCATGTCGCTTAGCGCAGTGGGGGATGGTAGTAAATGCGTTACCCTTTTCCTCTTTCGGCCCTTCTTTAGGGCTTGCGTTGCCTCCGGGTCGGGTGTCAGTTCGATGTCTGTTGGAGTGGGTCCGTAAAATTCGGGCTTCCTTGGTGAAGCTCCGGGTCGCCGAGCTTGCGCGCTTCCAAAAAACACCCACCCTCGGTGTTTCCGTATGGATTTCTCCATGTCTCCGGCCACCTGCGTTCCCTTCTGCTTCGACATTGTGTCCGGGCTCAGCCGCTTGTCCTCTTTTGGCCCTCCCTTCTGCCGAATTTTCGCACACGTGCCAGCTCCTTGTTTACGTTTGAATTCTCCCATGCGCGTACCGGACCTGCGGTTCTCCCTGCTTGTGTTTCTCCGAGAACATCGCATGTTTCTTCGATTTGGCTCTCTTCTTGTCCCTATCTCTATCTACCTTTTAATTCTATTCTTTCTCGCTACATTGCTTTCTTAGAGTATTTTGAACCATATTCTTTTTTCTTTGGGCCGATTTCACGGTGCCTCTTTTATTTTTAATTTTATAATTTGTTTTAATTGATGTTTGCACGTATACGTGTATACACGTGGTGTCCAATATATACGTGCACTCATTGAATTATTGTATTCTATTATTTTACGGTTCACGTGTCTCTTTGTTTACTTAATTTATTTTAATAATGCATATACCTTAATTATGTATTGGGCCGATTTCACGGTGCCTCTTTTTGTTTATAATGTTCTGTTCTGCATTATTTAAATAATTACATTTCGTTTTTACATATGTGTTTTTGTTTTTCGCTTAATTACATGTTATGCTCTTTTACATTTGTTTAAATCTAAAATTTATAAACTCTTAAGCCTGTTCTATTCTATTGTGTGTTTCTCTCTCCCTACTGCCCCCCAAAAAAAGTTTGAATTTTTGAAAAAAAATTTGAAAATTTTATTTGACCGTGCCAGAGAGAGAATACCCTAACGGTATCAAATTTCACTTGCCCAATTTATGATTATTTTCGTGTGAACAAAAACAAGTTTATATTATAAACGTTTATTCTAGTTTATCTAATTTGTCAATTTTTTGTTTCAATAATAGATTTTTCTTTTGATTACTTTAGCGTCCCCGTTCTTTTTTTAATACCGGGTCGTAAAGTAAATACGTATCGATTCCCACGTCTTGTTGCACGATAAATGGCCCTTCAAAAACATCAAAAAATTTTGCTATTTTGCCGTTCTCCGCATCCGATACGTTTAAAGCTTTCACTAACACTTTGTCGCCGTCTTTAAATTTAAAGTGTGTTTTATTCGCATTCCGTTTCGCTGCTCTATTCTTTAAGAATTTGTGCGCATAGTCGCGAGCTAGTGATATTCTATTGTCGCGGGACACATCGTTGTCCTCTTCTGGTATTTTTAAATATTTTTCCCATATCCTTGTTGGCTTATGGCCCATATGCAATAAGATAGGTGGCTGGTTCGTCGTTTCATGAGGGATTTCATTTATAATGTTTTGAATTTTTCGAATATACAGAGCCCACCCGCCGTGTTTATCCTTTACGAAAGTGCGGAAAAACCTTGCCAATTCTCGGTGTACACGCTCGATTATGTTACTTTGAGGGTGTCTGATAGATGAATATATTATGCGTATCCCCTCGTTTTTTAATGTATCAATCCATTTTTTGCTCGTAAACTGCGTCCCATGGTCTGATATTATTGCCTCCGGTTTCCCATAAGTTGGTATGTAATCATTCATTAATTTTCTAGTTACCGCTGTCGTGTTCGCCTTTTTTAGAGGATAGCTCGTAAACTGCGTCCCATGGTCTGATATTATTGCCTCCGGTTTCCCATAAGTTGGTATGTAATCATTCATTAATTTTCTAGTTACCGCTGTCGTGTTCGCCTTTTTTAGAGGATAAAATACTACGTATTTACTGAATACGTCTATAGTAGTTAAAATGTATTTTACACCACCTCTCGACACGGGTAAGGGACCAAAAAAGTCTATCGATAACATTTCTCGCGGTTTATTAGTTAATATAGGTTGCGTGATTTCGTCATATCGCTGCGTTAAATATTTAGTTTTTTGGCATGTATCACACGTTTTTAGTATTTCAGCTACCCTTTTTCGTAAATTTCGTGAGTAAAAATGCTCTAAAATTATTTTATATACTTTTCGCGGCCCCACATGTCCATATATCACGTGTACCTCCGTTACAAGTGGTTTTAAGTTCCCCTCTGGTATATATATTTTTGCACAATTAATCATAATTCTATATAATATATTTTCTCGAATTTCGAATTTCTTTTTTATTTTAGCGTCCCCAGCCCTTAGTTTTTCCATAATCTGAGACGCGTATGGCTCACTTCTTTGTAATTTATCCATATTTTTACACAAATTGATTAACGCCGGGCTTGGCTTTTGTTGTACCACTGCGGCTATAATTATTTCAGTTTTTTCCGCGCGGTTCGGCTCTAAATCGGTGACGCGGCTTAGATAGTCCGCGACGACGTTTTCTTTGCCCGGTATATATTCCGGGTCGATATTAAAGTCTTGTATAGCTAAATTCCATCTTTGTAACCTGGCATTACGGTACTTGCATGTTTTTAAAAAGGCCAGAGCTTCATGATCTGTCCTCACGTAAATATTTATTGCCCCCCGTAAAAACGTGTCCAATCTCTTTAATGCCCATACTAATGCAACCATTTCTTTCTCAGTGGTAAAGTATGCGCCCTCGCTCCCTTTTAAAGTTCTACTTACAAAACACACGACTTCTTCTTCACCCTCGTCATTTAATTGCGATAGTGCCGCGGCGCACGCAAAATCCGAAGAGTCGGTGGAAAGTATGTAAGGCCGTTTCGGGTCTGCGTATTTTAAAATAATGTTTTCATCAAAAATTTCTTTTATATTGTTAAAAGCTCTTTGTTGCACTGCGGTCCAATCAAAAAATGAACCCTTTTTAAGCAGCTCAATCAAAGGTTTTGTGTGGTGCGAATAATTTTTTACGAATTTAGTGTAAAAATTGACAAACCCCAGAAAACTCTGTAACTCCTTTACATTACGGGGTCTTTTAAAATTTTTTATTGTTTTTATTTTCTCGGGATCCGGCCTGATTCCGTGTGCTGATATAAAGTGGCCTAGAAATTCGATTTCCTCGCACATAAAGTTTGATTTTTTAAAATTTAATCTTAGATTATGGGCTAAGAGTCTTTCATACAGCGCAGCTAAATGCGACAGGTGTGTTTCGAAATTTTTTGATTTTATCACCATGTCGTCCACAAACAATACTAAAAATTCGTCAAAATCTGACGTTGTTTGATCTAGTCCTCTAATTAAGGCTGATCCGCTAGTTTTTATCCCAAAGGGTACCACGTTATGCTCATAAATGTGATTATCACACTTAAAAGCCGTATATTTTTTGCACCACTCCGCGAGCTTTACCTGCCAATAACTACACGTGAAGTCTGAGGTACTTGTTATCGGCTTTCCCGCGCATCTTTGCAATACCTCCTCAACGCCTGGCGGCCCCTCGTAATCATCAATAAGCCGCGCGTTCAGTTTTCGAGCGTCTAAACATAATCGCACAGAACCGTCCTTTTTTTTAACTACGGCTACTGGGTTAATATACGGGCTGGTCGAGCGCCTAATAATTCCTAATTCCAACATTCGGTTTATTTCCTTTTTTACCTGCTCGCGATATGCTAGTGGTATAGGATAGGGCTTAGTATAGAAGGGTGTATCGTCCTTCAAAATTAGCTCGTGCTCATAGGTAGTTAGCAAACCGGGTTTTTTTTCAAACACTTTTTTATATTTTACAAGTAATTCTTTTAATTTTATTTTTTGTGATTCATTTAGATTTTCACATAAATTTACTTTATCGTCGATTTCTTCTACTGAGATATCGTACGATTCTTCGCGGGATTCCGTACATTTTCCATCGTCCTCGTCGAAGTGATTCCTGAGATCTACCTCATTTTCGAGGTACTCATTTGCATGCTCGATGCACAGAGACGTATATTCGTTCGACGCGAACCGCCTATCTGTGTAACCGATAACACCGTCTTTCTGATTTACTTGAAATAATAAGTTTTGATTTACCGTGTCAATTAGCATTTTTAACGCTTTTATTGAGTCATACCCGATGATACACGGTTTTACCAATTTTGGCACTACTAGAATTATTAATTTTGCCTCTAATCCTCCGATAGTTATACTTAGCAGTATTTGGAACTTTAATCTCGCCGATTTTGCCCCCGTCGCGCCTTTAATGACTTTTCCACTTATAGGTAGTGTAGGGCATTCTTTAAGTTTATTAATATTTGCGTAATAAAATTCTTCTGAAATCGCCGTGACTTCACTCCCCGTGTCGATTAACGCTTTTACTTCGTTTCCGTATACGCTTATGCTGATTTCCGGACAACACGTGGTTTCGGTATTTTCTCCAGCGGGTTCTACATCGTATAATAATGTTTCCCGCGGGTCTTCTATTATAGAAGCTACATTTAATTGCTCAGTTGCGCCCCGTCTATTTTTTACTTCTAGATCCGAATTACGTGACGCAACTAATCCCCGTTTCCCGGGGTTCGAACATCGCTGATATCTATATCGAACACGTTTATGTCCGATTGATTTTTCTTATCTCTCCACTTATTGGTTTGGTTGTTTTCCCATTTTTTAGGATTTTTATACGTATTATTCCCGGTTCTTTGACTTTCGGTTGGTTTCGCATTTTGCATGGCACTTATATTTTTCGTTTGCCAAGGTTTTTTACCTTCCGTATTTGCAACAGGAGCCGCGGATTGGCTCGGCGCGTTACTCGTGAATTTTTTTGTTTCTACCGTGTTAACGGGCGCGCGGTCGCCTTTTGTGCGTTGATCATCGCTGTCGTATTCTGCTAGTATTTTCAATAGACTATTTTTATCTTTTACCCTTTGCCCTGCTATAGCTAACCTGATACTCCTCTCAAAATGCTCGCCGATTTTTAATACCAGGTCTTCCTCGGGTAATTCGAGTTCAAGTTCTTTCGTTAATCCCAGGATATAAATCGCGTAATTTACGCGATTCATGGACGCTGAAGCATACCACTGCCCGAACTCTACTTTTCTTTTCGCCACTCGTCGCATATTCGAATTCCAGTACCTCTCTTTGAATTTGTTTAAAAAATCGTCGTAATCTTTTATTTGGCCCTCCTGCAGGTACCACCAGTTATGAGCATCGTCTATTAGTGCCTGCGAAATTACACATAGTGTTTCATCGGCATCCGGCCGTATTAATGTAAAATAGTTTTCTAACTCAAATATAAATTTCATCGGTCTTTCTGAGGGTAACCCCTTAAATTTAGGTATATTTAATTTTATTTTTCTCGATGCTTCACTTCCGCTGGTCCCTGCCGAACTGGCACGCCCCGCATTGTTTTTGTTGATCGAATTTTCGAGTTTTTTAACCGCCTGTTCGTTTTTCTCATATACCTCATCTAATCGCGCGATTAAGTATTTTTTCAATTCTCCCCCGCTATCACTATCTTCAAATTGTTTACTCAACTTCTCGTAATTTGAATATAACTCTGTATTTTCCGTTATTAAATTATCATTTTCCGTTTCCAGTATTTTGACACGATTTTCTAAGGCTTTCACGGCCGCTTCTAGTTTCGCGCCCCGCTGCGTTTCTGCGGTGCTCGCGTCTTGGGTTTTTTTTAACAAGTCTGACAGTGCATTTATGCGTGCAACTAAATCGGTATTTATCGCTTCAATACGTGAAGTATTTAAAGGAGGTGACTCTAGTCCATCCGGAGTTTTAACTAAATTAGTAATTTTACTTTCTAATTCGTCCTGTCTCTCATCTAGGCATTTTAATTCCTCGGAAACTGCCTTTTCCCAATCGCGGTGCTTACGTTGCTCATCATCGAGACTCTCCACGGGAGCTGTCGTCTCGATGTCTGTCATAAACGCCCCCGATAACCTTTTATTTTGCGGCATTTTGTATTTTTTTTATAAGAAAAAATATTAATAAAAAAATACTTGTAAAATATTTTATTTTTATAAATAATATATTTTTATTGATATAAATATCCGCCAGAAATCATAATTTTAATGACCTAATTTTTCATCTATCATTTAAATTTTCGCTCGTTTTGCAAAAAATGGATTGACCTTTCCCTTCATTAAATTTATTCAATTTTTAAAGAATTTATACGGCGCGTGAGCTCAATGATCTTATCATCTTGTTCCTGCTGTATTTTTTCGAATTTCCCGAATTTTGTTATCATTTTTCCTGTAACTATTCCCAGATGGCAACTCAATTTTTCGGTTTTTATCGTTAATTTGTTGACAACTTGTATCGCCTCATCTAACGACTTCCATAGATTTTGCATGTCTTGACGCTGATGTGCAATTTTATTCTTTAAATTATCATTCTCTGTTTTTAAATTCCGTACTTCCTCGTCAAGACTTAATATCGTTCCCCATCTCTCCTCATCAATCTTAATTAACCGATTTATCAATTTTTGCGTGTCTGTAATACGCGAATGTATACGCGTTTCTGTGAACGTCCCGTCCCATTCCGGAATCATTTAAGGCTGTTTCTACGTGTTTTTTTCCCTCGAGTCCCTGTTCTCGGGCGCCAATGTGACGGACTTAAGCCGTTCTTCTACTCCAACGTAGGAGAGTTCGTTTTCCAGTTGTGTTTTTGTTACACGCGGTTCGCGTACGGACTCGAAGAAGTGCACGAGAAACAACCTCTTCCGGAATTCCCCCTGATAGTTACGCTCCTGCAGCCGCCGAGGTCGGAGCTGCAGAAGTGCAACTGTGCTTTGGGTTTTGGTATGCTAACTCGAACCAGCAGGAGGGCGCGTTAGCTCTCCGCCGGGCAAGCAGTCAAAACCCCGAGAAAGGCACCAGCGCGCTTTTCTCGGGTAAAACCCTGAAGACGTAGTCTCGGGCAGCGCGTTGGCCACACCGAGCTATGCCTTTTATGAAATTCGTTAGCGCGTTTCCCCCTCCAGTGGCTACTGAAGGACGTCCGGCGCACCCGAATAATAGGTGGAGGCGGGGAAAAATGAGTTATAATTATTAGTGTGAAACTTGGTTTTTTATTGAGGGTAACAGTACAATTAAAGAGGAGTGGAGTTGCGATAGAGGGAAGCGAAAGAGAGAGATTACACGCGGTAGATAGGCGAGGATTCGCCACATCACCGTGTGTTCACCACAAGAAGCGGCCCGAGTTAACCCTAGTATCCCGAGCGCGAGGCCTGCACGCTGGCTAGCCACGGCTTGAGAGGTCAGAGAAAACTCAGTGCTTCCTCGGCTGTGCGTCGCCGATATATACCCGAGCCCACTCTCTCCATCTCTCTCGCTCCCGTCCTCCTTCTCACGATATTCGCGAATCCCCACTCTTCCAATATTCGCGAATTCGTTGCTCCTCGCTGAACACGCTTTCGTATGTCTGCGCGCTCGTGTGTGCATATGCACACGCGCGCGTTCTTAGCCATTACGTTGGCCCCGCCGTATCATCTTAGTTAACAAATATAAAACCGAATCATTTCCGCAATAATTAAATAATTAATTAAATGATTTCTTATAAAAAACTAACTTTTAATTAATACTACGTTTTTTTTTATATCCTAAATGTATTAACTAATTTATTTTGCTTATAATAATTACTAATGTTAATATCATATTAACATTAACAATAATAATTAATGGTACCGTTCTTGATAATAAGGGTATAGGTACAGGCCGTCTCAATATATATTTAAAAGTAGAATGCATAGATATATATATATATATATATATATATTAAAATATATTTTAAATATTAATACTTTTTCATAATTTATGCTATATTTTTGCACAAGTTTTCATATTGAAACATTTTTTAAAGATTGAGAAAGTGCCAATAAATCGGTAGCGGTTTTGTCTTAAAGTTCGTAGATAAATAAAAGTTTTATTTTGGATACGTTCAAATTGGTATTCGTGAGAGCTCCCCTGAAATATTTTAAAATAGCGGTTTTTTGGCTACTTTTGAAAATTCAGAACAGTCTACTAGGTTGCACAGGGGCATTAGGTGCTAAAAAAATTTTTGGGAGCTAATTTAGATGATTACTTTCATACAAAAAATCGCCGGTAAAATCGCTTATGTGAGTGCGCAAGATTTGTTCGAAGGGTATTAAAATGACCCATATATATATATATATAGATATAGATATATATATATATATATATATATATATATATATATATATATATATATATATATATATATATATATATATATATATATATATATATATATATATATATATATATATATATATATATATATATATATATATATATATATATATATATATATATATATATATATATATATATATATATATATATATCTATATATATATATATATATATATATATATATATATATATATATATATATATATATATTATATATATATTATAAGGTCATTATATATATATATATATATATACATATATATATATATATATATATATATATATATATATATATATATATATATATATATATATATATATTAGTCTGAAGTTTTCAGAGTGCTGGTTATTAACTACGTGCAATAATATACGATGTTACAAAGAGCATAGGCCTCGTGCGAGTTGCGAGTTTTATCACGTTTCATTCATCACCATGTAATTTACTGATACATAGCTGTTGCTATTTGGACCTTGAGTCCTCAATCAAATAAATCAATCAATCAATCAATCAATCAATCTATCTCTTGTTGTGTGCTCTCTGTGATATACAACATGCTGACAACCCCTACTTAACATCGCTTGAAATAAACTACAAGCGAAATCAACTTTTTATCACTCGAGAATCTCCCCACTAACTGATTTTAAGTCCATCTGGAAGGAACTTAGACATATTGGCCTAGTGGAGTCCAAAAAATCAACCCTTTCGCATTTCACAATCAATGAGCACAATGAGCACTTCAGTACTGTATCCTTCGATCCACTCGAAAGTCTTGACTATACTGAATATTTCGCGTTTAGTGAGATTCATATATCGGGTGTCTATGCTGCGGCGAATCTCTTTAAGACTCAAGCAAGGAGATATGATGGCATCCCACAAGTAATCAGTCTTGGCCTTCCGATTATTACATTCATCATCCGTAAAATTTTCAATTCGTCACTACGATTGGCATGTTTTCCGTGTCAATAGAAGAAATCGGCTGTGATTGCCCTTGAAAAGGTATATAATCCATCCTGCCTTGGTGATTCTTGCCCTACCTCCTTGCTCTGCTTTCTTTCCAAGACTCTAGAGTGGATTGTACACACGCAGATCTCCGAGTATGTTGAGTCCAGGCTAATGTTCGATCTACCTCAAACTGGTTTTCGTACTGGTCACACTACGCAAACTGGACTGCTGAAGCTTACTGATTACATAAGACTGAGCATCAACAATAAGCTTATAACAGTGCTTCTACTATTCGACTTCAGCAAAGCTTTTGACTCAGTTTGTCACGCCAAGCTACTTGGAAAACTCACTGGCTTTGGTCTCTCTAAGCAGGTGATGCGTTGGATTGCATCCTACCCTACTCTTTGAGAGCAGACGGTCATTGACAATAATAATAAACTCTCTATGTTCAAACGACTCCACACAGGAGTACCATAGGGTTCAGTCTGTCCATGCTGTCCTTTGGAGGAGTTTGACTCCTTCTCTGCCAAGATGAGTGCAAATGCCAACCGCACCATTAACTGGGCTGCCCATAATTACCATAAGCTTAATATCAACAAGACAGAAGCTATAGTTATGGGTTCCCACTTCTACATCAACAAACTACCCTTGGTAGCCAACAGCTTTATTAATATTGGAGGTGCTAGGGTCAAATTTGAGTCATCAGTGCGTAATCTAGTGGTTGTGCTTGATTCCAAACTCTCTTCAAAGGAAAATGTTGCCAAAGTGCATAAACGCGCTCATGCTCTCATGTATTACCTTTACTTTTTCTGGAAAAGCGCCAACCTTCTAGCACGCAAGCATCTTATTTTGATGTTACTTTTTCCACTAGTTGATTACTGCTCCCTTGTCTATTGCGATCTCTCTGCGGAATTGGACCAAGCTCCGCAAATTTATCATTTTATACAAAATATGCTGACTTGGAGAATATTGGACTTAAGACTATGTTATTTTAACTACTCGGGTAAATTCGCGACATAACAAATTTTTTGTAAATCTCTATGAGTACATCATAAAATTGTTATACCACGAATTAATCTGATCAACAGTCTCAAAGATGCAGATCGATAGTTGTACAAAATCGATAGTGGAGAGGGTAATAATCTGTGTTTCGTCAATATCTCAAATACGATGAAAGATACGCAAAAATTAATGAAATTTTGTTGAGTTCTCGAAAGAGGGGATTAGCTATTGAGACCTATCCAATAGTACACACTGCAATATGATCAACCGATATTACCGATCGATCGATTTATAAAATTTGCTCTGATCAATTCGCCGCATAACAGATTTTTGTAGATCTCTATGAGTACATCATAAAATTGTGTTACTGCGAATTAATCTAACCAATAGTTTCAAAGATGCAGATCGAAAGTTGTACAAAATCGATAGTGGAGGGGGTAAAAATCTATTTTTCATCGATATCTCAAAAACGGTGAAAGATACGCAAAATTGGATGAAAATAGACTGATTTGATTTAGCTAAAACGTGTCATATAAAAACATATTGCAGATACATCTACAGGTGGTGTCTAAAATAAATTATTAACATATTTAACATTTTATTTGTGCTGATGTCAGCAAGTTTATATATCTGTATATAATTTATAGTTATACATATCTATATTCTTATTCATGATTCGTAGATTTTTAAGAAAAGTAGATCAAATTATGCAAAATCTTATTTTTACATTACAGCTTTGAATTTTAATTACAAACTTGAATTATATCAAATTTCATATTCATGGTCCACAGGATACATGCGTTTTTAAAATGGCAAGGATGCAGATCCAAACATGCAAAATTCCATAACCGGCTTTTATCTTCCTGTTTTTGTTATATTTTTGTTACCTAAGATTTTAGTGAATTTCGCTAAATACAATCTTTTTTTAGTAATGCGCAAATAATCCCACTTTTATTGGATTTTGGAGTTTGTTGGTACTATAAATAGATAGGGTTTCCAGCATTATTTATCAAACGTTTTTAATCCACCGAAGTGCCAAACCGATTTTACAATGCCGAGATTGCAACAGTCTTATGAATTATACTACCTATACTGTACTGTAAGGCACTCGAACGCGAGTCAGTAGTTCGCTCATTTTGCAGCTACAGAGAGCGTAAAAATGTAAGATAATATTCCGTAAAAGAATTACTCAAGACATTTCAGTACATAATGAATCTTTATACCTTACGTACTATAATACATGTTATTCCGATGTGTATTAAGGGGTAACAGCTGTAACGTGGTATTTCGTTACTCAGGTTATTTATTAAACTTTTGCTCGGCACTTTACCGAATTTATCTATATTAATGGGCGCCAGGTAAAGCGCGGCTAGATCTGCATGAGCCCTTTCCCAGAGGAAGTTCCGTAAAGTGGAAAATCAGGAATGAATAATTATATAATATCTACACAAAAATCTCACTCTTTAAATACCTAGGCTTTATTATTGTCCGTAATATATAACGGTCGCCAAATTTACAATTTTCGTGCAATTAACCGGTCGCTATACAATATGGCTACGCTAGCCCTCGCACGCGTCTCCCGCGACGACCAAATCACCACGTTTCCCGAGATTTCCCGAATATCGCGTAATCCCCCCAACACTACTATTCGTAATTTTCAAGCTGGCCCGACGCGCATGATTCGAAACGATGGTGTCACACCACCAACGTATTTATGCCATTGCCTCTGAGTACATGGCGACTATATATATATTTTATGTATAAAGGGGAACTTTATAATTTATTATTATTAATGAATTACCACTCTCTGTATAAATGCCGAGGAATGCTCGATAATTATAGTCCACTCACCGTCGCTTGACTGTAGTCGCCTCGCTAGAAGTCTTGAGGTCGCTGCCTCGTGGTCGCTATTAGCTCGCGAACCCGCGTGGAAATCCCTCTAATCTCCCTTAGCGCACGTCTACACGACCAATAAATCTCGCCGATTTCCTCGTAGCGCTCCTTCTTCCTACTCTTGCAAACTCGTACTGCTAACTTTCTCTCTGCTGATTATGTCCTCGCGGTCTTATAAACGTGAAAGGTGCTCGCAACGTGCGTCTAGATCCTACAACGGGCGGGCAGGCAATGCTCAAAATCGGAGAGGGCGGAAATCTCTTCCAAAATTTGAGCTCTTCTTCTCGACCACCTTCAGCCCACACACTTGTTGCTTCCGCCCCTTTCTTCACGGTGATTGGCCTTAATTTGCCCTAAATGCGAAAATCAAGGCTACGTCTGCGACGATTTGAGTCGCTAGTTTCCATTGGTCCGCTCCGCGATTGCCGCCCTGCCCACGAAGCGTGGGCAATATGAATTGCCAAATATACACGCGCGGGCAACCCGGCGTGTATATCTATATCGGGCGCTTTCGGTTTTGTCGCCGCCGGAACATCACAGTTGGCAGCCGCGACGTGCGCGCGTCGGCCTACGCTATGATAGGCCGGCAGCTTCATGCGGCTCGCGGCGCGGTGGTTGCTAGCTCTCCCCAGGCTGTCGACAGCCGCGTCGGTATCTCTCTCTCTCTTTCCTAAATTTAACAAATAAAATCAATAGAGTTGAACGTGACAACAAGGAAATAATAACAAAAATAGAAAAAATAATAACAAAAGAAGATTTTACCTCTGTATATACTACTACTATTGAGAAAATTGAAAGAAATGTTGAGAACATCCAAAAAGATAACCAACTCATACTAAATAAAATAGAATTCCAAAAAATCGCAGTACTCCCCAGTACAAAAAACAATACCGTTTCTCTTATAAGTACAAAAAAATGTAATACTGTTAATAATGCGTCTGCTACGAATAGTACCTTACTTGACAATTATAGTGATATAAGCGAAACAATTGACAATTGTGAAAGCAATAATGACGGGTTTATCCAAATTGTAAATAGTAGAAATAAAATGTCTAGGCGTTTGAATAAGTATAATAACGACAATGCTGACGCTGCAGCATCACCTGCACGAAGCACGCGGGTGCAAACGATTGATGGGGGGACAATGCACAGTAAAAACATTAAAAGCGGTAATACGGAGCTCATTATTTCAAACATTTTCGACGGTGATGTCTCTAAGCGTGTTGACGTCGCACACGCGATACTGTGCCGTGTCCTTCCATCAACACGAAAAATTGATATAATAGGCACACGCCTGCTTCGGTCAGAAGAATCAACAGCTGCGGCATTAGCAGATACAAACAGCGAACGTAGAAGGTCACCATGGGTTGTTACCCTTTCCAGCAGTGCGTTAGGCGATAAAATAATGCGAGCTAAAAAGCTTATCACTGGCTTTCATGCTAGAGATGTCGACATTGCAGCTCTTGACCAGGACACAAGGGATGGGATTATAAATGGGAAAATTTTTATAAATGAATTGTTAACAAAAGAATGTTTTATTAAATATAGAACTCTCAAGGCCCTTGCGATGAGACTTAATTTTAAATATGTTTGGCATAGAGGGGGCCGTTTCCTGGTGAAGAGGCGCGATGGCGATGTCTCTCATGAATTTTCATCTGCGGCTGATTTACAGACAATAGTGGCATCATATGCCATTAATCAACCATCTCAAACTGTAAATACTGAAAAAAAAAACTGTTGATAATGAAATCGAAATTGATAATAATGTAATTTCGTCAACTGCTGCAAAAAATTGACTATCCGCAGACACTGCTGGGGGGGTTCACTGTAAGGGACTGAGGGCAGGTTTTGTCAATGTTACCTCACTGAAGGGGCACATTGGCATGATTAAACAACACCTTTCAGCTCGTCCTACCTACCATCTCTTTGGGGTTGCTGAGTCGCACCTTGACCCTGATGTTGGAAGTGATCTCATTCAGATCGATGACTACTCACTACTTAGACTTGATCGCAACAAACTAGGAGGCGGGCTAGTCCTGTACATTCATAACACTTTCAAGGCAAATTTACTATGCAGCTCTCCAACAACACAGGAGGGCAGACCATTTATACCTGAATATTTAATGTGCAGTGTTCAGCAGGGCAGCCTTCCCCCCGTCTTTGTTGCTTTAATATACAGACCACCACACGTACCGTTTTTACAGGGCTCTGACTTAATAGACAAACTGACGATACATACTCAAGACTTTAGTCACAAAATTATTATGGGAGATCTGAATGCGAACCTACTCGGAACGTCAGCCGATGCGAAATTTGTTAGACGGTTGGCTGATGATCTTAACCTTCAAATAATTGATCATGGTGCGACTCATCATCTCACGGATTCTCACACGTGGATTGATGTGATCTTGACAGATAATAATGACGTTGTACTGAGCAGGGACAATCGGCCGGCGCCTTTTCCCAGTCATCATAACATCATAGAGGTCGAGATTGGGGTCGAAACTGCTGCATCCCCTGTGGTTGAATCATTCAGCTACAGGGATTTTAAGTCGATCCAGCAAGACGACCTCCTGTCTCACCTAGCTGACTGTGATTGGTCGCAGATCGATGGTCCCGCGGCGGGTGTTGACAGTCAATTAGAGTGCCTCAGTGTCAACCTCATGGCTGTGATAGATAAAATTGCACCGTTAAAAGAATTCATGCCGAAAAAGAAAACAAATCCACCATGGGTTGATGCTGAACTAATACATCTTTACAAAAAACGTGACTCCGTACGAAGACGCTATTCGCGGACCAATGACGACAGACTGTGGCGGGAGTATCAGGGCCTTGCAGCTGAAGCTGAATTACGAACGAAGGAAACAAGGGAAAGATTTTTACAAAATAAAATTTCTGAAGCGATTAATAATAAGAAAGATATCTGGAAAGAGCTCAAGGCTCTGGACCTTCTGCCAAAGACAAGAGAGGAGCTTCATGGTTTCTCACCGGAAGAGCTCAATGCCCACTTTGCAGGGGTGTCGATCTCCCAAAATGAGGGTGATGAAGAACTTGACAACGTCCTGACCACTGCCAGTGATGACGGTTTTGTTTTCCGAGAAGTCAGCTTCTCTGACGTGGTTCTGGCTGTTGCCCACTTCTCATCACAAGCCAGAGGGGAAGACGACATTCCCCAAAGTATAGTGGCTAAGGCTCTTCCGTTTGTGGGAGATCATATTGTTAAGATCTTTAACTCCTCTCTGTCCAGTGGCATTTTTCCGGGAGCTTGGAAGGGAGCTCGGTTGGTGCCTTTGAAGAAGAAGCCTGTCCCATCTACGATGTCAGATTTCCGACCAATTGCCCTACTGAGTTTCCTTTCTAAGGTCCTTGAAAAAATCGTACACGACCAAATAACTGACTTCTTACGAGAAAATAATACTTTGGACCCGATGCAGACTGGTTTTCGACAGAATCACAGTACACAGACAGCACTACTGAAACTGACGGAGGACATAAGATCAGGCATTAACAACAACAAAAAACTATTGACTATTTTGTTAGTGTTTGATTTTAGCAAAGCATTCGACACCATCTCACACACTAAACTGCTGCGTAAGCTGATGCGCATGGGATTCTCCAGGAATGTTCTCCTGTGGCTTAAGTCATGTATCATGGGGAGACGACAGAAAGTCGTCACAATCACAAACGGGGATTCAGGTTGGCTAACCACCAATCTTGGCGTTCCACAGGGCTCAGTCCTGGGACCCCTGCTTTTCAGCCTGTACATAAACGACTTATAAGACGCACTCGACTTAGATGGTGTCGAACACATACTTTACGCTGACGACTTGCAAACCTACACACAAGTGACCCTGAAAGGTCTTCGTGATGGTATCGGTCGCATGTCGGCTGTAGCACAAGCAGTGTCGAACTGGGCAACGTCAGCTGGCCTGCGCCTCGATGTCGGCAAGACAAAGGCGATCATTTTTGGATCTGATCACAACATCAAACAGGTTCAGAACCTTGACTTGCAAGGCATTGAGATACAGACCGGCGTACACGTTCCCTTTGTCGATACAGTCACCAACCTCGGCGTGGTGATGGACGGAGGGTTGACATAGAAACCGCAACTGAATGCGGTCAGTAGAAAGGTAAATAGGGCTCTGTATAGCTTAAAACTTTTCCGTTCAAGCACCACAGAGATACTGAGGAAGCAGCTGGCATGTGCACTGGTACTACCTCACTTAGATTATTGCTCAGTGGTTCTTCTTGATGTGTCAGGGGAGCTCCAGACACGACTACAACGTCTACAGAATGCATGTGTGAGATACATATGTGGTGTTAGGCGGGATGAGCATATCACCGCCTACAGGAAAAAACTGGACTGGTTAGATTTGAAGGTGAGGAGGGAGTATTTTATGGGGCTGCTGCTTTACAAAGCGGTTGTCATGCGGCAGCCACCGTATCTTACTGCCCTCTTTGAAAAAAACCAGGCCAGGACTTCAAGTAGGGGTGGTATGAAAGAGCTCTCGGTTCCGGGGTCGCGCACCGATAAGGGCCTTTTCTCATTCAGAGTTCAAGGTGCGCACCTCTGGAATTCGCTCCCGAGCAGTGTGAGGTGCCTGCCATCTTTTTGTAAATTTAAAACGGCGTTTAGCAGGCACCTTAAGCAATTACATGGTGAAGAGTATGTTCAGAAATAAAAAATGAGTCGAGTATTTATTTAGGCTTTTTATTTATTTGAATTATTTATTTAGTTAATTTATTTATTTATTTAAACTTATTTATTTATTTATTTAATTTATTTATTTATTTAAATTTATTTATTTATTTATTTAATTTATTTTTTTATTAAAATTTATTTATTTATTTATTTATTTAATTTAATTATTTATCTTGTTTATTTATTTATTCGACGTATTTATTTATTAATTTATTTATTTATTTATTAAATATGTTTAGTGTTAGTTAGGTGTGAATGTATTTATTAGCGTGATTGTTAAAGTGTTATGAATGAGTGTGTTTTAAATTTAGACGTGATAGTATACGCAAAGATTTAGAAAAGTATGTGTATGTATTCTTTTATATTTATATGTTATCTCTATTGTATTTATTTTTTATTCTATGTATTATTATTTTTTGACGAAGCGTTTTCTGTGATATTTGACTGTGACTAGCTCATTACATTTAAATTTTATAAACTGACGAACTGATAAAGTGAATTATTATTTTAATAAGAAATATGCAATAAGTGAAAGTTAAGATAACAATTATATTAAATCGACTGATATTTTTAATTATAATTATAACTACATGTACATGAAATTGTAAGATTTTGTCTTCTGATGAATAAAAAGTATATCTATCTATCTATCTATCTATCTCTCTCTCTCTCATGGCTACAGCAGCGATGGTGTGCCTCGAGGAAGCCGCCGCTGCCGCTGTGAATCCTCTCTCCTCCCGCGTCTGCTTGCATCGGGAGAGAGGGCGGTTGTGCGCGCGTATGTGTGTGAGCGCGCGGGCAGTGGCTCATCATCCTCGAGAGGCGAAGGAGAAAGAGCAAGCGAGAGAGAGAGAGGGTCGCGCGTACATGTATGATGGTTCTGTGCGTGTGTGTGTATAGGCTCATCGTCGTTATTCGCTCCGATCGGTCGTCTCTGCGGCGCGATCAGCTGGTGCCGTTGGTATGGGTGTGTGCGTGTGTGTGCCGGTCTGCAGCTTTCTTCGGTCGCGACACTCCTTATCCTCATTTCTTCAACAAATAAAATAATAATTCCTCCCATTAATAACAATAACTATTCAATCAAAAATGCTCGGCTCTGGTGACGGGTGATTTGGTCGCGATTGACTGCCTGTGTTTTTAATAACATTGGTACGCGAAATACACGTCACACACCACTCTAGCATTTTGTAAAAATCGATTTTCTTCTCTAGCTTAAAGTGTGTTTTAGAGTCTTAAAAATAAGATGCCAGTCGCATTTTAGTGCAAATAAATATTTAAACGTCTCTCCCGACGACTTTTCTGCGGCACCTCGCAAGCACGATCTATGACTCACCTGGCGCGCTTCGATTTATTGACTTTATACTGCTTATACCTCTCTGGATAATAAGTAGCATTGTTACTGACAGTACATAGGGTGTTTCAGGTTTCACAGAAGACCAATAGGTGGCGCATATAGGGACGCTCATGCCATAATGAAATTGTATTATTCCAGCAGTATAACTGTCAGTGTGCGTGCGCCTCGTCTTGCTCTCTCCGCCATTATAATATATATTTCGTTGTTTTGGAGTGATTTTTAACAATAAAATAAACGATGTAGAATCGGCGAAAAGGTGCAAGGTGAAGTACCGTAAATATCAAGCGTTCGAAAGCAGAAAAACAGCGACTACCGAATCGCTATAAAATAGTGAACCCAGAGGACGGGAACGTTATTGCTTCGGCTAAGAAATTGAGGAATATGGGTCCTGACAATTTTGTAATAGAAGAGGAGTTTGGGTGCCGGATATTAAACTTCTTAAAAGTTTTCTCTGCCATATCACAAGCTGTAGTTTGCAGTAAATGTCATTCAGAAATAAAATTCTCGGAAAGTAGAAAGCATGGCTTAGGCTTCAAAATCGTCATTTCGCGCAAAATGTGATAATATCGTTATTCATAGTTGTCCATATATTGAAAAAGCATACCAAATAAATCATAGAATCGTTCTGGCTATGCGGTTACTCGGTGTGGGATTAAATGGAATAAAAAAGTTTTGCGCGTTCATGGATCTCCCGCGGTCAATTCTTCAATCGTTTTATGACGTGGTTGTTCGTAAGATGGCTACGGGAGCAGAGGCGGTTTGTAAAGTTAGCATGGAAAATGCAGCTCGAAAAGAGAAAGAAAAAAATACCGAAGAAGGATACACAAATGGTATAACTGTATCTGGTGATGGCTCGTAGAGGAAGCGTGAGTTTTCGTCGCTCTACGGATTTGCCTCGCTCATTGGATGGCTTAGCGGCAAAGTGATTGATATTTTTGTAAAATCAAAATATTGTAAGGAATGTGAACATTGGAAAAAATATAGCGATACTGAGGAGTACAAGGAATGGGCTGAAAAACATAAATATAAATGCCAAGCAAACTATGAGGGTTCCTCGGGAAGCATGGAGGTAAACGCAGTTACTGAAATGTTTCAGCGCTCAGAACATTGCACAATGTGAAGAATGCACATTACGTGGGGGATGGTGACTCAAAAACTTATAAAGGTCTCTTGAATTCGCAGCCCTATGAAAATCTCATAGTTTTAAAGAATGAGTGCATCGACCACGTACAATAGCGAATGAGAACTCGCCTTCGTAATTTGAAAAGGAGACGAACGGACTTGGAGGAAAATGAAATATATGCGACGCTAGATCACAAAGGAACTCTGGACCAAAGATGCCCGCCCGGAGAAAATTCATGGTGCTCGTGGCAAAAGGCCACTGGCACTTTGGAGGATTATAAGCACAAACTAGCATTCTCAAAAGAAGTTTTGAAAGCCATAAAAACCCGTTTACACTGCTGTGTATATTGCTGTAAACATATACAATGATGGTCTTTCAAGCGTCACGAGACTTATGAAAGAGTTAGGCATCAAAATCGGGTCAAATTGTTATAACTTCTGCGTCGAAGCGATCGCGCGCCGTGTCAAGTTCGCAGAGCGATCGCTGACTGATGCTGCTAGAGAGGCCCGTTTGTCCATAAAATTAAAGAGGAAAGAAAAAGAAGAGGAGAATATTAATGTGCAAGGCCAAATGTATTGTGCAGGTATCGCAGATTAGAGGTAAATATAAGTTTTCAACAATTAAAGTTCTACGAAAACTTTAAACGCTTTTTTCTCGACACCGCTTCTTTTCAAACTGGGCGGACGGATAATTTAAAAACGGTTGCATGGATTCATTTAAAATTGTGACTGTACCTTTACAATAATATTCTCTATGGCAATACGTAGCGGGTGTTTAATTTGTCGTAAAATTTCTTTGTTATAAACAATTTATTGCCAATTCTTTTGTGAAAATCAAAACTTTCATTTTTCATATGTGCACCATTTTTTTTAAATCTGATTTTAAAAAATCCCTACGTACTACTACGTCTACTAATATGTACTTTAAGAAAAACTTTGAGCGTTTTACCGTTCGAGCGTTAACAAAACAGTAACGGCCTACTACGGCCTCTAAAGGACGCTATTTTGAAAAAAAAAATTTTTTACACTTTATTAATTGCACAATAAAGTTCTTTAAACAAATTTTTCATTTCGCTTATTATTTACCCACAAAAAATCCTCAAATATAGATGTACCTGGAGCGGTGTTACCCCTTAAATGAAGAGGCATACAAAATATCTAGGCAATCCACTGTGTTATGTAACAATATCAGTTCATTATTGGTAAGGAGTAATTAATATTTGTTTACTTATATTTAAATAACTTACTTAATTATTTATTACTTATATCTCATTAGTGAAACCTCCTTTCGATAACCCAACAAAATTTCATCCATTTCTGCTTATCTATATTCCCACGCAAAAGTCGGGATTGTCACGTACACCAACGGCCGCATTGGCAGTTGACGTGCTTTATAGTGCCCAGGCTGTCCTGGCGGGAGATAGTGTCCTCTAGTATTTTACAAACTGATTTTCTGACTTGAGAATTCGGGTTCCCAAGTGCTACGGAAATCGTAAATCGGAACTCGACCTTTCATCGACGCGCGTTTTACGATCGGTACGGGGGACAAAGCTCGACCACCGCGAGAGCGTCTTGCTCTCAGCACCTTGAGCGTAGGGTCATGTGCTCTACGTCTTATGCTTCGGCAACGGCTTGCATGCGACTGCAGGAAGGCCTGTACAGTCCGTGAAAAAATATTAATAATTTCGGATGCTATGTGTTTGTTTTAGTTAACCTTAGAATTCTAAATTAGAATAATATTATTTTAATAATGCTTCATTTTCAAAAGCATTAATAAAATAATTAATATCCCTTCAGTTTCATTTTAAATTGAAGGAGATTATTTTCTTTTCGTATATATTAGTCATAAACCTCGTATTATTTTATATTTTTCACTGTAACTATATGCATTGTAAGTTCAATTATACACTGCACACATTTTATATATTGTGTAAATTTATACTTCATGTAACGTAATCTATCATTTCTACTATTCGGTATAATTTTAGTTATTACGTTAAGTAGGTTTTAGGAAATTAGAATATTATACTTATATATAATTTTTTAATAATGAATACAGACTATATACATTATGCATGTTGTGTATTTTTATTATAACTTTTCTTTAAAATAATCTTTAATCTATAACGATATTTTAACCAAAGAAATCAAGTACAACAGACTTGAAAATAAATATTCAAACTATTATTAATTTTTACATATAATACATTATACTTTTTTTTATGATTAAGATTCTTTTTTCAGTGTTTTTATATTATAATAATGTTAAAAAATGATTGAAATATATATTAGAAGTAAAATTAACATGCATAGACTTAATTCAGAAAATACAAGAGAATCGTGTATGTGTCACCATCTCTATTCCGCGTAAAAGCGTCCGAACTAAAATAAGGCTCACCCTCTTATAGGCGTGCTTTTTTTAGGGAGAAAAGCGGTTCTCCGCATAGGCATGGATTTTCCGAAAATACTCTGGCATGATTGGAATACTCAAAAATCAACCGATAAATAGGGAAGAAAGTGTCCCTCAGTTAGGGAAGTGCCGCGCCTTGATTAGTAGATCACCAGGTCCGTAGAAGTGGGGTAGATAAAGGGTTTGTCTTCCGAGGGCACAAAACTCCCGGGACTAGACCCTCCGAACACACTCACTCACGCACTCGCTCACTTGTGCACCCACGCAGTCTCTCTACCGTAATCGCATCGTGAAGTTCATCCTCGCACACTCAATCTCGTTCGAGTTCACACGTAAATTTCGCTGGGTTGGATACGTATATCACCCTGTTATTTCTGAATTTTCTTATTTTTACAAGATTGCGAATAGTAAAACTAAATAACTCAATAAGCTTTTAACAGCTTAAGCCATTGTAACAATAAAATTAACAATAAATTCAAATTAAATTTCAACCTGGTAATTCCTCTTTATTTCTATTCACACGAGAATATATTTATTTTATTCTAACGCGAGTTGTACGAGAACATAAAAATAAGTAGAAGTCAGCAGCAGTAGAAGAAGAAGCAAGGAGCAACGGTGAACAAGTAAGTAAATTGAATTAGGCTCACCATACCTTTTCGCTCGCACTTTTCTATAAACTTTCCTTTTTCTATAAAATATTACTTTCCTCGCTTAAACAGTCAACCTCCTTCCTGGATCAAGCTCAGGTAATAGCCGTAGTAGATCTACAAATATTTGTTATTCCGCGAATTGATCCGTGTAGTCAGCACATTTTCTCTAAAATGTTAAATTGCGTGTATGTGTGTGCGTGTGTGTATGCGTGTGTGTGTGGGCATGCGTACGCGTGTGCGTGTTTATGTGCAACGGTAAACACAACTCGTTATATATCTGTCTTATTAGAAATTGTTTGTGTACGTATGTGAATGATAATATAAAATATTTTATTTGCAAGGTATACATATATAGTTTCAAATAATATTCTTGACGTACTCGAGTACGAGATCCGACCCAACGCAATTATCTATGTAAGAATTGAACGCAATACATACACATTTTACGCGTTCATTCTTTTCAGATTATCATCTGCGCCGCAACTCACCGTGCCATCAAATGTATCCGTGTTACCTTGAGTGTGTGTGCATATGTATATGTCCATGTAACGCCAACCAATACATTTAAAAGTATAACTTTACCTCTTGAATTATTATTTAATGTCACCTGTATTAACACATAACGAACGAATTCTAATGTCCATCCCATCGTTCGTGTGTGTGTCAGGAATATTACCGAAAAAAGCAGAGATCTTGTTTTTAGAAGATTTATACCACTAAATCATAAGGACTCGCTCAAATTTATGTAAATATAGCTAAAAATAAAATAGTCTTAAGTGCATTAAACAAGGGAAATAAGGTAATACAAGTTGTCCCTAGTTTAATAGTATAAACAATAGTTTCAGAGGCCAGCTTGAAATGTGAGTAAATTATGTTTATGCACGTGTATGTGTATGTGTCTGTGTGTTTGTTTGAATTTCTGTTTGTGTGTGTGTGTGAATGTGCAACGGTAATCACAACTTGCTGTATATTCGTCCCATTTTCATTCACATCCGGTGCTTATTAGAAATTGTTTGTGTACATGTATCATGCCGAACCATGCACTCGAGTACGTGTGTATGTGTGTATGTGTGTGTATGCAGGTGTGTGTGTCTGTGTGTGTGTGTGTGTGTATGTGTGCATGTATGTATGTATGTATGTGTAATACCAACCAATGAATTTAGGATCTAACAGTATCTATTGAATTATTATTTGATGTTACCTGTATTCATGCGTAACGAACGTATGTCCGTGGAAAACTGACGATACATCTGCAGTTCTCAGATATATTGTAAAATCAGTAGAACGGAGCGTGGAGGAGGTAGATTTTTTAAATTCTAACCAATAGGAGACCGATCTGTTGATAGTTGTGATGGGAGGGTAAACAGCAATAAAATTATTACCCTCATTCACTCGCGTGTACGCGCGCTATAATTGATCTTTCCAGAGGATAATTTGAAAAGCCTAGCCCACCTATTGGAGCCTTATACCCCCGCGCGCGCGCGGTAAATGAGCTTCCAAGGGACAGAAGCAATATGACTAGCCTTCAGCTAGCTCTATCATCGCTCGAAGAGAGGTTAATATATTATGACAGTCGTGATGGGGAAAATCGTTAATCGACAAAATGGACGTACGCTGGAAACATCCGTTGACATCAATGGTTGGCGGACCGACGTCGTGCGGTAAAACAGTCTTCGTAAAAAATGTTATCAATTACATTGACGCGATGAGCAATACGCGATTTGAGCGCATACTCTTGTACTATGCTGAATGGCAGCCGATTTATAAGGAATTTGGCGAAAATATCGAATTTCACGAGGGATTACCGAAATGCGAAGACTAAGTCACTCATCCGGGACTAGAAATCTTGATTCTAGATGATTTGACGCGTGAGTCATCGAGAGGTGCAGTAGTCAATCTATTTGTCAAAGGTACCCATGTGAAAAGTCCCACGTGGTTACCACATGGAAATCATATGAATTCCACAAGATTCTCACATGGTTCCCGTATGGTATCTTATG
The DNA here is from genome assembly GCA_949152435.1 of Gastracanthus pulcherrimus. Taxonomy (NCBI): domain Eukaryota; kingdom Metazoa; phylum Arthropoda; class Insecta; order Hymenoptera; family Pteromalidae; genus Gastracanthus; species Gastracanthus pulcherrimus. The sequence continues at coordinate 82,460,932 of OX424573.1, read as the reverse complement.
GGAACCACGTAGGAACCACGTGGGCTTTTCGAAAGATTTCCCAGTGGGATCCCAGTTGAAAACACATGATTCCCATATATATTTCTGGAATATAAAGCTTATAACTTTCTGCAACTTAAAGTTTTTTTCATAAGTACATATTTACAATATCTGTAGACCCATGTGAAACTCATATGGAAATCCCGTGGAACAGTCACAGGGACCACGTGGTTACCACATGGTTTCCACGTAAATATCATCTAGCTTATTTGATTAAATATTTATATTTTTTAATTGATCATGTGGGAAGCATGTAAAATTCATATGGGAACCACGTTTTTTCAACTGGGATCCCACTGGGAAATCTTTCCAAAAGCTCACGTGGTTCCTACGTGGTCCCTATAAGATACCATATAGGAACCATGTGGGAATCATGTGGAATCCATATTATTTCCATATGGTAACCATGTGCGACTTTTCACGTGGGTAGTCATTATAATAATATAAGCGTTATTTTTATCTCTCAAATTACATAGTTATTTTTAAAAATCGCTGCGATCGCTCTCAGATACAACATTTGGCGCGACAGCTCTGTTCAGTAGATCGTAAGTTTCTGCAGGAAGCCTATTGCGACGCTTTACCTAAACCGTTTCACTATTTTCTGGTAGATTTGAAACAAGACACCCCGGAAATTGTCGATTTCGTATATGCTTGTTCGCGTTCGATAAGTATCAGTATCTCTACGTGCCGCATAAGCAGATAAAAAGTGGCACTTCATCGAGTGACATGTCAGTCGTTCGGTTGTAATGGCCCGAGTAACATCACGCTGCCCCATCAGACGCAAACATCTTGATGTATTAAAAGTCTTATGTCACCTCAACAGTGTTCAACGAAGCGCTCTACTGCGCAAAGCAGATCCGAAACTCATGACGTATATTTGTGAATGTGTTTTGAATATCTTGAATGGAAAAAGCTTACTCGACAGAAAAAAGTTAGTAATTAAAATGGAGCATGCACGAAAAATGATTCTGATCCCTGAAAAGTATATCGATAAGGTGAAGCAACATTTACCTGCCATGGGTGGGGAGAAGCAGTAAAACCCTCGTACAGTTGAAACTCCAGGTACGGAAACGTCACGTCTCGACGAGGAAATGAGTAAAATTTTAAATTTAAGAAAAATAGATAAACTTGAAAAATGCTATATGTACCAGCAAGTATTGCAACGATTGGGGCCTGCGGCGGCTCAGTCGGTAGAGTGTCGGATTCCCACGCCGGTGACCCGGGTTCGAATCCTAGTCTCTGCCGATTGATACAAGCACCTCTGTAAAAATTACATGTGCTTTGTTTACAAACACACCGTAGACCCCCGTCGTCGATTAGCACCACATGGGAGCACAAACATGGCGACGTTAAAAAAAAAAAAAAAAAAAAAGTATTGCAACGATTCTTGCTGTACAAATCGGAGAAAATGGGCAAATCAATGATTTATTCAACACCACAATTACCGATAGTAGGCAAAGAAGAAAAGGAAGTGGACGATGATGTTGATGAAACTCACCAACAAATCTTGGACTATCACAACAAATCTGTGCTTAATTACTCAGTGGGGAGTACAGACCAGGGTCACATGTTGTTGTGACGTTCTAAGATGCCTGCTTAACTACTACTCTGAAACTATAAGAAAATGATATATTGCATACCCAGAATATGTCAAAAAAATGTCACCTACCGCTATTGGTTCAAGATTTATGCCAAACTGAAATACATGATTATTTGCATTTTTTTCACTTTTCTCAATATGTATGTATTTTTATCTCGAGAACTATAAACGATAAAATACTTTAGTCCGTATGTTTTCGAAAGAGAATTTGATGTGGAATATGATAGTATTTTTTGCACACAATTTGATGATTTTTATTGAACCAGATTTCTGCCCAGACACTGATGAACTTTTAAGCTGAGCGTCACAAGCAATTTTGTTGAACTAAATTTCAATGATAGTTTTAGATGTATATTTTGAGATAAAACGAGATTTAGAATTTGGTAAAATGAGCCAAATTATTTTAGTTCCTCTCGTAACTGAGTTATAGTGTAATTCTAAATCTATGATATGTAATTTTACAATAACGGAATTTTGATAACAAACTTTTTATTTTGACAAAAAGCCCTTATTTAAGAATATATTGACTTGTTATATTGATCATCTTGTCCGTTATTTGAACTGCCGCTAGAAAAAATACAGTTACAAGCAGGACCAAGTAATGAACGCTTTGAGATAGGATAAAATGCAAAACTGTGTGTTAATGCGTTTCATTAATATTTCAAATATTTTCATATATTAGTGTTTAATTTTTCATTCGCTGTAATCAAGTCAATTCGGTAAAAACTCGAGAACCAGTCGGTAGAATGTTATGATAAGTACTTGTGAATTTTTTAGACATGTTTTGACCCACGCTGCCATGGGTTATGCCAGAAGGAACGGCGTTTTATAAATATTTTAAATTTTGTCGAATATCAGTGTATTATTTTTCATTTGCGCTAATCAAGTCGATTTAGAAAAACTCAAGGAAACGTCGGGAGATTTTTTTTTTTTTTTTTATTTAACGTCGCCATGTTTGTGCTTCCATGTGGTGCTAATCGACGACGGGGGTCTACGGTGTGTTTGTAAACAAAGCACATGTAATTTTGACTGATTTTTAATGATCCTAAAATCTGCGAGGTGCGTTGTTAAAACAGAATTTTAATGGAACAAATCGGTAATAATTTATTGTGTACTAAAGTGTGTGGTCCATTTGCAATGGTTTACTATTTTAATAATGGGGCATCGATCTTTCAAAATTCTTATCGATTAACAAAATTATATTTTCAATTATTAAAAAATGGAAAAAAACTAAAGTAACAAAGTTGTTGTTTAAATATTAAAAAGTCATCTAATATATATGGGTCATCCCTGTACTTTTTTATGAAACATGGTCGAGTGGGGGGAGCGGGGGCGGTCGCCCAAATGGGCCACTAATTTTTTATATAAAAGTAGGTACCAAAAGCAAAAAAAAATTGTATAGCTCCTAAGGTCCTACCAGAGTATTTTAAACTTTCAAAAATGACCAAAAACTGGCTTATTTAGAAAAAATTCTACAGACCTCCTGCTATAATCAATTTGATCGTACCAAAGAAGAATTTCTTCGTCTGTTGACAAACTTTAAGAAAAAAATTCATTTTGTATTTTTGAGATCTAGCACGTCAACGAATTTTCTTTCTAGCTTGCGTTTTCAACCTTAAATAAACGATATACTATTGAAGTCTGGCGTAATTCACGATACCGTAGAGCGGGGTAACTTTAGGCCGGTGGGGTGACTTTGAACAAAATGAAAAAAATATTATTTTATATTCAGCACCGCAGAAAGTATGAAGCGATTTGAGGTATTTAAATTTGATGGTCAGATCCTTTAGATACAAAATGAACCAAAACAAAAATTATTAAATACATGAAAAAGTGATTTTTGGATTTTTAAAGTAAACAAAAATTTTCCAAATTTCCAAATTTCCAACCTTGAAAACTTTATTCTAGTTATAGTGCGAAAACGGTTGAGATTCCGCCACTTTTGGTTTTCGTGTATACATTTTTGACTCATTATTTTCTATCGGAGCATCTTGTTAAACATAAAATGAGTTTGTAACTGACTTGTAAGTGCTCAAAAATGAAGATTTAGCTATAAGATATATAGAAATAAAAGAAGTGGCTCAAAGTCGCCCCTCTAAGCGGGGTGACTTTGACCACCCTATTTATCATACATTACTAAAAGGTACGCTTTTGAAATTTTATTCCTAAGGTGTGAATATATACTATACCTTTAAACTACATTTTTAGCACCTTTTTTAGAAGTTAATGTTTGTCAGAATGCAAGCCTGAGTAGTGTAAAGTTTCAAAGTAATCCAAAGTCAACCCGCTCTACAGTACTGATAATTCTACATATGTGCAAAAGAAAGATAACATTAAGACCTTTTTGACAAAAAGTTACGCTATATTTAAGACTACGAAAAACTTTAGTTGACAAAATGGGAGATCGCAAGTTGCCAACGACTTGCTGTCATAAATTGCTGGCATCTTGCGGTTTCCCATTTGGTCACCTACAATTTTTTGTACTCTTAAATCGAGCGTAACTTTTTGTCCAAATATTCTCAAAGATACTCCGAACACGCAAATTGAAGTTCTTAATGTCAGATTTATTTTGCATATATGTAGAATTATCAGTATCGTCTAATACGCCACGTAAATTGCGCTAGACTTTAATATTTAGTCGTTTATTTAGGGTTGAAAAAGCAACCTACAAAAAAAATTTACAGACGAGCTAGATTTCATATATACAAAATGGAACTAAGTGCGTTGTTTTGTAGGATATTTGAACTATGTTTCCTAAAAGTTAGAGCTCAAAAGGTTATAATAGAAAAAAGTTACAACAATGACAATTTGACGGTTTCCGAAAAAGTACCTATATTCCAAAGGCTGTAACTTTGATTATACGAAACGGTTTTGAACGTACCAAAAAATGAATTAAGGTGGCTCCCTGATGTTTTTTCATGATTTTGACAAATTTTTCTATTAATTTTCTTTCCACTAATACTATTCACTTTTTCATCTGTTTAACATTGGAAATATTTTAGTTTACTCGATACTACTCTTATATGTATATAAAAAAGATTTTGTAAATTAAAAGTTTCTTTGGGAATCATAGTCATTATTCGATAAATGGTCTTTGCAAAGTCATGAATTTTGACATAAAATGATCCTCGCGCATACAAAAATTAGAATTATTATTCAAACTTTAAGAATATATTCTTTAAGATATTTTTAACAAAAATTCGCTCGTTTTTTATTAATTGATACTTTAAAGTTTATTTATAATACAATTTTTAATAAAATAACGGTATTTCAATATATAATATAAAACAATTTTCTTAGAAGTATCTAAGAAATATGGTGTGCGCGAGGGCTATTTTGAATATAACCCATTTTCACTCAAAGATACATTTTGCTGAATAATTTTGAATATATAGGATATAAATATCTGAAAATTGCTGTATGACTTCATATAATAATAACGAACATTCCGTGTAAGCCCCAGATTTTTAAAATATAATACAGAGATTTTAGATATCTCACCAGCGAGACAACTTAAAGATCAAGACAAAAAATTTGAGACGAGGCAGATCTAAATTCGTTTTGATTGCATAAAATGTAAAAGTTGCAAATTGATATACAAAGGGGATCTAATTTTTCTTTAAGTTTGTAAGAAAACGAAGAAACGTTTTTCTGATATGTTCAAATTGATAATAATAGAAGCTCAACACAATTTAAAAAAAGCCGTTTTGAGACATTTTTGAAAGTTCAAAATATTCTGGTAGGCCATACAGGGGACCTTAAGGGCTGAAAATTTTTTCTTCTTTTGGTGCCTACTTACATATAATAAATCGGTGGCGCATTTGGCCACCCCGCCTGCCCCAACAACGTTTTGTAAAAAAATACAGGAATGACCGATATGTATTAAATGATCTTTTGTTAAAATCGAATCTATAAATTAATACATATTATATTATGTATATATAATTGAGTAAATTATTTTTAATTATTTAAATATGTATTACTAATAAGAATATAATAATAGCGAATAATAATAAAAAGTAAATTAATAATATTCATTAATAATATTTAATTGTTAAAGTATATATATCTAAGTAAATAAATTATTCTTAATTGTTTAAATTATTTAATAATTTATAAACATATATGCATACCCAAGTAAACTAGTAACGACAAAATTTTGAAAAGTTAATTTGATTTTTAATAAAAGTTAGTAATTTATTAATAATTATAAACGTTTTAAATTATCTTTATTCAAATCCTACACTCCCAAATAAAGTAATTGATAATTATTAGCAATGTTTGATAATACTTAAAAAAATTTTAATTAAAAATTAAAATATTAAAAATTAGTTTTAAGGTGGAGTTAGTTTTTAGAATTACGTGATAAATTTGTCAGAAAATCTATGCCTCAACTAGTTAAAAAATCTTTGCCAACAATTTTGTAATAAAAACACATCCGTTAATATTTGAAGCTTATGTAAAATCATCGTCTTAGTAGAATTGAAACCATACAAGCTTTATATAACGTAACATTTTTAATTATCAAATTAAACTCTAAATTCAATAAATTTAACAGCAAGAACTGCTCTTGATGGAGCAGTGACTAATTTGTAAAAATACGCGAAAGCTGTGTATTTCCCGAAGAAATAAAAGGCACTACATTGTATTTAAATACTACATGATTGTCTGTCATTTATTTCAATTTCTTTGCATGGTAAACCAAAAATTATTATCCCTGTGTATGTATGTGGGTCAAAAAAACTTTTTCGTAAAGTAATTAATTTTAGTTCGTCCTGACCTCACGACTCTCCGACTTTTCAACAAAGTTTAGCCATGCCTATATACCTAAAAACTTAAATTTTCTTATAGTGAAATAATTTACCTATGGAGGCGGGTGAGACTGCTTGCCTGATTTACTTATAAATAAATTCATAAATCCAGTGTCTGATGCTCTGAAAGTAGGCATGACCTATGCCGACTTTGAATTGATTGTATTTTTCCTAATTATATTTCTAATTTCCGTATACCTTGGTTCAATGCAGCTGACCCACGAGTTACAGAGGTTATCTCGAGTGTTGTTGTGCCCTAAGATTTTATTTAAATATTTGTAAGCAGCTGAAAGTCAACCGCTGATTGCGTAGGGGAGTTGTGTGGGGCCCAGCACTTTACCTTACAACACAACAGATAGAAATACAATTTTACTTACAATAATGCCCGATGTCTTTGCTCAAAGACTTTTGTTTTGTGTAAAATTTGTTGTTCTTTTCAGCCTATGCTGGTAAATTCTATCGTAAATAAAATCAATGTTATAAGTACACTAAAAGTAATATCCTTTTGTGATTTTAAAGTTTCAATTTTTCAAGAACATAGGTTATACTCAACTGTTAGATTTTATGTTGAATATTCAATGTGATTGAATGTTCTCTATTGAAGGATCAGATCCTTTCTACCAGCAGTATAAGTGACTCAAAACAAGCAAGAAATCATTTGAAGCGGCAAAAATATAATTTTAAATGAGATAAAGTACTGTAATTGTTGCAAATATTTTCTTTAAAAAAATTTTTAATTTCTACTCCTGTGTATACTTACTAACTTATATGTTATAATTTAATAAAACACTATCTAGTATTGGCGATGCTTCTTCCTAGAAGCACAAGTGGTCAATCTCTCCTTCATATCCAACTACGAGTATGATCGTTTTTCAGTGAGTCAACAAGCTATGCAATCCAACCAATAACTTAGTTTCTATTCGAAATCAGCAAAATTTAATAATTTGATGAAAATTTAAATCAATCTAGTTTGACTGATCTAGTTGCACATTATTCTATTAATCCAATCAACGTAAAAATTGTGATATTAAATACTTCCCTCCTCCTTTACTTTTATTTAGTTATTTATTATAATTACTTCCAACATGAACTGTTTGTACCAAAAAAATTCTATTGCTAACTTATTATTTGCTTACAAGTCACCTTCAACTTGTGCCTACCTGAGGTAGTAGCAGCTATTCCAGAGCTCTAAGCATACGTCGATTGTGACTTGGACCTCCGCAGTTTCACCTTAGCGTTGACAGCACACTGCTTTAACCTGGCTGGTTTAATTACGGGGACCTATTATTGCCAGAGCATAGTGTGCTTATCATCGAGCAGTTTTTCGAGGTTCATTATTGCAACCTGGGTAGCTCATGGGCTCTCAACTAAAGTTTGTTTAGTATTCTATATATGTACAGTGAAAGTGGTTTAGTGAATTTCAAAATTTGATGTGTAGACTCTGTGCGTAGACTTATGCGCTTGAAAATTGAGTCATCTATGTGAAGGTTTAATGCATTTTTATGGATTGTGTAGTGCAAAAGTCATTTAAGTTAATGCTAAAGCCACCTGGCACCGACAAATACGAGGAACCACGTTTCTAATTTAATTTTCCATTTTTAGCAAATATCTTTATGAAACGTTATTATTCTAATAAAAAAATAACAGCTTTCCAGAGAGATATTTTCGCAAAATTGAAAATTGACGAAATAAGTGGTTCCCCGTATTTGACGGTGACAAGGGGTTTAGCATCACCTTAACCGTTAAATGTGTGGTTTTGTGTGTTAATATAATTTTAAACTTTTGCCGTGTGTTGTTCTATTGATTTCTATTTAGAGCAGAAAATAGACGCAGTCCATGCATTCGATGCATTTCTATATTTGTAAATATTTCCTTATTAAAAGGAGCAAGCTCGCTCTGAAACGCTTCCGCGCCTTTCATCGCAAGCTACACTTTTTGCATGTAAGGCTCCACCGAATGTGCTCGCGCTTCGCTCTCGCTTTTATTTTTATTGCTCCCCGTTGATTTGACAATATGTTAAAAAAATAAAAAGATATATTAATGTATATAGTTAAATAATAAAAGACACTCTAAAATCGTGGTATATAAAAAAGGAAAAAATTATCAATAATTTGGAACAATGAGAGATTAGTTGTCAAGAATGTCAATTCCGCTGCTTTGTTGTTATCTTATATCACTGCTTTAGACCTAAAGAACAGAGTGAAAAATGCTTTCACAATGTAAAGTTTAAGCTAGCCCGCCACTAATATATCAAACATCTTTCCATTTTGTCCAAAATCATTAAAACTTCGGTAACTTGTTTTGTCATGATTCAAGAAGGCAACAAACCAATTTTAAACATTTTTAAACGTCAATATTTTTTGTTTCTTTAGTGATCTCGGTTTTAGTGATATTATTTTGAAAAATATTAAATACAAAAAAGTTTTGTTTCTTTCAAATCTATAACTAAACCATGGAATTTTTAGTAAAAATATAAAATTTATTAAATATATAACTGAAATTCGATTTTTTATACCTTTAGTTGTACTTAATTTTTCGTTTATCTTAACAAGCTTTAATAAAATAACGTTATCGTTAAAAATGTTAAATACAAAAAAGTTGTATATTTTTATGATCTATAAGTGTACCGTAGACATTTGTTGCATATAATATATTTTAATCCAATTGTGGCCTAAAAATCGATTTCTTATGCCTTTTTTGCGCTTTATTATTTTTTCTCGATAAGCTTTGGTTAACTGACAATTTCGTAAAAAATGTTAAATATAAAAAAGTTGTTGTTTCACCGCAACCTCGCTGAGTTATTGCATAATCCTGAATACATGTACACATAAATCCATACTCTAGTCTACTCTACTAATGGCCGTGGGTCCGATTGGGAATGCCGATATGCCTCTATACATCATACATCCATACATACATATACTAGGATGCTTTAAATGTATTCATATAGTTTTAAAACACGATTTTATGCAATAATTTGTTAGTTTTTAAGATCTTATACTTTTTGCGATGACCAAAATATAAGGCTCTCCCTTGGAGCGGTCGCGCCTAAAAATGAGATCATTTTATTTAAATAAAAACCAGTGTTTTTGCGTAATTTATAGCCTTCTTTTACAAATTATTATTTTTTATTTGATCTAGATCTAAACACCACAGCACCTTGGCGATGCACAAATTTATTAAGAATGCTAAAAAGAATATGTTTGAATAACATCGAAAAGTGTCGACAAAAGCTAATGCACCTGGAATATTCTGAATAAAGAAAAACATAAACTGCAGAAAAAGCTATTTTTATTGAAAAAAAATACATTTACCTTAATGAATCATCGGACTTTAAAATGTAATTTTCAGACTAGAAACTTTATAAAAATCAATAATGCGATACCCTTCTGTGATAATAAAGGTTTGAAGAATCGAAAAACAAAATAAAAAGAAAATCAACTTTCTTTTGACAAAACATGGTAGAAATCCTCCTTAAGATAGTAATCTGGTAACTTGAGGCAACGTTTTTTGAGGCTTTTCTCGGGAATTTTTTTTTAGGGGAAAATAAAATTCAGTCGGTTTGACTTTTTTACGTTATTATTGGTATCTAAAAGTGTACAAAAATTTTTTTTCTTTTTTTTTAAAATTTTTTTTTACAGTTTGTTAACACTAAAGTGATCGACTCAAAAAAGGTAGGTGGCTGGCCCTGGTGAAAATAAGAATATGGCGGACTTAAAAAAAAGTGACTTTTTTTAGTGGAAATCGGGCTGTAAAATGGAAAGTTAGGGACGAAAAAGAATATGCTAAGCCCTGCGAGAGCTATTAATGTGTAGAATAACATATCCAAATTTCAGGCCAATCAGTTGGATAGAAAATTTTTTATCATCCGGACCAACCGAAAAAACGTTGTTTCGAGAAAAACGCGTTTTAAGATTTTTTATAGATTTTCAATTTCAAGTGTTTTTTGGCCTACAAAAATCTGTTTGGGTGCTAAATTCCACATGCAGTGGTTGAAAGCCTGTTGTTCTGCGTGTTTCTACCCAAGTATTTCTTCAAAAGATCATCCGATGAAAGTTCTTCAAAATATTTGCAGTATCCTCATCAAAAGCAGGCGGATGAACAAAAGTATTTTCCTTGTTCTCGGCTTTGCAATTTTGATACTTACACCATGAATCGAGGCCCTTAGGACAGTAGGAATGCTGCGGCTTTTCATCCCTGGAAATCAAATAATAATACGTTGCCCACACAGCCTACTTCATTTCTTCAACTGAATTTTCATTTCTCATAATTGCTAACCCATAATAAACACCGAGTTTAATCATTAACTTATTAGTTAATGCGAGATTCTTGACTTTTGGAGTCTCACTATTCGCTGCGTCCTTTTTCGATCTGCGTTTTTTTGTCTGCATCGCTTGTGTTTCTCCTCCAGACTTTCTTTTTTCTTTAGCAACTTTTTTTTGCAGCTTCAACTTCTTTTTTGGCTTTTTCCAGCTGAATAAGTGCTTTTATTGCTTCTTTCACACGTCTGAACATGCATTTTTTCATGTGTAAATCACATTCACTTTTCTCGACTACCGGTTTGCCGTTGTAAACATCAGCTTCCAATAGATTTTTAAATGTTTTGGAGTCGCCGTCACCCACATACCTTTTGTATTTCACACTGAACCATTCGGTTGATCGTCTAAACATTTATATTACGCCATCAACCTCCATTTTCCCGGAGCTACCTTCATGGTTTGCCGTACGTTCGTCCTTATGATATTCGTATCATTCCAAATACTCGTCCGTTTTTTCTTTGCCTACCCACTTTTCACACGCTTTACATAAATTCGATTTTACAACCAAATCTACAACTTTATTGGTAAACTTCCCAATTAAAGAAATAAGTGCTACAAGCGATATAAAACCATGCTTCGACCACGAACCATCGCCTGAAACTGTGATCTCATCTTCGGAGTTGCCGTTTTTAGCGTTTGCCTCTTTTTCTTATTTTACGGCTTTTGCAAAAACCATTTTAGCTATGGCTTTCGCGGCAATATGTATGTGCTGAAGGATACTGTAGTAGCTTCTTCTACTCAATCCAGTTCCTAAATCCATCAGTGAACAAAAAAGATTTATGCCTGATAAACCAACACCAAGTAATCTCATTGCATACGTCAAACGTCTGTTGATTTCATAGGCATTTATCACTTTCGGATTGGAGTCATCAGTAAACATTGTATCACAGTTACACTATATACACAAAGTAAATCCCAATCCTACTTGTGATTTTTTCAAAAATTTTATATCGCTGTTACACACTTTGCACTGTAATACACTTTGTAAAGCCGTGAATACTAAACTGAAACACAGAAGAACGTACGAAGAACTTTCATCGTTAACCGGCTCAAACTCATCTTAATTTTATAATTTTTTAGCACAAATACTAACAAAATCTGTATTTTGTTCGGTGGTATTTCTGTTGCCATGAAATCTTCTGTTGATAGCAGGATCTCCAGGATTTCTGGTATCGCGTTTCTTTCCTTTCCGATTCATTTTCACGCTCTTAGAAGGTATAGGATGCTCGACGCAGGTATAAAGGTCCCGAGCAAACGATAGAGGGGTCCGGCCGTTAATAGCTGCCGTACGGTTCAGCGTGCGCAACTACGAGGCGCTCTCGTATATGTGCTATAACTTCGTCAATATATTTCGAATTTCGGTCTAAATTCCTTACAGAATATTCTTAATCTATTGTATTTTCGAAATATGTAAAAAAATCGATTTTTCAACCCAAGTTACCAGATTACTACCTTAAGTGGGTCTTCAAGTGATTTTAAAAGGGTCAAGCCTGAGTTAAATTCTGTAAAAAATCATTATCCATTTTATAGACGGCAGTCCCTGAAAATGTGCTAAAATGGGGGAACCGGGGACTCTAACTGATGCGCGATCCTCTCACGGCACTCCCGAGCACACTTGAAATGTTGGCCACGAGATTCCAGCGTAAGTTAAAACTATTGAAGTGGCTGCGAGGGCTTGTGCGAGCATTTATCGGCTATTATTTAACGGTGCCAATCTGAGTTACATCCTGTAAAAAGGATTTATCTATTGCATACACTGCAAAAACATTTTGATGCAATCTAAGTTGATGCAAGCATTTATATCTTAAATATGTATGTTATATATGATTTTGTTATGACTTTGACCCTTTTATGCAGTTTTTATGGTACCCTAAGAATTCGCTAATATTCTTTATCGAATTTAAGCATTTTTCATAACTTATCACTGATTTCGAATCAGGTGGTACATATTTGATAAGTCCATGGGTATACTTCTAAAGAATAGTTTAAAGTGTCGTTGGCTATGACATATGTACCACAAGATTCGATATTAATACCATATAAGGGGAGAAAAATTCTACAACAAATAAACACGATAAAGTTAAATACGTGCTTCATATTAGAACAAGAGAAGTATGTTGATGGTATATTTTATTTTAGCTCACTGTTTTCATATTTACGGGGCAGAATAAACCCATTCGCAAAACTCTTGAAGGTATCGTTTTAACTTTATAACAAAATTATAGATACTTTTGAGAGTCATAATAAAAGCTTTTAGCAGAGTGGGAATGAAACTGAGGCGCTCGCAAAATTACGCTGCCTCACACCCACGTTCCCTGAACTCTCTACACTGCATCATCGAAGTATATTAATAACTTTTCCAATAAATGAGTAAAATAAATAAAAACGATAATGAGAATGATTAACTCAGTTTGAGGAAGCTAAGTGACTATACAGCGGTTTATATTTATACCTATTGAATCGCTTTGACAAAAATTTTCAAAAATTTTCAAAATTTTCCTAAATTGTTAAAAATTTTCGAATATTTCGATAAATTTGAAAATGTTTATTTATGACCGGGAGGTAGTGGCCATTATCTCCCGCCGCAGCCGAAAACACTCGAAATACTCAACTTGCCATATGCTTTAGAGGTAATCATTACCTCCCGCTCCGCCGAAAGCGCTCGAAATGCTCAACTTGCCATTCATGTTAGATACATGGAAATGGGCCTATTACATGCACGTGTTAAGAAAATGTTTTTACAACCCTAGAACGATAAAGGATTTTACCGCCCGCGTGGGCGGGTGGTAAAGAACATTTTTGTCGCCGGTCGGTAAATGGCCACTTCTTGTCCGCTTAAAATGCATGAAAGAGCGCCAAAATCGTGTATGTGTTACAAAAAAGAAATGTTGTTGATCCTGTTATCTAGGACCGTGCATGTCACAAAGTTTTTCCAATAAATATAGTATTGACAATGGTAATAGCTTGAGTCGCAGAGGAGCAAGATTTTGAGTTTTTGTAAAGGAAAAATTACAGATTTTATCAATTTTTTATAGCATACAGTTTTTTACTGTAATTGCTTTTAAAGGAAAAATCTTTATCGGTTCATTAAAAAAAAATTATTTTTTCGACTTTAACTTTGGCTGGCTACCTTAAACTATCGAGGAAGGCCTATGGCATGTAATTTATCTAAACAATCAGGGCATCTTATACTATATATCAGATAAGACCTCATATTTCCAAAATTGATAAACAAAAACGTAAACAGATTTTTTATATAACACATTATCAAATTTCAGTATGGTCCGCTTACAAAAACGTATATCCGATGGCCTTGAAGTACTACAATACTTTACAACTCGGGAATGGATTTTTCATAACACAAACTTGCTTACACTGTGGACAGAAATGAATCATAATGATAAATTAGTTTTTCCTATAGATTTTTTAAACATCGACGAAATGGAATATATAAAAAATATAATACTAGGTGCTCGCCAGTATTGTATGAAAGAAAAACTGTCTACCCTTGACAAAGCACGGAGACATCAAAAAATGTAAGTTCCTTTGACATTTCATAAACTTAAATTTATTTTTACAGTTAATTTTTTGTAAATTAATAAAACGTATTATTCAAAAATTTGTAAAGTATTTTATCATTACTGTTGTGGGTGTTTTCAGAAGAGAGCTGTACTTAGAACTGCTATGCTTTAGTTTGAAGGATAATAGCGATTCTAGTAATATATACGTACATACATAACGTTGGTCAATAATTTTTATTTTCAAATCCCCACATTGGCTGCATATATATATATATATATATATATATATATATATATATATATATGTATATATAGGTATATATAGGTAAAAATAGATCACTTTTTTATCAAATTATACTAGGAAAATAAAAAAAAAAATTGTATGTTCCATAGGTCTCTTTGATCAACCTAATGAAAACATAATGAAAATCTACATATACTTTCATCTACCACAAGGTTTTAAGAGCCAATAAGATCAATTGGGATTTTTAAGGCAGCATTATGTTCATAATATATATATATATATATATATATATATATACATATATATTATGAACATAATGCTGCCTTAAAAATCCCAATTGATCTTATTGGCTCTTAAAACCTTGTGGTAGATGAAAGTATATGTAGATTTTCATTATGTTTTCATTAGGTTGATCAAAGAGACCTATGGAACATACAATTTTTTTTTTGATTTTCCTAGTATAATTTGATAAAAAAGTGATCTATTTTTACCTTCGAATATATAAACAATTAATCTAAAATTTAAAGGTGTATCTGTCCCCTTCAGGGCTTAAAGTACCATGGAGCTGGAGCATACAATTTCAGTGTCAAAACCTAGAGAAGTAAGTAGGATTTTTATAAATATTGATTTTGGCAGAAATGGCCCGCATTTGGAAATAAAGTGTATTTTTGTATAAAATTTTGAACTCCAAACGATTGTAAAATAAAAAACATCTTACGTAAATAAAAAATCTTGTATATATATATATATATATACATACGATTTTTATATGTATGTATATAGAGCTCTAGCGCCTACAATTGTTAACCGATTAATTTAAAATTTTCACAGTATCCTTAGAAATGTATATATATATATATACGCATATCTAAGGATACTGTGCAAATTTTAAACTAATCGGTTAACAATTGTAGGCGCTAGAGCTCTACCGATTTCCAAAATGTCGTTTCGGAAAAAAAGGCGTTTAAAGTTTTTTTCGTCGATCTCAGTGCACTGATGCGCTATACTTAAGTGGCTCAAAACTAAGAAAGTATGCCAGGTTCAGCTTTTTTTTTATGCGGCATTTAATTTTCATATGTATAAAGTAATGTTAGAAAAGCAAAAACTTAAAAAGTTTAACATATCATTCTTAAAATCATAACGTTATTTTAAAATATTTAAATCATTTTATTTTAGTACAACGAAGATAAAGACAAGATTGATAAAAGGAGTAAAGATAGGAAAAAATAAAGCAAGGATTTATATATGTAATAACCAGCATTGATATTTATACCCCATTTATAAAGAATAAAAACTTATAAATATTATTATTATTATATAACTACATTTTAGATAAATAAGAATGATAGTTTTTCACATATAAGAGTAGGTGAGGAGGGCATGAGGAGGATAATGATAAGGAATATGATGAGAGCACTAAGTGGAGTAGCGAGGAGGGGCGGGGGAGAGGGGGGAAAGTGGTCCGAGGAGAAGCAAGAAAGGGCAACAAAATTGAAAATAACGTATTTTTTAATATTGTATTACCTTATTTTAAGGGGGTATGATCCCTATAGAGCTTTAAATATGATTTTTAGCTGAGAAACAAAAAATACACGGTTATTAATGTTGTAAATAACATTTCTCGCAAGTATATGTACTATTTCAATACATTTCACGTTAGAATAGTACCTTTCGCTATAATATCTCATAGATAATGGACCAGCACCTTTATTTTCCTGCGCGCAGGCTCCTGGTCACTTAAAATTACAATATGAAGTTTCACAGGTTTTGAACTATTTAATATATATATATCTTTATATGATGATACTCGTACTATACAGACTTCTTATAATACTTACGTGCTAATTATATCTCAGGATATTCCAAATGGTATCCTCTTGTAGCGGCACCAGTTACAAATAATTTAAGCCCTGGAAGACCTTATTTCATGCTCGTGGCTGATCAAGAGTCTACTCACAGGATCTGAAAATACAAAGTTGAGTAAGGGCAGGTGTCACGTGTATAATGTGATCAGTTAGGAGAAATGCAGGTGCAATAGGAGATATACTCGAAACGAAGCAAGGCATCCGATATAGAAGAATAGCGCAGTGGTTAGCGTGCTTGCCTGTGGACGATAGTCAAAAACAAGCTTGGGTTCGAATCTAGCCTTAGGCGAATTCGTCCGCCTGTTTATAATTTAATTAGCCAAATATATAAACGAAACATTCTGATGTCGAAAAGAGGGACCTTACCATATTGCCCACAAGTGTACTGTCTGTTCGCAGTTGCCTGCCTTACCTACTGACGTAATAATGAAGAATTAAATGTATGATGTCTCATATAGGTGTATTGCGTCCGGTGCCTACAATAGGGAAGTTAACAGGGCCTTCATGCTTGTAAATAAATTTTACGCGGATCCGAGCAACACATAGTTGATAAGGAAGAAATCTACAAGCAGGAGCCACTTGAAGTATAAACTACGAGATCGTCGTTTTCTGGGGCCTTGGTAGTATCACGTGTATAATGTGACGAGTCGGGACAAATGGAGGTGCAATAGGAGATATACTTGAAACAAAGCAAGGCGACCAGTGAGGAGGATCAGCGCAGTGGTTAGCGTGCTCGCCTGTCGATGATAGTACAAAATAAGTTTGGGTTGGAATATCGCCTTAGGCGAATTCGTCCGCATTGTTATAATTTAATTAGCAGAATATAGAAACCTAACACGGGTAAACTTATAGTTTGTTAATATACGAATACATTTAAATAGTATACCTCATTCATATCTATAACATTCTTATTTATTCAAATAACTATTTTGACATAAAATATGCCATTCTACACTCATATAATCTGAAAAAATTGATACCACATAAGTATAATATAATAATAATAGCTATAGAAACAAAGTGTGAATAATTCACATATACAAAAATTTAGGAGCTTTGTAATTTCCTTAGTAAAATGTCATATGTAAAAATTTTCTAGGAAACAGGTATTATTTACTCTTAGCATCTTAACTCTTATGTTGGTTCTTCTGAAAATTAACGTAGACACAAAGAACTCAAATCTTTTGAATGCTTAGATTAGTAATTACACTATGATACTTATCTCATTTAATGAATTTGTTATAATGATACACCGAGTTCCATCCACTCTTTATATTGTAAAAACAACATTTAACAGCAATCTAAATTTCAGATATATTCATAAGCTGGTTTTTAGCATCAGAGATTTTCTTTTTCTAATTTGAGAGGTATCATCAAATATATTTATCTCAACATCGATTATAGCAATTTATTTTGAAATAAAATGTTTCTTCATCCACATTTAGATCATAAATGTGATCACGAAGAGAGCCGTATGAAAGTATGTGCTCCTTGCGGAAAAAAAATTGTTTTTCAAAATAAGCCATCTCAATATTTTTTATTAAGTGAAAGACATGTTGCATTAATAAAAAATCATATTAATGATCAATTTGATGTTTCTAATAAAAAATTCCCGAAAAGTATTTGTATCACTTGCCGATTAACTATTAGTGAACTAGAAATGCATGGTATTTCGAAAGTCGTCTTTTATCTATGCCTAACTACGAGGACATTAAATTGGTGATAGATACCAGACAAATGACGAGTTGCGACTGTTACATTTGCCTAACAGCTCGACGTACTAACCATTCAAAAATAAAAATGGTAGAGGTCTTGTTCGACAGTTTTCTACTAAAATTAATATAAATAAGGACCTTGAAAGTACTGTGTAAAATGCTTTTTCAAAAACAAATAAATATAAAGACAGAACCTCCTTAGAAATTTGTAACTGTAGTTTTCAAGAAATCGGTAAAGGTATTCCACATTCTTGTAAAGGTCCTTGCTGCTCAAGTGCACGTAACAATGTGTTCAATTTAGTGGAAAAATTACCCGATAAACAGCAAAATCAAATCATAACAAGTATTTTAAAAAGAAAAATTACGACTAGTAATTTACGACCAGTACCAATGATACTGATAATGATGATCTTGTTTTGAATAATACAGCAGGTCAGAAGGCTCGAATATATGTTAATAAAAAAAAAAAGAAACTGAAATAATCTTCTCCGCTGAAAGCTAAAACAACTTTCAAGCGACAGCAGCATCATCGACGAATTATATGAAAAAGATGGTAAACTTTATTCGCAGTTTGGCGGGAAGAAAATCAGTGCCATCGAATTACAACCAACATATGCAAGAGAAACAAAAGATCATGGAAAATATTTACCAAGACGATCTTTATCAATTCGAAACAAAGAAGGAATGAAAAAAAAAAGACCAGTCGTTTATGCTAACGCAAGTGAACTTCTTGACTTCGATTTTGAACAGCGGAATGTAAAGCAAGTACAGGAAGCTAAAATAAAAGTAATTGTAGACGGTGTCCAAAACTTTAAAAAAATTTCGATCTCTATTTTAACTCAAGAAGAAAAAAAGGATTCAGATGAGTATAGAAAGAAGAACGTTTCCTTTTATTCTTCTGGCGGAAATATTGGAAATAAACGCAAACTAAACAGTGTCTATAGATGCATCGTTCCAAAAATTAAGGAGACTTATGACAACCTTAAAATTTTAGTTGATTTAACCAAACTTAACGAAACACCTTTTAAATTTGCATCGGATTCTAAGCTTATTTTGATTTTTAATGGGCAGAAGACGATAACCGCCACGTACCCTTGCCCTTATTGTTTCATAACGCTGAGTTAATTACAGAGCTTCAATCAAATAACTGATGAAAGTAATTTAGAAACCAATGACCAAAATATTAATTTAAAAACGTATAAACACTTGGAAGATGATTATTTACAATTTAAACTCTTAGGTGGCGACAACAAAAACGCCAAAGAATGTCATAGTACAATTATTTTCCCTTATTCGTTGAGAAACATAATGATATATGATGATTACGTATACGTAATAGAGAAATGTGTTCCTCCAGAACTACATCTCCTTCAAGAATTTGTCAATCATCTCTGTTGGAATGGAATCGTTAAAATAGTAGGGCTCGAAATAGCTTTGCTGTAGCCAAAAAAGCTGAGTATAGTTCATAAATGCTATGAAGGCTTTGTCTTTGAAGGCAATCAATGTCGGAGGCTTTTAAGAGAAGCAGACAAATTACAGGATCCTGAAATTTATGAGGCTGTTGGGCCATACCGATTGCAGCTTTATATTGCTTCATTTAAAACAATGAATACAATTGTAGAATCATGCTTCTCTACAAAACAAGTGGATCTCTGTGATTTTGTTACAAACATTAGTGAACTCCGCAATGCTTTCAAAAGCACAGATGTTTCTCAAACCGTCAAAATCCATGTTATTTTAGACCATTTGAAAGAAGTCAACATGTTCTTGAATAACAATGGCTTAGGAGTACGGTCTAAGCAGGCTAGGGAATCAATTCCCAGAGAATTCGTTAAATTTTGGAAAAGATTTAAAATAAATATGATCGAAGATAAATCTTTTATAAAACGATGAAGAAAAGCAGTAGCTGCATTTTCATCGCGGCACATCTAAAATTACATTCATTAATTAATAATTAAATGCATAAATTATTATTTGCATTAATATTTATTGCTTATTTTATTATTTATTCACACCAAATTTGAGCTTTATAATTAAGTATATCATATAATTTGAGATTGAATACTGATCTTAATTACAAACATTTATTTTTTCTTCAGTATTATTCTAAAAGTTTAAATGTTAGAAAATGGTAACAATTAAGAAAACACAAAAAAAAGCAGAAAAAGAATTAATAAAACAAAAGAAAGAAAGAGGTGCAATGTAAGTTACCTCCACGCGGTGCACCTTGGAAACGTGTAAAATCGGCTAAAAACTTACTTGCAAACATATGTATATATATATATATATATATATATATATATTTATGCTGATTAGAGTTCATATATATATAGTGCATTTTTTTAGGAAACGTATTTGTAGAAATAGGTAAGAAGGATCAATGGAGTTCATGCTACAAGAGGAGGACTTTCTACGGTAAATCTTAACATAATTATTAAAATATTTTTGTTTGCCTGACAAATTTTTCTAACAAGCAGTTTTCATGAAAATTAGTATATAAAGGTTTTTGGATTTTGGTTTGTAAAAACCTAGAATGAAGATTCAATAATAAAATTTACAATTTAAACACCTCTTTTAATAATCATATTAGGCCGATTTCATCTCAAATCATGCAGGCCGACAGCACCTATCTCTCCGAATCAGCTCAAATTATAGTATATTATTCTACTCGGAAAATAAGCGTATACGTATTTTTTTATTTTTCGATAGCATCAAAATTGCATGTGTTATGCTTTTTTCAAAAATGACTCCTCAAATTTCGTTTCTCAAAAATCGAAAACTTTTTTCTTTTTAAATCGTTCTAATTCGTCTTTTTATGGATATTTGAAAATAATTCTGTACATATTCGATGCTGTTAGTGATACTCTTTCGATCTGCCAAGTTCAACATTTTTTTTACAAAAAAGCCATCTTTTTTTTACTCAATTTTTTTTATAGATAGCTAGTCTCAATACCTATATGGTCATATACATGACATTTGGAATATATTTGTTTTTTAAGAGATATAAACGGAATAAGAAAAAAATGTTATGTCCCCCCATAGCAGTGTCGTGCAAGAAAAAATCCTATGTATTTTTCCCTTTTTTATGATTTTTAGACATTTTATTGCTTTTTCTAACTTTCCTGCTAACACGATTCTTTGAGTTGATTTTCTTCTTCTTCTGTTTCTCTTTATTTAACAATTTTGTTAAAGATTGCAGAGCAGTTCGACCTGTATAAGATTTTTTCTTTTTACCTACATTTACTTTCCATATATGGGTTTTCTGAATTCCGTTATATTTAGGAGCCTTAAGCCACTCTTTTATTTTATTTTGTCTAAAAACTTCAATATCTTCTTTTGGTAGTAAGATTACTTTAATATTATTAGTATAAGATTGAACTTTTGTTACAAAAGCATTGGCATCTTGTATTGATTCAATATGACTGTTCTGAAGATTATGTCTAGTTGCATAGTGTTTGACTAGTCCGCCAACACCATCACATGCACCTTTCCCGTGACCTGTAGCTGAAAACAACCATTTTTTATTGATGGAAGCATTTTTCATTTCATACAATTGAAATCGATTTTTAAAGTGGCTTGCTGTTCCATCTGTTATAATCGATATTTGATCTATTAAATCGGTTGAATCATTTTTCATCGAATCAATTATTTTTTCCATTGATAAGAAGGCATGGGCAGAATCGTGTTTTCTATCATCACTGATGACAGCAAAAGTTTTTGTTAGTTTTCCTTGATAACAAACTGCTGTGAAAATAGAGACCTGTTGATTAACCCAGTGAGTACCTTGAATAGGATTATTGTGAATCACTGCCCAATTTTCAGCAAAATCACCATGCAGTACTAGATGACCTGAGTTAGCTGCAGCTATTTCTTTCTCTTCTTTTATAGCTTTTCTTTGTATATTTTTAATATTTAAATGAACGCTTGTTTTGACAGTCCAAGACGAAAGATCGCTAAAAAAATTGGAGATTGTTAATCTTTTCTTCACAAGATGGCCATTTTCCCACATAGCAAAAACAATCTTCTCATGTTCATTAGTTGTCTCTAATTCAAACAAACTTTGGTTGATATTTTCGAACTGCTCTTCATTCTTTAACAAAATTGTTAAATAAAGAGAAACAGAAGAAGAAGAAAATCAACTCAAAGAATCGTGTTAGCAGGAAAGTTAGAAAAAGCAATAAAATGTCTAAAAATCATAAAAAAGGGAAAAATACATAGGATTTTTTCTTGCACGACACTGCTATGGGGGGACATAACATTTTTTTCTTATTCCGTTTATATCTCTTAAAAAACAAATATATTCCAAATGTCATGTATATGACCATATAGGTATTGAGACTAGCTATCTATAAAAAAAATTGAGTAAAAAAAAAGATGGCTTTTTTGTAAAAAAAATGTTGAACTTGGCAGATCGAAAGAGTATCACTAACAGCATCGAATATGTACAGAATTATTTTCAAATATCCATAAAAAGACGAATTAGAACGATTTAAAAAGAAAAAAGTTTTCGATTTTTGAGAAACGAAATTTGAGGAGTCATTTTTGAAAAAAGCATAACACATGCAATTTTGATGCTATCGAAAAATAAAAAAATACGTATACGCTTATTTTCCGAGTAGAATAATATACTATAATTTGAGCTGATTCGGAGAGATAGGTGCTGTCGGCCTGCATGATTTGAGATGAAATCGGCCTAATATGATTATTAAAAGAGGTGTTTAAATTGTAAATTTTATTATTGAATCTTCATTCTAGGTTTTTACAAACCAAAATCCAAAAACCTTTATATACTAATTTTCATGAAAACTGCTTGTTAGAAAAATTTGTCAGGCAAACAAAAATATTTTAATAATTATGTTAAGATTTACCGTAGAAAGTCCTCCTCTTGTCGCATGAACTCCATTGATCCTTCTTACCTATTTCTACAAATACTTTTCCTAAAAAAATGCACTTTAAAAAGTGTATGAACAATTCTGTGAATAATAAAATAAAATAAAATACGTCCTTGTTATATTTTATTAAGCGTATGAAAATAATCACGTATTAAGTCTAATTAAATCATGTCATACAATTAGACAAAATAAATAAATTTTGTGAAAATTAATATGATTATTTTTATATATATGCAATAGGTCTCTGTAACGTAAACAACAAATTTAGAAATAATTTGAAGACTCAATTGATCGTTACTAGTTGATTTATTAACTTTTCCCAACCTTTTGAATGTATTCAGAGTAACATCCCTTTTCAAGGGCTAACAGACATATAAAAGAACACAAACTTTAAATACTATCAAATACAACTAAATTATATAGATTGTATAGTCAATTATAATTAATGATCTATTATAACAGCACTATTTATAACCGACACTCACCCAATTTAAGAATTAATATCGCTCATTGTAGTGACGTCAATCAACAGATGTTAACAAAAAATTAATTAATAATAATGTTTGTTAGCTCTTCAAACGGAATGTTGCTTTGAATACATCTGAAACGTTGGGGAAAGGTAATAAATCAACTCGTAGTGATCAATTGAGTCTTAAAATTATTTAAATTAAACCACCCCTGGTTAAAAAACTTATAAGACCGTATTGTAAATTAAACCTATATGATCTTACCTGATTTTATCCGAATTTTGAAACCTATTTCATATGGTCATATCCAAATCAATACAAACTTGGTTGTTTCCGGATACGTGCGGATAAAACAGGATGAGACCAAGAAGTCAATCCTGTCTTGTCCGGAATTTGAACCCGGTTTTATCAGGTCTTATCCGATATCATAAGCTTTTTAACCAGGGACGAGCAATCGAGCCTCTTAAAACAAATTTAGAATCTTATACTACTTATACAATTAAAAATTTTGAATTTAAACACAGAAAGTCTCATTCTAAACAATATTATAAATTTTCAGATAAATTTAAACATTCTGAATATAAACATTATAAGGATTTTTACATCTGGATAAAAAGACATACAACTTACCATGTGAAAACAATGGTCTTTTTATGAAAATACCTACAGAATCGTAACTTTGACTTTGTGATTTATTTATTGTTGAAGCTAAAGCTAACACGATTGGAAATTGTTTTCTAAAATGAACAAGTGGACATGAAGAGGAGTTTCCTGTATTTAATGTTATTCTTGGTATAAAAGCCTTGTGGCCGATATTTTCTCTTGTAATTATTTCTGCCTTAATGTTATACTGAAATAATTTAGATATTTTCAATTCCGTACCATTACATCAACCGTCGGTTATACTTAAATACTGAATCAATATCACTTTTGCGTTTACATTTAATTCTAATTTAAATGAATATTTTCATTAGTTGATAATGAAAGTGTTCAAATAACTGAAGAAATAATCAAGAACAAGCTACAATCTATTTGTGAAGTGAAAAAAGAAGAATTGTTTAATCCGAAAATAAAAATAGTAGGTTTTGACAATGATACCGAGATGGATATTGCAGATATAGAAGAGGACATAAATACAAGAAATTTCAACAATTTCACAGAGAAAGGTACAGTCCTACATATGTATAAAAATAACAGGAACAACTTAAGCACAATATTGATGGAAGTACCAGCTGAAATGTATAAAGTAATAAGAGAGAGGAAAAATAGGCTTTTTATTAGTTATCAAAACTGTAGAGTGTATGACCATATAAACATTAGACCTTGTGATGCATGTGGTAAATTAGGGCATAACAAAGTATGCAGGAATGGTCCTGCATGCATAAAGTGCTCGGGTAAGCATAAAGCCAGTGAGTGCACAAGTGAAATAAGAAAATGTGTAAATTGTGTATATAGCAACAGCAAATATGAAACAAAATACAATGTTGAACATATGGCATATGACGCGACATCTTATGAGATCCTTAAGAACAAAAAAAAAGTATATCGACTCGACGGATTATCCAATTGCACCTGTTTTACCATCAAGAGATTTCTACCAACACAGACAACGGATAGTAGTACATAGTAAAGAGCGGACGACAATAAATACAACAAATACTACTAATACTACATAATACTTGTCATATATAATAGAATAATATGGATTATTTTGAATTATTAGAGACTATAAAAAAAGATACTGTCAAAAATGAAAAGTTGTGCGGAAATATTGATATACTTAATAAAGCAATAAGCAATAAAAAAGATTTAATAATGCATATGAATATAAGAAGCATGAATGCTAATGTTGATAAATTAAAAGTATTGTTAGAAAATTTAATCAATAAAACATGTATTGTCATTACCACAGAAACTTTCACACAAGTCATTTACAAATTATATGAACTTGATGGATATATGAGTTACTATAATGAAAGTAAAATTAACCAAAATGATGGTGTAATGATCTTTGTACATACAAGCGTAGCTCAAAAAACAAATGTTATAGAAGTTGGTAGGATCAAAATTATTAACACACGTATTTCTTTAAATAACAAAAACGATTCTGACAGTATCATGGAAATCTCAGCTGTTTATAGATCTCATGATATAAATAAGACTGAATTTATACTAGAAATAAACAAATACTTAATTAAAAAGAAAAATATTGTTTGCTCTGGACCCGATACAGCTTCTTGATATGTTTCTGGAATATTGTATTCCACGAGACACAGTTCATACCTCTTCGGTTGCTTGATCGTTGCTCGATCGCGCAACGTTCTTGGTACCGGGGCCTCTTGCACCTGTTGTGCTGTCTCGTCACTTGCTGCTCCTTGTCCTGCTCTCGCGTTTCCGGCGGCCTCATCATCGGTTTCGTCGCCGACGACAGCTCCGTTGCCGTCTTCTGCATCTTGGTAGTCTTCTTCGTCGATCTCGCTCTCCATCGGGAATGTGAGTTCGACCTCGGACGCTGGTACCTCCGATCTTCCACCACTCTCTCGTTCGTTGAACGCTACATGCCTCGAAATAGACACAACTTTCGTAATAGGGTCGTAACACCTGTAATTCGACGACTCGCTGTCGTATCCCACGAGAATTAACTTCTTCGCTCGAGGATCGAATTTTGTGAGCTTCTGGTTCGGCACGTAGACATAGGCGTCGGTTTCTTTCCCGTCCACATCTCGTACGGTGTACGACTTCCGCCCTTTCTCGACTGCCCAGTCCTGTTGAGTGTGTAGACCGCTGTAGCAGTTGCTTCCGCCCAAAGATGCGTCGGTAGCTTTCTCGCCTGCAGCATCGTTCTCGCTGCTTCCACTATCGTGCGATTATCTCGCTCAGACCTCCCATTCTATTCCGGAGTGTATGGAGCCGTGGTTTCGAGCGTGATTCCCCTCTTCTTCATGTATTCGTTCATCCGTTACGGTACTCGGTATCGTTGTCCGTACGTAGCGTCTTCATCGTGCGCCCGAATTTGTTGTTGACCAGGCGTTCGAATTCCTTGAATCGCTCGTACACGTCCGACTTATGACGAATGAAATACACGACTCGAAAATTTGTCGCGTCGTCCTTAAAGAGTACATAATACTTCGCTCCTCCCAACGACTGCACTGGTATTGGTCCGCACACGTCGCTGTGAATGACCTCTCCGAGCTCGCTTGCCGTCTTCTTGCTCTCTCTCTCTCTGGAACGGAAGTTTCTGTAGTTTGCCGTACTGGCAAGCCTCACAGAAGAAATCTTCCACGTTCTTGAGTATTATTCCATCCACAAGCTCTTGATTCACCAATTCTGTGAGTGCCCGCTTATGTATATGGCCGAGTCGCTCGTGCCACATTTTAAAGTCCATCGCCGTCACATTGACTTCTCGATGCTTCTTCGGTCTTCGGAAATACAATCGATACAGCGCGTTGTCCTGTTTTTCGCCAGATGCCTCGACGATGCTTCCTCGCGTTATCTCTACGACTCCGTTTTCGAACTCTACTTTGAACCCCTTGTTCGTGCATGCTCCGACTGAAAACAAATTTCATGTAACACGAGGTACGAGTAGCACATTCTCGATGGTACCGCTTTCCCATTCACCGTTAACGAACTTCTCGATGCGGATTCTCCCAACGCCTGCCACCTCGCATACTCCATCATCACCCAGTAAAACAGTTTCCCCTTTTACCGGCCGCAGCTCCTCGAACCAGTCGCGACGCGACGTGACGTGCTCCGACGCTCCGCTGTCGGTAATCCAGACGTCCCTCTTGTCGGCGTCCCGCAACCATCTTGACTGCTCGACCGAAGGCTGTTGTTCTCGATCCCCCACTACTAGTGCTTCCGCGCTTTGTTTCTGCGACTGAACAACGAACGCGCACCCGCGATTCGACTGACCTTTGTTATTGTCCTTACTGTCGCCGTCCTTCTTCCGCTGCTCGCACTGACTTGCGTAGTGTCCCTTTTCCTGGTACCGAAAACACTCGATATTCTTTTTCGACATTTTCTTCTTTGTGTCCTTTTCTTTCGAACGCGCACTGTCTCTCGAACCGCTTTGTCTGGTGACTGCCAACGCACTCGCTGTGTCACCGTCTTCACTGTCGTTCAAATCTTCCCGTATGAGCCTCTCTAGCAAATACGTGATCGTCTGACGCGCCGGATCCACGTTATCCCACGCTGTCCTGAACACGTTGAATTTCGGCGTTAAACTCGATAGAATTTTCGCGATCACTGTCGCGTCGGAGATCTTTTCTCCGAGATCGATCAACTGCCGCTCCATGTTTTGAACCGCACTCACGTGCTGAATAGCCGTGTCTGTCGGACCCATCTTGTAGGAATAGAACCTCTGTGTTAACGCGCCGACGTTCGATGCTGATTTCTGTTCGTGTACTGTGATGAGCATGTCCCACATTTCCTTAGCGGTACCACACATTAGTACACTCACTACTTGTTCGTCCTCCATAGCCGACGCGATAATCGCCGTCTGTTTGGCATTGTCTTTTATCCACACTTTCGTAAACGCAGCGTTTGCACCAGTTGCATCCGCTGGCCTCATTCTGGTACCGTCGACCACGTCAAATATCTCGTTCGCCATCAGCACTGCCGATATTTGAAATTTCCACGCTTGAAAATTTCTCCCGTCGAACCGCTTGATCGATCGTACCAACGCGTCACTCGACAACTTCGAGCGGCGACGAAAACTCGGATCGCGTGAATACTGAAGCCAGAAAAACGAAAACTACGCGTATGCCGACGCGCGTGATACGACACGAAACTCGATGACGTATATTCTCGCTGATTCGTTTTTCCCCGATGCCCAAGATTCGACGCACTTCGATGTCTTTCCGAGCACCTGCCTCGCGAACTCTTTTGTCTCTCGGCCACGTGCCTCTCTCGACACGCAACAATGGCCGCCTCGAGCTACAAGCCCGCACGCTTCTATTCCCCGCACTTCCGCAATCCCATAACTCTCTCGCTTTCCAGCAAAACCGCACTTTTAACCCGCTACGTTGCCTGGGCCCATAACCTATTATGTCAAAGGATCGTCGGTGGTCTTGCGAAAGGAGAGGTGCACGACGCGGGAGAATAATAACCGTTGTAATACTGGTCTTTGTTGGAAATAGAATAATATATATCTTTATTGATAATACTCTGCGTGCTATCTGCACGATAGTTCGCTCGAAACTCCGACTCTCGAGAGCGTCGCTTGCCTCGCTCGAGACTCGAAGGCGCTCGGCTACGCTCGGCCTCCTTCGTACACACTTGGTACCTTCGCTACGCGCTCGCATTAAATGCGATGACTCGCCTCAACACAAAAGTTATGCGAAAATACTAGACAAAGTAATAATAGATGCTAAAGTTAAATATGATAAGAGTCTAATAGAGAATAACGCAAATAATCTAAGAAAATTATGGGAGATTATTAATTCAAAAATTGGAAAAAAACAAAAATCGAATGATACTATTAATCATATTAAAATAGATGATAACAAAATAACTGATGAAAAAGAAATAGCCAATGAAATGAATAAGTACTTCTGCGAGATAGGACTGAAACTAAGTGAAAAAATTGATAAACCATCTGATACTACCTTAAAAATGCCGAATATGAATAATAATTCTATTTTTATCAAACCAACAAGTGAATATAAAATTGCAAGCATAATTAATTCTTTCAAATTAAAGAAAGGTGGTGTAGACAAAATTCATACCAAAACATTAAAAGTATTATGTAATCATATAGCTATACCTCTTACATATTTATTTAATTTATGCATCGAAAAAGCAACCTGGCCTGATGCATTAAAAAATGCTGAAGTAATACCGATATACAAATCTGGTGTTAAACATAGTATTTCGAACTACAGACCAATTTCTTTAATTTCTAACGTAGCTAAAATTTTTGGAGAGAATTTTATATAACAGAATTTTTTACTTCATTAATAAAAGTAATATAATATCCGAACATCAATTTGGATTTATAAAAAAAATTGGTACAAAAGATGCCTTGAATTATGTAACAAATATACTTTACAATAACTTGGATCATAGCAAACCTACAATTATAACATTCCTGGATTTAGCAAAAGCATTTGATACTGTCGATCATGAAATACTATTAGCAAAATTATATTTTAATAGGTATCAAGCAGTGAAAATAGATGATAATCTAAGTAATTACAGGGTAATAATAACGGGAGTTCCCCAAGGTACAATCTTGGGCCCATTGCTTTTTATACTCTATATCAATGATATCTTGAAAGAAATCCCGCTTGAAGCAATATCGTCATATGCTGATGACACGACAATTACAGCAACTGGAAATACCTGGAGCGAGGCTCAAGAACGTATGAATAGTTATTTGAATAAAATTGAATAGTGGGTAGCATTAAATAAATTTTCCTTAAATATTGAGAAGACAGTATACATGACTTTCGGTATCTACAAGGATAGTGTTCCTGAATATATAAATATTAAGATAAAAAATAGAAACCTTTGTAGAGTTGAAGAATGTAAATATCTGGGCATTATTTTTGTTTATAATCTAAAGTGGAATAAACACATACAATACATTATTAAAAATACGAAATACCTAGCTTATGTATTTTATAAAATCTCCAAATCAATGCCTAAAGAAGTTTTAAAAATGATATACTATGCATTTTTTCATAGTATAATTAGCTATGGTATAATAGCTTGGGGCGGAGCTTACAAAACTCATATAACCTGTCTACAAAGGTTACAAAATAAAATTCTAAAAATTGTGAATAAAAATTATCCTATAACTTTAAATTACCCAATGCCATATCAAAAAGTCAGAAAAAAGTCAGTAACAAAAACAGTTATACAAAGGCAATAGTAAGTTACAATACTTTACCAAATGATTTAAAAGAACTAAAAATTAGTAATGTATACAAAAAAAACAAACTAAAGAAATGGATTAAATCCTATAGAAATTATACTATTGAAACGTACTCGAGGAGAGTACTATAGGAACTGATGATATGTTAAAGATATAATAATCGCCTAAATTAATGTTAAATTTTATATAACAAATTTTACAACACTGTTGAAATAGTATTTAAGTTAAAACAAATGTACAAAGTTACAGTTATAATATTTAGTTTTAAGTTTAGAATTAGAATTGTAGTTTGAAGTTTAAAATTATAGTTTTAATTAGTACTTAAGTTAGATGTACTTATACCGGACCTGTGCATAGGTAACTTTGTTTACCTCTACAGGGAATTACGGGGTAGACAATACTTTGTAATTCTTTCTGGTTTAAATAAATAAATAAATAAATAAATAAATAAATAAATAAATAAATAAATAAATAAATAAATAAATAAATAAATAAATAAATAAATAAATAAATAAATAAATAAATAAATAAATAAATAAATAAATAAATAAATAAATAAATAAATAAATAAATAAATAAATAAATAAATAAATAAATAAATAAATAAATAAATAAATAAATAAATAAATAAATAAATAAATAAATAAATAAATAAATAAATAAATAAATAAATAAATAAATAAATAAATAAATAAATAAATAAATAAATAAATAAATAAATAAATAAATAAATAAATAAATAAATAAATAAATAAATAAATAAATAAATAAATAAATAAATAAATAAATAAATAAATAAACAAACAAACAAACAAACAAACAAACAAACAAACAAACAAACAAACAAACAAACAAACAAACAAACAAACAAACAAACAAACAAACAAACAAACAAACAAACAAACAAACAAACAAACAAACAAACAAACAAACAAACAAACAAACAAACAAACAAACAAACAAACAAACAAACAAACAAACAAACAAACAAACAAACAAACAAACAAACAAACAAACAAACAAACTAACTAACTAACTAACTAACTAACTAACTAACAAACAAACAAACAAACAAACAAACAAACAAACAAATAAACAAACAAATAAACAAACAAACAAACAAACAAACAAACAAACAAATAAATAAATAAATAAATAAAATAAATTAGTTTGATGAATAATCTTATGAGTTACATAATCTAAACTGTAATATGTCTTTGATTCCCCATTTAATAATTTTAAAACTTTTTATTTTATGATTTTAACATTTTCATTATAGGGAGCTAAAATAACACGATCAACTGAATTGCGAAGCTTAATATTACCAAAAATTTTATTAGAGATGTCGTTAGTCTTCCATTTATCTGGAATTATAAACGGTTTGATAATTTTTTCTCCTAATTGTAATAACAATGAAGCAAATTCTATATTTTTCTAGTGGATATTTTTTGTTAAGTTCATGATTTTGAAAAAAGGATATAAATTGGAAAATTTAATTGTTTCTTGTATAATAAAGCTTCTGTAACCATGCTTTATTACTGGAAGAATTTGTCTGAAATCACTACCTAATACTATCAATTTTCCACCAAAAGGAATGTCATTACGACATATATCTTGTAAAGTGCGATCAATTAGTTCCAAAGATTTTTTTGAGATCATAGACGCTTCATCCCAAATGATAAGATCAACTGTTCGTAATTTCTTTTTATCAGATTCCAACTTTAGAAAGGCACTTTCTATACTATTTAAATCTAAAGGTAGTCTAAAGGTGCGATGTCTGGTCAGTCTTCTCGATAACAATATAGACGTAATCCCTGTCCAAGTCATTGATTATTTTCTTTTGTTTATCGATAAGAAATAGTGTATTAATGTTTGATATAAGAAAGTTTTTCCTGATCCTCCAGGCCATCAATAAAATATTATCTTTACTGTTAACTATCTGTTCAAAAATATATTTTTGATCTTCATTTAATTGATCAAGCATAGTTTTAAAAACACTAGTGCTATACGATATATTTTCTGCAGTCTGTACACCATTATTTACAAGAATAATATTTGGTTCTACTAATAGTTTGGATGCGAGATAAAGCATTATTATCTTTGTTTTCACTAAAATTTTCGGTACAAATTTGTTTCAATATATCCCGAATCATATTACCTTGAGTATCTTCTTCTAAAATAAACCACGTGAAGAATTTACGTAACTGAAATGATAACATTATATGGCAAGCTTATTCAAAAATAATATAAATATGAGAATCATCTTCGATTAAACCCATAGAAAGTACTGCTTCTTTATAAGTTTGATATGTTAATCATTTATATGATTTTGTTATGTAATTTCATCGAATACTACTGGATTTTGATCATTACTACAATTATTATCAATTTTTTTTTATTTTACATATTGCTCTACCTCCACCTTTATGTGTACAGTCAAACATGTATTTAATATTTTCAATAGACGCACAATACTCGACATATATATGACATTTATATAGTTTAGTAAAAATGAAGGTATATAATATATAAAACAAAAAATCGAAGGTTTTAGATTTATACGAGGTCAGAAATAATAATTCTAACACTTCTTGAATTTTCGAGCTGTGTTGTTTCTTAACTTAACAATATAACATTTTACATATAAACCATATGAATGCTTTCAAATTACCTTGAAAAACTCAAATTTACAATGTGTAATCAATTCTAAATTTTCAAACACACTTTTAAACACACAGTTACGTTTTGTGCACCAGATATTTTCGTTTTAAATTCTTTTTTCTTTTTTCAAATGCATGGAAATCTACTTTTTAAATAAATTTTTTATAAAGCTATATTGTGCCCTATTGATAAAGGTTTAAATACAAATTTTGGCCTGGCAATATTAATAATAAAATACATAATTTTTGTGGAAATAAAAATTTATAAACTTAATTTAGCTACAGAATTGTTTAGGTCTAAAAATAAAATAATATTGGAACATAGATTTTTCAGTTTTATTTAAAAGAATACATAAATTCAAGCTGTTCAAAATTCACCAATGCCGTTGCTTAAAACGATAATTAAAATAATGTTGTTTTTTTTTCAAGGTTTTCTGGATGCACTAATATTTTAGCCGCGGTTTAGTAGATTCTAATTAATGCAAATATGTTTTTGTACATACTATTATGTACAAAAAAAGAAAAAATATATTTGTCAATAATTAACAGATTTTGGATTTTTTGTAGGTTCTTCTCTTAAGATGGTCCTGTAGTAAATGTTGAAAAATTTGCTAGTTCCATGATAACATTTTCTTAAAATGGTGATTATATTTCATACCTATAAAGAAAGTTTTTTTGTAAATTTTCATAAATTTTTAGTCAGTTCACCCATAGTTATAGGAAAATCTAACAATTTTCAATGGAAATTGATGTTATCTCAAAAGTGTCCTTGCGCATAGGAATGCAAGTATAGCATATAAAAAAAATTATGAACTCCTTTTTAATTTTTAAAAACACAATTATATAAAAAAATAAAATTATATTGAATTTTCATTCTAAGAATAATGTAAAAGACCGACATTCTTAGCCCTACTCATAGGCAACACTTTCTTAATAAATTTTTTTTTGGAAAAATCGGAGTTCATGGTTGTAATGCGAATGAGTTAAATAACATATCCTTAAAGTTTTAGATTAATTCATTGTAATCCTATGCGCATAAGTCTTGCTGAACATTGGAAAACCATAAGTGGAGAAAACCGCACTTTTGTAAAAAAAAAGAAATAATTTTCTGATGATTTTAAAATATTTTTTCTATAGCAGAATATCGATAAAATTTTCTGTTTAATAATGTCCATGTTTTCTAAAGTTTGTCTACATAGTATAGAGTAAATTTAAACACGGGTTTGGATTTGGTTATTGTAGGAACACGCTGGATTGTGTGCAATAAAGGTCGGAAGAAAAATACGTATAAATAACTATTAAGCTTAATAAAATTATTTTTATTGTTAATATTGCGAATACAAAATCATTTTCTATTGTAGAAATGTACAAAATATCAGAAAATAAAATAAAATAAAAATTGAGTTTTTCGTCAAATTTTACTATAGGACCACCTTAAGGTTTAAAATCTTTTTCTATGTATTGATCATCATTTATAGAAGATTTACCGAGATTTTTTGTATTTAAATTCTTCTACCTGCTCACCTGACATTGAATCACCCATATATACAGCCTACTGATTCCAGACCAGCAGCGAAGGCAGCCAAAGACAGCGACTTCGGCCAAGCCCGACGGCAACTCGGCAGCGGTCGGGAAACGCGAGCAGCGGAAGCGCAGAGAGGAGAGGCGAGTGAACGAGTGTGAGAGAGAAAGAGAATGATTGCGTACGCGGCTGAATTGGTGTAAGAGAGAGAAAGAGAGAGAGAAAGAGAGAGAGAGAAAGAGAGAGAGAGAGAGAGAGAAAGAGAGAGAGAGACAGAGAATGAGAGAGAGGAGTGACTTGGTTGGAAAAATCAGTGGCAGATATGAAAGAGGAGTGAGGTGTAACGGCGGTTGAAGCGGAAGGGTTAAAATGTATGAGAGTATGTAGGTATTGTAATGTACAAATATAGTACAATACTGACTTAAATCGATATATATGGAGAGAGAGGATGAAATAGAGGCAATGATAGAAGGAGAAAATTATAGGCGGGGATAGCCAGTGCCGATATGTGAGAGCAGATGAATCGAAAGACACTCGCAAATTATATCTTGAGGTGTAAGCACCTTTTGTTCCTGGCACCACGAGTCGCTAACTATACTCGCCGGTGAAGTCGTGCCGCCACAAAATCTCGCTAAATATCACTTCCTGATCATCAGGGCTTGTTCACTTGAAC
Organism: Gastracanthus pulcherrimus; assembly: GCA_949152435.1. Taxonomy (NCBI): domain Eukaryota; kingdom Metazoa; phylum Arthropoda; class Insecta; order Hymenoptera; family Pteromalidae; genus Gastracanthus; species Gastracanthus pulcherrimus. Next base: position 82,425,727 of record OX424573.1, on the reverse strand, counting down.
TGGTACCAGAAGAGAGAAGAAAACGAGCGTCGTGGAATAAAATACTTCAAGAAAGAAGAGTGTGGATGGATGAGTGGTGTGTCTTAATTTATGTAAGTGCGTTTCTGATCTATAATCGACCCATGACTAAAATAAAAGAAAATCTATAAGGAATATTGAGTGTGATTGTTATTATATATTATTTTCATGTACCTTAATTTATAAAATATTACAGTATGTACGTATCGATGACCCTTATGAAGACTAGCACATTTTAGATTTCTTAAAAAGTACTAGTTTCTGTTAGAAATCTCCTACAAAAATTAACAATATTCAAAATTTTAGATAGAACCTATAACTTTCTTAGAGGAACAAAGAAAGTGTTAGTATTAATCAGAAAATCTAACAAGTGGTACTTTCTTATAAGAGGCCTCCGAAAAGAACTAGGTGATTTTGAGAAATCTGAAATGTAATAATCTTCGAAACGGTCGTCGGTATGTATGAATGACCGGTATGAGTGTACAAAGAGATCGGGGGGGGGGGGGTGCGCCCCGTTCACAGCCTCCGTTTGGACGCTGGGCCGTAACCGAGGTACTGTGTAAAGGAAAGTCAGAACGGAGCTCATTCGCTCCACGCGCATCTTTGGATCTCTCCTCTTGAGGTTTGAGTGAATCGATCGATAGCATTTATTATGCATTGATGCACAATTTGTAGCGCCATTTCCTACCATCAAATTGGACTGATCCCGTCAAACTATTGTAATAAACAAATGAGATGTATTATATATATACATATAAAATTATATTGAAGTTATTTTTCTTCGTTTTATATTGGTCGCAACCAAGCAACGGTATAGTATCAGGGCTGGCTGTCTGACGGCGGCAACCTATACATCGCGCGAGTGCCACGGACCGTTAAACAAGGCGAAGCTGCCCGGGTACACGTACCGCGAAAACTACGCTGCGGAGACTATGTACTAACAGCTGCGCGGGTCGAAGTACGTGTACCAAGCGCGGTTCGAACAGTGCGTGGCAGTGGCAGCTCGAGACGCGAGGCGACGGCAGCAGCAGCGTGTCGAGGCGTCAGGCAGTGGCAGCAGCTATGTGTAGAGGCGCGAGGCAGCGGCAGCAGCGGCGAGTCGTGGCGGCAACAACTACAATTGAGGCGGCAATGGCAACGGTTGTGCTTGGAGAGGCGCAGCATGTACGCAGCACACAACGGCAGCGGAATCAGCGAGAGATTAGGTGCTTCATGGTGACGCCTACGGCAGCATCGCAAGGAAGCAGCGTCCGGGCGGCCATTGTTGCATAACCTGTAACACTACACCGAGCCTAGCATTGGAAAGAGCAGGGAGCTAGAGGCCATAGCAGAGGCGCACGGGTCCACGACAGCTGAGCGAGGTGGCAGCTATAGGCGGCCAGGCAGACACAGCTGGGACTGGGCAGTTGCGGCGGCAGCGACGTGCGTCAAGCAGAAGGGAGCACTGGCAGACAATTTCAGCTTCAACACAATAAGGTTGAATCGTTCCAAATATATATTTGCTTTTCTGATTTATATTTCTGATCGGATTGCTGATTATAAGGCTTTATATTTCTGATCTGCTTATTGATTATAATGCTGTTTATGTTGACACCTTTATACTGCTGTTCTCTTTTTATAATCGTATCATTTTCGTTTTTCTTTTTTCTTTTGTTTTCTCTTTTTTAACAACAAGGAAAATATAATCTGTGCCTTATTCTATACTCTACCCTCTCCATACGCTTTGCTTATATGCTGCATTCTGTAGCATAATGTACAATACTTTGATTGATTGATCTTTATGCTTATGTATATTGAATATATTTATGTACAATCAAATGCGAAGCAGCTGATCCGGTTCTACAAACCCATGCAGTGCAAGGCGTTGATATTAGAGCGCCTGACAGGATGTCGTTCACAAGCGTTGGGGACAATAAGATTGTGCATTGCAAGAGTAAAGTCCATTTCACGGTAAAGCCTCATTTTGTCACAACATTCACTTGTGGCGTCATTGCCTATGTTTTGAAACATATTTCTGCCTATGATCCATTTTCAGGTAATTCGACTGAATGGGATCATCTGCAAGGACTGATGCTGGCTGACCCTCAATTTGATCAATCGGGACGCATCGATACACTGCTGAGTGTTAAGGTTCATACTTGCATCATCGAAGAAGGCTTGCGAAAGAAGGATGACGATGAGGAGCCGATTGTCATGAAGACTCTGCTGGATCGTTTCTGGTCCGACGCCATTGAGCAGGGTGCAACGATTTCGTCTTGCAGCAAACGTATCCACGGCCGACAACGACCTCGACGCCCTTCTCCGTAAATTCTAGGAGATTGAGGTGCTGCCACAAAAGAAGAAGTTTCTAACGGAGGATGAGAAGCTGTGTGAAGAAAACTATCAAGCAACGGTGTCGCGTAATGTTGATGGTCACTATGTGGTAAGATTACCCTTAAAAATTAATATTCCGACCAAATGGGGAGGTTCGTACAGTCAAGCGGTCCATATGATGTACACTCCGCAACAAAATTAACGCATACCTGATTCCGACTAAAAAAGGGCGCAAATTCGATGATCGATATCTCAGGTAAAAAATGTCGTAAGGGGGTCAATTTTTTTTTAAATTAAAGGTTGAAGTCTCTACTTTAAGATGGTGAAACTCAATTTTAGATTTGACGCAACCCCTACTTACGTGACCTTGAAATTCAAGGTCATTTTTGAAAGCTCAAAAATCGTAAACTTTCGCAGTGCGCCCGTGCGTGGGTGATTTTTTTCGATAATTCTGATCATTGCATATTAAAGTACAACTGTTTCCCTTTAATTTATAAAAAAAAATTGACCCGCTACGACTTTTTTTGAGGATTTTACATAGTTTTAAAAATTGTATTAAAAAAACGCGTTTTTTCGTGAAAAATTTGATAATTTTGATCCACCCTACGATTGAATCAGCGGTGTAGAATGACTCGACTTCGTAGATCAATATCTCAGGTTGAAAATGCCATATGCACGGGTTCGAATGTTATTTCTTGGTTGATTCTGATCAAATCGAAATGGAAAACTCGTATCCGAACGAAACGAATATTACCGTCGACTTTAGCGTTACGCAATAAGCACCACGAGGAGGTAGTCGATCAGGTTTAACTCAAGCTAAATGTAAAAAACAAATTCTTAAAATTTGTAAACGTTATTATTTTATAACTTTTATCTTACATCGAATATCTCTTAAAAAATAAGAAGTGTACAAATTTATCAAATTTGTCATCCGTTGCATATTGTTTCCTGAAATCAGTAATGTAAAAAAAAATTTCAAGTCCATCTCTGACCGTGTCCAAATTTTAACGAATACGGTTCTTTTACAAATCTATTATTCTTTAAAAAATACCGTTTGGCGAAATTGTAAAATTTTTTCAGTTAAGAACTACGGGTTTTGATTTTTACGGCAGTATTTTAAAACTGTTCAAATAGATTTCTTGGCAAAATAAAAATGCCTCCGTTGAATGAAATTCGATCCGCGCAAATTGTTGCACTTTCTGAAGCTGGACTTAGTCGACGTGAGGTAGCAAGACGAATAGGGGTTCATTTTTCGACTGTTTCTCGAGTTCTGTCTCGATTCAATGAAACAGGTGTTTATCGCAGAAGGACGGGGCAAGGTAGGAGATGCGTAACAAATGCTCGCGAGGACCGTCGTATAATATTATAATACCTATACGTATGTTTTCACAACAGATATTGCTCGCATGTATCTTCGGGTGGATAAGCAGGACCAGCACCTGCAAGCCATCGTTTGGAGGGAGGATGTAAAGAGGGAGTTAGCCACCTTTCTACTCTCCACGGTAACATTTGGCATTGGTTCATCGTCATTTCTAGCGCGTAGAACGCTTTAGCAGCTCGCTCAAGACGAAGGAAAAGCATTTCCATCGGCTGGTGAGATTATCAGAGATGAGGTATACATGGAGGATGTTGTGTCCAGTGATTTTACTTTGCATGGGGCTAGGTCCAAGCAGGAGCAGATTATTAATTTGCTGCCGCAAGTGGGTTTAATTTGCGAAAGTGGATATCCAACAGCTCTTCGTTGGTCGACTGGCTGTCTGCGGATCTTAGGGCTTCAGAAGCTAACCTGAAAGTCGGGCTCGGTTTTTCGGTTTTAGGAATTGTCTGGAATTAGGAACGAGATTGTTTCTATTACAATATCACTCTCGAATCGCTGAGCGGTGCAGTCGCCAGATGGACGGTTCTCTCAAAAGTCACAAAACTTTTCGATCCTTTAGGTTGGATTTCTCCGATTATTGTCTCTTTGAAAATTTTTATGCAGATACTATGGGTGTTGACGTTCTTGGTTCCGATTTTTTGAACGCGGTAAGTCCAGCGTTGCAAGATTGTGGGACAGTTTTGAGTTTCAACCCACCCGTCGCTCCTCATTTCGGAGGCATTTGGGAAGCTGCGGTCAAGTCGACCAAACAACATCTAAAATGGTGTACTCTCGACATATCATGCCTCTTACAGAAGATGCCACAGACTTATTCGTATTAACTCGGACGTATTTCCTTGCTGGGGAATCGTCTCCTTCGATTTCAGAGTCTAGAATCACCGAAGAAAAGTTGACTCCTATGGAGCGGTGGCGGCGCGCAGCGTAACTGGAAAGAACCGCCTCCAGTGGATAAATGCTTGTTACCTGCATTGGCGTATAAAGGGCCACGCACACCGACAAAGTATTATAAAATGAGTCTGGCTGCAATTGCTGAAGGTTCGCCTACAAACTTGTCCCAGGAGGTTGACAAGCTGGTGGAGGAAAAATCGAGTGCGAAGCGCAACGCTCCAAGTCTGGCAGCGATATCGCAGAGTTCGCCTCAAGATATTTCAGCTATGATCGAAAAGTTGCTGGAGGAAGAAATCAGTTACGCAAAAATCGGCTCCTACAAGATTTAAATGGTCGTATTATAAGTAGGACAGCAGACCAAAACGAAGAAGTTCCACACTCCAGCCGGCCAGCGACAAAAAATAGGCACAGATACCTGAGCCTCGTACTCATCTTGTCTGCTGGGGCTGTAGCTGGTCAGGATATACTACAAGAACGTGTCCTGAGTGTGCGAGAAAAGAGCGGGGGGTGTGTACAACAGGTCTGTACCACCCCTGCAGCTCACTTAACGACCTCACCGGCTCACTCTAATGAAACCAACGAAGCACAAGCGCAAGTTGAGCCGGTTCTTTCACCTATCGCGACGGAGGGAGAACCTATAGCTCATGATGCGAAAGAGGCTTCAGAGGAATCAGATCCTTACATCGAGAGAAACTACTCTCACTGGTGGACGCAAGTGGGAGTTGGTGGATTCCGAGTGTGTGCCCTCAACGATGGAGGTGCGGCATTCGTTATCCTACCTCAGTTACCAGAAGGATGTCTTCTCGGCGTAGATTTTAAGCGAGCGTTTAACATGAACATCCTACCTCGCGAAAATAAACTAAGGGCAGTAGTAGCGACCCGCGACTACTACCGGGGTGAGACGTTTTGGTTATTGAGCATAGCTGACGACGATATCTTGCAAGCACGTGCGAACCTTCCCAGTGTAACAATTACGGTGCGAAAGGACAACACAGAAATCGTGATTGTGCGAAGCGGCAGCGTCTACCAGTTGAGTGCGACAAGTGCGAGCTTCGCCGAGGAATTAATATAAGTGTGTTATTTCGGGATCACAGCTATCCAATCTCTTTCTCTCTCGTTCACTCGGGATTTTCTCGTTGCGTTTCAACCCTGCCTACCTCGCTGGTATTTATGTGAGGTAAAAACACCCTTATAATATATATATATATATATATATATATATATATATATATATATATATTTATTTATAGGTACTTCTCTGGGAAATCGTGATAAAAAAAATTTCTTTTTATTTCTGCCGTAAAAATGTTCTTCTTGATATGTAAAATGTACGTGAATTTTTTCAGATGTTTTGAAATCCTTATGTTCAAAGTTGATTAATTAACATGAGCATGTTGTCATTTTTTACATTTATTAGCAAATTTCAACCTCCATTTATTTAACACAATTAAATCTCTTTAAAAAATTGCAACAAAAGATAATTTAGCAAATTTTCTAAAGTTTCATATGGTTCCAAAGCCTTTTAATGACCCTTTCAATTAATTGAACTGATTTTGAAACTTAAAATCCTTAAAAAAAAGTGGGATCACTCGAACCATTACATCAAAAATCATGAAGATAACATTTTTCAGTACAAAAGTGACTGCCACCGTCTCGAAATAGAAGAAGTGCAACATTTATATAAAAAAATCAAATATCAAAAGGAACATTTTCGCCGAAATAAATTTTTCTTTTTTTTAGCTCAGAACAACTTTATACATATGGGCTAAAGAAATGTGAAAAAATTGACAAGCAGTCGACACACTAAAAAGAACATTTTTATGAAATTTCAGAAAAAATTTTCCTTTTAATATGTAGAATGCACGTATATTTTTTCAGATCCTTTTAAGCTCATAGGTTTAAAGTTGTTAGGATCCGAATATGATTATATTTCCATATATATGGGTGATTCTGCCGTAGCTGCCCTAGTTTATCTTTAATAGTATCCGAAAATTTATTAGAGCAACAAATTGTTTTTCTCTATATCTAACTCTTTCTTAGAGTTACACGATTTTCTGCACTCATAATAACATTTAAAACAAAATACTCGAATAGGGTACATTAAAAAGTATTCCTATCGAAGTGTACAGAATATTATAGTATGTTAGCAGGAGATAGATAGATAGATATACGATTTATTTGTCATTTTTGGCAAAAAAACATTACATAAAAATTGTTATTTTGTCATTACATTAAAGTCTTTGATCACTATCACAGGTCGTCAGTATATAAATATAAAAAAATTGTTGCACAAATTTGTCATTATCTAATATCGCAGTTCCATAACAATTTCTGAAAGTTTACTCATTTTTGCATACACGTACATCCATCACGTCACAATTTAAAAACAATTACAATTCAGCCGATACATACACTCATCACACACGCAGATAAATTTACTTTTTATTAAAATATACTCTTTATATTTTGTACATTACAACATATTTCACGACTAAGAATACAAAACACGGGAGAACGGATAAATTATAAGAAAAAAAGATACAATTAATAAATAAAAAAATAAATAAAAAAATAATTAAATAAATAAATAAATAAATAATTAAATAATTAATAAATAAAAAAAAATAAAAAAAATAAAATAAATAAATAAATAAATAAAAAAATAAAAAAATAAATAAATAAATAAATAAATAAATAAATAAATAAATAAATAAATATATAAATAAATAAATAAATAAATAAATAAATAAATAAATAAGTAATAAATAAATAAATAAATAAATAAATAAATAAATAAATAAATAAATAAATAAATAAATAAATAAATAAATAAATAAATAAATAAATAAATAAATAAATAAATAAATAAATAAATACTCATGTATTACTTTGTCAGTTGCCTTAGGTGCCTGCCTAACGCCATTTTAAATTTACATAAGGACGGCAGATACCTCACACTGCAGGGGAGGGAGTTCCAGAATCTCGAGTCTTGGGCTCTAAACGAGTAGAGACCCTTATCAGTCCGCCATCCCGGAAACGAGAGCTCTTTCACACTACTCCTACTGGAAGTCCTAGCTGTGTTTTTACCAAAGAGAGCCGCAAGATACGGAGGTTGTCCGATATTTATTGCTCTATACAATAATAACCCCGCAAAGTACGCTCTTCTTTCCTTTACTGCAAGCCAGCCAAGATATTTCCTGTGAGAAGTTATGTGCTCATCCCTTTTAACACCACATATGTATCTCATACATGAATTTTGAAATCGTTGCAACTTCGTCTTGAGCTCATCAGACACATCAAGGTGAACCACGGAACAATGATCTAAATGTGGCACCAGCGCACATTCAAGCTGTTTTCTCATCGCCTGAGTTGTGCATGAACTAAAAAATCGTAGGCTGTAAAGAGCACGATTTACCTTTTTTCCAACTGCATCAACCTGCAGTTTCCACGTGAGTTTAGAGTCCATGATAACACCAAGGTTTGTGACCGAGTCAGAGAAAGGCACAGGTACACCTTCCTGAAACTCAATGCCGGGCAAACCAAGATCCTGCAGCCGATTGATGTTGTGCTCGAAGCCGAAAATGATCGCTTTTGTTTTGCCGACATTGAGTCGCAGTCCGGATGCTTCGGCCCACTCCGACGCTGCCCGCGCAACAGCCGTCATGCATCTGATATCCACATGAAGATCTCGCCATGTCACTTGAGTGTAAGTTTGCAAGTCGTCCGCGTATAGCAAGTGTTTAACATCATCACCCGTCAGTACGTCTTGTAAGTCATTGATATAAAGACTGAATAGCAAGGGCCCCAGGACTGAACCCTGTGGCACACCTAGATTGGTGGTTAGCCAATCAGATTCCCCGTTGTTGTCAGTTATGACTTTTTGCCTGCGACCGAAATGTATAATTTGATCCACAGAAGAACACTCCTGAAAAAACCGATGCGTATCAGCTTACGAAGTAATTTAGATGATGATATAGTGTTAAAAGTCGAACAGTAGCAGTATAGTCATTAGTTTCTTATTGTCGTTAATCCCAGTTCGTATGTTCTCGGTTAGTTTTAGTAGGGCTGTCTGGGTGCTGTGATGCTGTCTAAAACCGGTTTGCAGAGGATCCAAGATATTTTTGGATCTTAAGAAATCGGTAATCTGGTCGTGTACTATCTTCTCCAGCACCTTGGAGAGAAAGCTTAATAGTGCTATTGGGCGAAAATCTGATAAAGTAGATGGCACTGAAACCTTTTTTAGAGGCACCAAGTGAGCCCCCCTCAAAGCCCCTGGGAAGACACCACCAGACAAAGAGGAGTTGAAGACCCTCGCTATATGATGACTTACATACGGGAGAGCCTTAGCTACAACGCTTTGGGGAATACCGTCCTCACCCCTAGCCTGCGACGAGAAATGAGCAACAGCCAGGACTACGTCCGTCACTGTAACGTCTTTGAAAACAAAGCCGTCGTCACTGACCGAGTCCAAGATGCTACCCAAATCAACGTCACCTTCACTCTGGGAGACCGATAACCCCACAAAGTGCGAGTTCAGCTCACCCGGCGAGAAGACATGCAACCCCCCTCCATGTGCCCTTGGCAGGAGCTCCAAGCCCTTTAGTACTTTCCAAATATCCTTTTTATTTTCTAGGGCTTCAAAAATCTTATTCTGCATGTAAGTCTCCCGCGGGATTTTCATGCGTTGTTCTGCTTCGACCGCGAGAGACCGGTACTCCTGCCAAAGATTAATGTTTTTTGTGCGCTGTAGTCGTCTGCGTACAGCGTCACGTTTTTTTATTATCTGAGCCAGATCTGCGTCAATCCATGGGGGATTAGCTTTATTTTTTGGTGTAAATTGCTTCAGTGGAGCGAGTTCATCTATTGCCCCCATGAGATTGCGCTGAGCTGTCCCAATAAATCGTCCATGTCGTTGTTGTCCAAGCAATCAAACGCCGCCCAGTCACATTTACTCAGGTAAGATAGAAGATCTTCCTGTTCTATTGTTATAAAGTCTCTGTAACTGAAAGTGTCGGTGATGGGGCTATTGTTTAATTTAAAATCGATTTGAACATCTATAATTGTGTGATTGCTGGCAAAGGGCGCCTCCTGATTGCTGACATTCAACACCACGTCGTTGCCATCTGTCATAACGACATCAATCCACGTGTGAGACTCCTCGAGGTGATGAGTCGCATCATGCTCTATTATTTTTAGATTTAAATCGTCGGCTAATCGCCTTACAAATCTTGCATCAGCTGACGTCTTCAACAGGTTCGCATTCAGATCACCCTTCAAGATTGTATGGCTATAGTCCTGCGTGTATGTAGCTAGCTTATCAATTAGGTCAGAATTTTGCAGGAATGGTATATGCGGTGGCCTATAAATTAGAGCAACGAATACGGGGGAAAGGTCGCTCTGTTGCACACTACACATAATATATTCAGGAATATTCGGCGTACCATCCTGGGTGGTACGTGAGCGGCTAAGTATGGTTGCTTTAAAACTATTGTGTACATACAGGACTAACCCACCCCCAAATTTATTCCTATCTAATCTTAAAATTGAATAGCCCTTGATCTGAATGCGACTGTCGTCGATGTTTTGAGCAAGGTGCGTCTCAGAAATTCCAAAAAGGTGGTAGGAGGGACCAGATAGAAGGTGTAGACGGAGTGTATCAATGTGACAATCTAGAGAGGTCACATTGATAAATCCTGCTCTCAGTTTCCTACAGTGCACCCCCCCCCCTCCCCCAGCAGTGTCCGACGATAGTCATTCATTTGCGACAGCCTCCGTTTGATTATTTGTTTGATTGGCCAACTTATCTTTTTCATTTGTATTTGCGTTTCCTGTTTTTTTTTATGTGTATCTAATGCAATTTGTGTAGTTTCATACGAGGCTGTAATTGGACCAGGAAACGGCCCCCCCTATGCCAGATATATTTAAATTTGATCCTCATCGCAAGGGCTTTAATGCTTCTAAATTTATTAAATGTTTCCCTTGGTAGATGCTCATTTATAAAAATGTTACTATTCAATATTGCATCACTAGTCTCCTGGTCAAGTGCTGAGATGTCAACATCTTTAGTGTGAAAACCTGTTATAAACTTTTTTGTCGCATGATTTTGTCTCCTAACACACTGCTGGAGAGGGTAACAACCCACGGTGATCGTCTGCGCTCGCTAGTTACCTCGGCTGATGTCACTGAAAGCGACTCATCTGACCGCAGCACGCGGGTATTTACTATATCCGTTTTCTGTATTGATGGGAGGACACGACGCAGTATAGCATGAACCACATCAACACGCTTAGTGCTGTTACCGTAAAAAATGTTCGAAATTATCAAGTCATTATTGCAATTTGTATTATTATTAGTTTGTATTGTCCTCCCACCTACCATGTTAACCCGCGTGCTTCGTGCAGATGACGTTATATATTATTATTATTATTTACATTATTCCTAAGTACACTATTTATCTTATCATTACTATTTCTATTTCTAATACTGTGCGGTGAAAAAGTTGTATTTGCCTTACTGGTAGGCAGGCCAATTTGGTAATTTTTAATTTTACTTAAAAATTCTTGATGTTTATGTTGAATAATTTTCAAAGTTTTCTTATCATTACTATTTCTATTTCTAATACTGTGCGGTGAAAAAGTTGCATTTGCCTTACTGGTAGGCACGCCAATTTGGTAATTTTTAATTTTACTTAAAAATTCTTGATGTTTATGTTGAATAATTTTCAAAGTTTTCTCTATATTATTATTATTATTTTTTGCAGTTGCATGATTGTTGTTGCTTGCGGTCTCGTGTGCAATCATTTTTCCTATGTCCTTTAATATGTCGGAGTTGTCACTTTCAAGTTTATTAACTTTATCAATTATTATTTTAAGGTCATTATCGTATTTCTTTGTCTCACAATTATTTTTGGCTAGATTTTTTATTTCAAAATTAGTCTGCTCAATGTTATCTACTCTTTCTATAATTGCATTATAATTAGCTTCAATCTTATTCAACACATTATTTGTTATATTTTGACACGTTTCGTGTAGCTGTTCGTTTTGAATTTTTAAATCATTAATTTCATGACAAAGCACTTGCTTTTCATTTAACATCTCATCCAGCTGGGAGTGTTGTTTTAACATCTTATCCTCTATTTTATGCATTTTGGACCCAATTGTCAGTGCTAGAGTATGTATCTCTGGTAACGAATCTAGCCTTTTAACAATTGCATCCAATCTGCTTTCAAGAGAGGACGAATGTCTAGTAAGTGCATTGTCTATGTTTCTAGATGTCGAATTGGCGTACTCTACCAAGCAAGAGTCTGTCGTCCCTTTTTTAAAGGTAGTAGAGTCTAACATACGTATTACCGACGCATTAACATCATTTACGCTGCTACTTGTTTGTACCGTGGATTTACATCTAGGAGGTAGTTCTATGTCCGTGGTAGATATCGAAGGCGTCGAATCTGCCTCGGGGAGAGCGATGTTGTCTTTAGCTGGCGTCAAAGTGTGAGAAAAAACACTGTCCGTGTATGAAGAGTGGAGATTCAGCGCCTTCACGCCTGCAACCCGCTGTACAGCAGGCAGCGCAGGTGCGAGACTCCCATAGTGTTGGCCCGCGCTGGAGCTGAGCTGATCGGTAGTAATGCCTATTAGGCTTGCGTCAGCGCTAGGAGAGACAGAGGCAAGCACGGTGTAGTGGGAGCAGAGAGCACACTGGTCTGCGGCTGCCGCATCAGCGTCGTTTGCGATGATAGAGGTGTGCCGGCAGCGAACAGCGGCGAGGAACTTCTCGGCGTCTTGGGGGCAGCCTTCCCACTAGGCAGCAAGCGTTGCGGCTTTGTATGTATGCTCGCATGCACTATACTAGAAGGCACACTTGCTGTTAGGCGTGACGTCTCGTTATGTCCAGCCGGTGATTTATTACTGCTGTGAGATGTATTGGCAACACCCTTTGTGCATGTTTTGCACATGTACTGCTTTACTGCCACATTAGTTTGCAGGATCATGCATCTAACATAACCTGCCTTATTACATTTAATGCAACAGTCCTTATAGGTCTTGCCCCTGCTAGGAGGCAGACCACATTCAGCACAACTTTTAATGCTGGCCTCCATACCGTGACACACACACGCACACTCTCACGCCTCGATGATATAATCTGCACGTATCTGTCGATGTTGAGACTCGGGCATGCGCAGACTTTAATCGCTCGAGGTGAGGCAGCAGGATTATAATGTAGCTAACCGCAATCCTGAGGCACCAGTGCAAACAAGAAATTGCTGTATAAATACAGCACACCTGATGATAAATGACTGTGGTGGAGGAGTCTTGCACAATTTTTAATGATCCGCGAGAGGATTTGCTTGGTAAGTCTGAAGTAGAGGACGAACAAAATAAAATTTGTGCGTGCCCTGAGATTGACATTACAATTCAGTGTATAGAGACAAAAGCATTGGTCGACACAGGAAGTCACATCATGTGTATCTCTGAAAGTTTTTACAATATGAATATCGATACATTTAAAAATTGTCCGACGTTACCTATAGTAGGAATGCTAATACAAGGAGCAACGGATATAAAATAAATGAACTTAAGTAAGCAGATTTTTCCGGCTGCTTAAATCGGTGAATTTATAAAATACTTGTCTTATAATTCCAAAACTAATACGAAATTGTTTTCTCGGAATTAATTCAAATAGAGAATTTGGTATCCTCATTGATACTTTAAAAGATGAAATTACAATAATATTAAATAATAAAGTTGAATTTATACCATATCATAGCCAATGTTTATTAATATATTATATTAATAAACATTGTATTGATATTTGATCATCGTTTCATTGAAATAATCTAGGAAGATTATGCCTATGAAGCTGAACTTGACTCACAAAACTGGCCAGATCTAAATACAGACAGATGCCAAAATATAAACGATGAATTACAAAATCGTCAAAATGCCAATGGTTCATCAAAATCAAATACCGATCCATATGATATTATTCATTCGGAAAACGATGAATAATTGAGCAAATGCTTCTTACAAAATTCAAATTCTCTTATGAACTTAAAACATTTGATATGGAAGTATAAGAAAGCATTTACAAGAAACTGGGACGATTAAATTCGTTCGAATATAAGTTAAAATTAAAAGATTTGGAACATTTATTGTTAAATATTATAAAGTTCAGTTAAATTATCGCGATAACGTTCGCATGGAAATCCAAAAAATGTAAAAGTGGAAGTTTATAATAGTCAATACATAAATCAGCTCGTTGTCGTAATTAAATAGGACGGATCGATGCATTTTTGCCTCGATGCACGCAAATTAAACGGAAAGCTTCTAGATGATCATGAATCGCCGCAGAACATCGACGAGCTCTTACAATAATGTTTCGAAGTAACGGTTATGTCGAGTTTAGATTTGACTTCTACCTTTTATGGGGTAACACCACTGTAGAAATTTCAAAAAATCGATTTTTTTATTGACTTAAAACATGCTTTGAACCTTCTAGAATATGGTACAAAAGATCCCATCTCGAAAAAAATGATTCTTTAAATGATTTCCTCATTTTTTTACGTCCGAAACTGATTTTGAAATTTTAAGTTGGTTTTTCTCGAAACGAGTTTTTCTGAACGGGCACGCAGCATAACTTGAACAGATTTCATCCGATCCATTTAAAATTTTAACCATATCTTAATTATTATATTTCGAAGTGAATCACGTAAGGGATTTTTAATAAATTGATTTAAACAATTTTTATAAACAAAAACGTAGTGCCCTTTTTTCATGAAAATTTTTAATTTATTTTCAATTCACTGCCAAATTAGCAAAAATCAATATTTTCAAAATTCCCTACGTGATTCACTAGCTATTAACATCAAGAATAAGTGGATTTTTTTGTTCCAGGTTGAAATGTGCGATTGATACACTGCGTGCCCCGGAGCGCTTCCGCTGCAAGAGGATTCAAGAGATCAGCTATAAATCAGCCATTTTGTATTTTTTTACTGAATTTTTTCTTTAAATATACTATAATATTAGACTAATAATATATCCAAATATCATTTCTTTATAACCTTTCTTTCCATTCAAAAGAAATACCCAAAAAACGCTTTCTTTTCGCTATTACAGTGGTGTTACCCCTTAATAAATTTCTCTCAGCGAAGAGAGTAAACAGTACACTGCGTTTATGTTTGAGGGAAAGATTTACGAATTTGAAGTCGTTCCATTCGGATTAAAAATAAGCAGCACTGCTCTAATCCGCGGGCTGGTTCTCGTAGTAAAGGGTCTCGGAACATTTATGGTTACGTTTGTTGATGATACATAGTGTATTTCAAAAAATAATGCTGAACAATTACATCATTTAGAAATATTATTTATTCAACTGATAAAATAGAATTTTACGTAAAACTTCAAATGGTGTGAGTTTCTTAAATAAGTTAAGATTACAATACAGAAAAATTTGTAATTAAGAGACAATTTTAAGAAAGATGGTAGGGGTTCCCCTTAAGAATAAAATCGATTTTTAATGATCTACCTAAACTAGCGTAAAACCGCATGCATAATATTAGGATCCATCGAAAAAAAATTCGCTAGGTGAAAAATATTTCAATTTTTGTCAAATATCAGGGTTTTATTTTTCATTTGCGATAATCAAGTCGATTAGACAAAAACTCGAGAAATGGTCGGGAGAATATTATAACAAGTATTTGTCAATTTTTCGGACATGTCTTGACTCATTCTACTGTGTATTATGCCAGAAGGAACGGCGTTTTATTAATATTATTAAACGTTTGTAAGACGGGTTTACAGGCCAATGTTTTGCGTAAACTCTCGAAAGCTGAATTCTTACGTTCGGTCCAAACAAATTGTTGACCATTTTTCAACAGTCTATGAAGAGGCTCTGCGCTTCCCGCAAAGCATAGCATGATACGATGAAAGAAACCTACTAATCCTAAAAACCTTCTGACCTTATTTAAATTTTTAGATATGGGAAATTCCTTAATCGCATTGACTTTGGGATCACTAGGTTGAACCTCCCGAACCCTTAACCCTTAACCGAAATCTTAAACCCTAAATAAGTTACTTTGCTCTTTAAAAACATACATTTAAGGAGCTTAGTAGTTAACCCCGCTTTTCTCAATGCTTTTAAAACTGCAATAAGTCGATCGCGCAAATCGGCCACGATTTTCCCGGTATCAATATATCATCTAAAATAAAATATTTGAAGTAACATAAGGGGCCTAGCTCTTATTGCATAGCTTCCATAAAATATGCAGGACTGTTCATCAGTCCAAAAATCATGGGTGTGAATTCGGCCGTTTTATCCAGAGTAATGATTGCCCTACGGTGCAACAGTTCCAATACGATACTTTCTGGTTGATCTTCTATGTGCAGATCTTTGCATGTGATGGGCGGTTAATGTATGTTAATGGCTAGGATCGGAGGTGATGATACCTCTGCCCTCAGCTTCACGGTGTTTTTGTCACAATGCTGCTCTCTTGAGTGATGATTTAAATCTGGCAGAAAGAAATTATTTACAGAACCCTCTAATTCGATGACATTCACTGATAAGGGCGAGATAGATAAATTTTCCTTTGTCCGTAATAAATCAATCTCACGTTGACGCCTCAGTAAATCATCTGCGTACTCCTCGCTTTCAAAGCTGAAAATATAACCCTCCTTCACATTATCAACTTGGTGTGCATCAGTGAAAGATTGGTCGATCAGTACGTCCATTGACTGCACAATTCGGAGATAATCCTGACTTTCATATCCGGGACTGAGACCTGGTCTATAGTCACTGTTGCAAACACGTATCCTGAAAAACTAGTTTTGTAAGCTTCTGATCCGAAGCTTCTTAATGCTACCGCTTCGCAGTAACTTCCATCCTATTAGTCAGTATTGTGTTGAATTTGATAAGACACTCCGAGCTTCCCATGTCAACAAAGAACCTAAGTCGAATTCCATGCAAATGCACATCTTTGAGTTACTTATTTACAGAAGGTGTTGTAGACACAGTCACGACATTCACTTGCAAAGGTTGCGTGGGGCACTGACGGAGGCTGGATCTAATTGTTGTTATAGTTGAAACATCTGTCGTTACTTCCCTTCTTACTAGTAGCCCCTAAACTACTTTTCAGATTCACGGTTTATTTGAATTTAGTCTTAGTAGTGCTTACGGTGCTAGTACGGGCCTTCAAACCGTTGACTCGATTTGCTCGTTGGTTGTTGATGTACTTTAGCTCAAGTATGTTCTTCAAAAGCGAATTGGATGATAAGTGCAATGTTGACAACAGGAAATTGCACATTTCTCTCTACCACACCCCAATCATTAATTGATCTGAATCTGAAAAGAACACCTTGGGGTCAGTACATAATTTCTCGCTCGCCAGCCGCGCGTGATGTCCTTCCTCCTTGTCCTAAGCACCTAGTCTCACTCTGTCTCCTACTACTTGAGTCCTTGATACTCAAACGCAGTGTTTTATTTTTTATTCACGCTAATCAAATCAATTTGAAAAAAACTTAAAGAATGAACATATTTTATAACAACTGTAATCAATATACACTAATTTTAGAAAATGTCCGTATAGATGTATGAGTGTGTGTGTGTCTCTCTCTCTCTCTCTCTCTCTCTCTCTCTCTCTCTGTGTGTATATGTATGTGTGTGTTTATGTGTCTGTGTGTGTGTGTATTTTTTTTTTTTTTTTTTTTTTCTTATAGAGAGAGAGGTTTAAGGCAAATCCATTATGGACCATGACATGATATAGTGAAGTACCACCGTGTGTGAGACTCGCATTCACTAAACCTTCCAGTATACGCCAGGGTTTTTACGTGCCCTTTCATCTGAGTTGACCTCCCCGCGGTACTACCGCCAAGCAATGCTTCGCGGGGGTCATTGGGCTCCTGCCCTCTTCTGTGAATGTGGTTGGCATCACTGGTTCTCCCATTACCGTCATTAGTAGTCTTCCGTGTTGTGTGCCTTCTACTTCTTACCGCATCGTCCGGTCGCCAGCTTCATTCAGCATCTCTCGTCTTTTTCTTCTTCCTTCTTCGTCTTTTCTGACCTTCTTAAGTATATCTGCTGCATAGTTGTTTACTGTGCACCATCCATCCTCCGAAGTCAGCATAGCCTCCATAATCGACTCAGGTGTTACTCTGGTCTGGAGATAGCTCTCAAGTTCTTCTCTTTCCTGTTGGTATCGTGAGCAGTCACAGAAGACATGCTCCGCATCCTCGTCAGCGTCCATACACACTGGGCAGTTTGGACGGGCTTCTAATTTGAATCGGTGCAGGTACGCCCGGAAGCATCCGTGCCCGGTCAAAAACTGTGTGAGGTAGTAATTTACTTCCCCATGTCTTCTTTCGGTCCAGCCCTCTATCCTTGGTATGAGGCGATGTGTCCATCGCCCCTTGCCACTGGAGTCCCTTCTTTTTTGCCACTCAGTCAGTGTCTGCTTCTTCGCGGAATCCCAGATGTCCTTCTGAGTGTTGTCATTTTGTTGTCGCTTTGTCTCGAAGACATTCTTTCTCTCCATTGCTAGGAGGTCAATAGGCGGCATGCCTGCTATAATACAGGCAGCCTCATCTGATACCGTACGATAAGCAGACGCGACCCTAAGTGCACTTCGTCTGTATACAGTCGACAGCTTGTTTGCGTACGTTTTCACTAACATGGCATCTGCCCATATAGGAGCCCCGTACAACATAATCGATGTGATTACACTGACTAAGAGCAACCTTCTACCTTGCGTTGGCCCTCCTACATTTGGCATCAATCGAGATAAAGCAGCGCCAACTTTTGCTGCTTTATCACTCACTGTTTCAAGATGCTGCTTAAATGTAAGTCTTGCATCAATGGTAATGCCCAGGTACTTAATGGTTGGTTGAGAAACAATCTTGTGTCCATCCACCATTAGCGTTATTTTCTCCATTTTCGTCCTACTAGAAATAAGAAGAACTTCGGTTTTATGACTGGCCAATTCCAGTCCTGTCTCTGTCAGCCATTCGCGTATTATACGAATAGCCTCGTCAGCTATCTCTGTTATATCTTCTATGCTTTTCGCTACCACGACTAGTGCTATGTCGTCAGCGAATCCTATCACTGTCGCCCCTTTGGGTAACTGTGGCCTTAGTACCCCATCGTACAAGCTGTTCCAAGTCGGTGAACCAAGCACTGATCCCTGGGGTACTCCTCCTGTTACTTCATAGGTCTTGGTGCCATTGTCAGTGTCATATAATAAGATTCTGTCCTTCAAGTAGTCGGACATCATCCTTCTTATATATAAAGGCACTTCTTGTTTACGAAATGCCTCGTGTATTTTGGTCCATTTGGCCGAGTTGAATGCATTTTTGACGTCCAGAGTGACGACAGCGCAATACTCCTTTGCTCCTCCTTTCCATCTCTTTCCCTCTATCGCTGCGCGCGCAGTGTCAATCACTATGTTCACTGCGTCTAGAGTTGATCGTTTCCTCCGAAAGCCGTATTGGTGTTCCGCAAGTCCCCCTTTTTCTTCTATTGCCTGATCCATTCTGACGCAAATTATGCGTTCCAGAATCTTGCCTGAGGTGTCCAGCATGCAGAGCGGTCTGTATGATGAAGCGTCCTCAGGTGGCTTCTTTCCCTTTGGTAGTAGCACAAGTCGTTATCTCTTCCAGTCGGCGGGAAATATTCCCTCTTTTAGACATGTGTTGTACAAGTCTATGAAGATCTCTGGTTGGGCGAATATAGCATGTTTCAATGCTATATTGGGAATGCCATCCAGGCCTGGAGCCTTGTTGTTTCCAACCCTCTTGCAAGCGTGTGTGTGTGTGTGTGTATTTGTGTGTGTGTGTGTGTTTGTGTGTGTGTGTGTGTGTGTGTGTGAGAGTGTGTATGTGTGTGTGTTTACGCGTGTGTGTATGTATGTGTGTGTGTTTGTGTGTGTATTTGTGTGTGTGTGTGTTTGTGTGTGTGTGTGTGCGTGTGTGTGTGCGGGTGTGTGTGCGTGTGTGTTAGTATGCGGCATATGACCATTCTTTCGATCTGCAGTATAACTTTCCCAAACTTTGCACAGATGATTACTACCTATACGCGATGTGCGCTTGAAAGTTTCAGCGAAAATGGTCGAATAAATTTTATTTATTTTCAGAAACAATTTTTTACGCAATAAAATACTCATAAAATCCTTCATTTTAGGGCAGGAAGCGATTTTATATCAGTCGCTTTTTAATTGTTATACTGATTGTGAGTGACAATTTCTTTTTTTCAACATTTATTATTCAAAAACTATAGGATACGAGACAGTGACATTTTTACTCAATACTTCGTTTTATTACAGATATATTCCTGTCATTTTTAGGTAATAAAACCGTTTGTTTTCTGAGAAAAAACATAAAATGTCAAAGAAATGCTTTTTTTGGACAACGATAACTTGAGTAATACTTGATCTAATGTTTTGAAAATTTCAGAGAATATTTGTTAGTTGTCAGGTTATTCGCTGAATATTTTGGAGCCTATTTGGTTCATAATCTTCTGAGATGTTAAAGATTATACAATTTAATCCATAGTTTTTCACCCTGATTTTCTTGTAGATATTATATATGAGATTTACTATTCTACAGAAAATGTTATATTAATAGTAAATTATGTAACAAGTTCAAAAAAGTCGAATATGTTAGCGGGACTAATGGACTGTTAAAAGACAATATTGTTAAAAGACAATCGAAAATCAGGGTTATTGGTAGAACTGGATAAAATAAAGGAATTTGGAGTAGTTTCTAGTGAAGTCACTTTTTTCTAACATTTGCGGGCAAAAAGTGTAATTTTGGTCTCGCTTTTCAGGGAAAAAAGTGGCCTTTTTTGTTCAGATGGGAAAAAAATGTTATTATTTTTTGATTTTTTAATTGTACATTTCGACGCAGGTGCAGATGTAGATTATGTATCTCATGAGACGTTTCTCGCTCTAGCGAAGTGAGAGTGTACAGTCACATTAAGTACTTAATCTACTTACGCATCAGTTTCGAACAGTATTTTGTACCACGAGCACCTACAAATCATTCAGAGTGGTGATTTTGAGGTTAGTGTGGTATAACAATTATTTAATAATGACATCAATTATTTTTGCAATATTGAATCTGTATCTATCTATAATAGAGCATAGTGTCCAATATTATTATAATAACTGTAAAATAACATTATATATGCAAAATTATCGATTTCAACGATGATGCATTGTGCCTCAACTGTCCCATATCACCAAGAGTATCTAACATTATTCCAATCAATATAAAATAACGTCATGTATACAAATTTATTGATTTCAGCTAAGGTTAATTTTGCCCCACCGTATACTTATATTACCCTACATAGTGACTCATATGGTCCAAATTTTTATAAAATAAAGTTACATACACAAATCTGTAGATTTTAATCATCGCCCGTTTTGCCTCATCATACTCCTTATTACACCAATCACTGTTAAATGACATTATATGATCAAATTTATGCATTTTAAACGTGGTCCATTTTTCCCCGGTGTGCCCTTTATTCCCGCCCCACTAAGTAGCACAGAAATACCACACATAACAGTCTTAATCACATGAGTGACAGTTCCCATGTGACATGTGCAATCGGACAATGTCGGTACACAATATTACACACACACGCGTGTACGCACGCGCGCGTATAATACTCATCGATCTGGACGAAAATTGCGCGCACGACCATGCCGTTGACTTGATATAAGCCTTTGTCAACCATGTATGAAACTTTTGTCCATCATCTATTTTTTGACAATCGATAACCAACATTTTAAAAATTTATAGACCCATCAATTCGCGGCATTACACTTTTTTTGTAACTTGATAAAAGCCATTATCAAGCATGTATTAAGATTTTGTTGATCAACAATTTTTAACTATCGATTCCCGATATCTCGAAAATTTATAGACCCATCAATTCGCGGAATTACACATTTTTGTAGGTTAACATAAACCTTTCTCAACCATGTATTAAGATTTTGTCCAACTTCAATTTTTAACAATCGATTACCGATATCTCGACAATTTGTAGACCCATCAATTCGCAGGGTTAAAATTTTCGATAGGTCTGTATAAACCTTTATCAACCATGAATTATGACTTTGTCTATCATTTATGTTTTGACATTCGATATCTCGAAAATGTATAGTTTGATAAGCTCGAGGGATTAAACTTTTTGTAGTTATAACTAAGCCATTACAAATTATAAATTTTTATATTTATATAATTTATTTTTTTAAAATCGATAACCATTATGTCGAAAATTCATTTACCAATTAATTCGCGGGATTACACTTTTTTGTAGTTAGATATAAACCTTTACCAATCATACATTCAGAAGTTTTTATCATATATTTTTCTACAATCTATAATAGATATCTTGAAAATTTATAGTTTGATTAGCTCGCGGGATTACACTTTTTGTAGTTACAACTAAAATATTATAAATTGTAAATTTAGATTTGCTAAATCTCTTGATAATCGATAACTAATATTTCGAAAATTTATTGACGATAATCTATGCGAATTTTAGTAAGAGAAGCAAATAACTTTACAAACCCCCGTGTAAAGGAACAGGAGAGTCGGGTCGTTGCGAAGAAGAGATCCGGCGAGGACTGACGTAAATCGACAGAATATTCTAGCAAGCCGAGTTCATTATGGCGCTAGTATCATCTTCATTGTTCGTCTGCACATGAGCGAATTTAACACGGCGATATGCCTACAACAGACACAGTGAAACTTAGCAGCGTACTGACTGGTTGTTCTTGCCCGACGTTACTTGCGCTGGTAAGCAACTTCTGTCAACCACGTCGACAATGTCGCGAGACGAACGAGGGAATGGGTATTACAGGTGGGGTTGAAGGATGCTGTCAACACTAATTCTCTTCTTTCCTAATTTAATAGTACTTGGACGGGTGGCGAACTTAGGCTTGCAGCATATACTGCAGTACCGGATCTGTTGAGTACCTGGGGGATTCGGTGTCTGCGGAGGCGTCTGCTTCCTCTCCTTGTCTGAGTTGGAGCTGGGACGTTTCGGCGGGCCAGACTTCCCGGAGGCTCTGGATGAGGTGTTGGGCCTGTCGTTTGTCCGTGATCTGGCAGGCAGTGTCTCCCCCTATGTCCTAGTGTTGTTGTCGCAGGTCAGTTGCGGCTTCTGCTGAAGCTGTGTTGCGGGCCGCGGTTACAGCTGCTTCGGCCTCGTCCCGCCGCAACCTCTTCTTCCTTTCGTTCAGCCACATGGGGATGTGGTCTGAGAGCTCCCTGTCTTTCTGAAAGGGAGCGACCCTTCAATCGTGAAGCGATACCTCGTCTACGAAGCGCCGGCTACCTCAAGGACCCTCTCAGTCATGTTCCACTCCCTTTGCATTGGCGACAAATTTGGGATCGATTCGCCGGCGAACTTGGCTCTCTGAATTTACGGACCTCTCTGGGCCAACCGCATGGTCATCTCTCTGATATTCTCGCTTCATTCAGTGGGCCATTCGACGGGTGGCAGAATGATTCTTGGCAAATCACGTTCTTGACGACGTATGTTGTTTTACGGGATCTTCCTCGTATCGCTTCCGGTATGCCTCGCTTGTCGATGTTGGGTGATATTACCCCCGCTGGGGTCACGGTCTGTGCCTTTTGGTGGTCGAGTCGCCTCCTCTTCTTGTATTCCAGGAGTGTTTGACGGTTCTTCGGCAGGATTTTCGCCAGGTATGAATATTTTCAAGTCTTCGGCCTGGACTAGTTCTCCTACTTGTCCCAAGTGGCCGAAGAGCTTGTACATGTTGGGTTCGGACACAGCTATTACGATGAACGGTCTTTCATACTTGGGTGCCAGTTTTTCTGTGACGCCTTTAGCGACCGAGGACAGAACTCAGATAGGACTGTTTTTCCGCCAGACGATGTCCCTTAGCGGAAAAGCTGCCTCTCAACGTTCGGCATCCTAGTACTGCGTCTGCCTGATCCGTTCAACCTTGGATCACAATTTAGATTGTTCCTACGCTTCGCGTAATCTTCGCATGCGAGCATTCTAGGCTTGCAGTAATTCTTAGTAGATTTTTGTCCCAAGTTTTGTGATTTTCTGTCACGTAGAACGCGATCATTGTGTTCAGGGTCCTATTCTCCCTCTCCACTGGGTTTACTCCCGGATAGTATGGGGGGTTGTTGTAGTGTAGTGGATACCTAGTTGTATCAAATATTCATCGACGGCCTTATTTTTAAACTGAGTACCGTTGTCAGAAGGAAACGTCTCTGGTGCTCCGAACCGCATTACGATTCTCTCGTGAAACTGTTTAGTAACGGTTCAGGAATTTGCTTTCCAGGTGGGGATACACGCAGCCCATCTGGTGAATAGATCTTGAAACACCAATATATATTCATACCCACCCCTACTCCGTGGCAATTGTCCAGTGATATCGCTGCAATTTACAATTGCCTCTCAACCGTTCGTATACTCAACTTTCCGATGGACGGTTTCTGGACTACTTTACACAGAAGTATTGCTGTGTCACTCGGGCATATGTTTTTTGTCGACCGAGATGTCCAGCCATCGGGATATCGTAATTCTCCCGCAAGATGGCGTGTCGGTGTTCGAATGGCACTACCAACTTCCGGGCATCATCGTCGCATACGGTGTCTACCAGCTCTTCGTCAGGCTTGTAATGGTATCAATTTCCCCCAATAATCTTCCAGTTCGGCTTCTGATGAGTGTTTGTAGCCGATTTATTGTAAATGCTTAGGTACCATTGGTCTTTAATACCGGCTGTCCAACTGAAGGTCTAATATTGTCTTTTCTTCTTCATACATCCTGGACAATGAGTCTGGGACGTTATTTAATCACCCTTCTTACGGATTACTTCATAATCGTGACCTTGTAGGCGTAGCGCCCACCTTGTCAGACGACCGGTGGGGTTTTTCAGGTTACATAGCCACGCCAGGCTCAAGTGATCCGTTACCATGGAAGTGTACCCCTCGATATATGGGCGGAACTTTTCAATGGTTCATACCACTGCCAGACATTCGCTTTCGGGCACGCTGTAGTTTCTCTCTGCCGAATTCAATGTTCTGCTGGCGAATTCCAGTAATCTCTCACCCTCCTCTGTTTCCTGGAGGAGCACAACACCAATTCTGATGTTGCTAGCGTCGGTGTTAACTACGAACTGTTTATCTGGCAGAGGACTCTGTAGGACAGAAGCTAAGGCGATCAGCGCCTTCAGCCCGTCGATCGCATCTTGTTGATCCGCAAGCCAGTCATACTTCTGGTTTCTCTGCAGAAGTTGGATCAGAGGCTTGTCTAACATTGCGTAATCCTTCATGAATCTTGTATACCATGAAGCCCTACCCAGAAAACGTCTCAGTTATTTCAGGTTTTTGGGTGGTGGGTAATTCATTACCGGCTCGATCTTTTTTGGGTCTGATCTGACCCCGTCTCGGTTCATCAGAATTCCCAAATATCGCGCCTCGGGTTTACAAAACCCGGATTTCTCTCGATTAATGATTAGTCCTGCGGTTTTCAACTTCGCGAGGACCAACTTCAACAGGCGTTTGTATTCTTTGAACGTTCCAGAAATTGTTATGATATCGTCCAGATATACAAGCGCGTGTGGCTCTAGATCTAAACCAAGTGCCATCTCGATCAATCCCTGAAATGTGGCTCCTATGTAAGATAAACCAAATGGCATCTGTAGAAAATCGAATAATTCTTTTCTCCGCACCGTGAAAGCTGTGATTGGTCGAGAAGATTTGCTCAATGGTTTATAATGATATGCACTCCTGATGTCGACCGTCGATATGTATTTTGCTCTCCTCAATTTCCGTAAGATATCTCGCCTGACGGGTAGCAGATACGTATCAGGCTTCGTCTGCGCGGTAACCGTCCGGAAATCGACGCAAAATGTATAAGTGACGTTTTTCTTTTTAACGATCACCATTAGGCTCGACCAGCCACTATTAGATGGATCAATTATGCTTTGGTCTAGCATCTCTTTTGCGTGTAGGTGCATTTACCGTTGTATCTTCTGTGAACCCAGGTAGTACTTTTTCTTGATGGGATTGGTTGACCCGACGTCTATATAGTGCTCGATATCTCACGGTAGGCCACAAGTGTCTCCTTGGCCTTTTAAAGATTCGTCTAGAACACTTTCTCGCTCCTCGTGCTGCGAATCAGTGATACCGGCGATAGTCCCTGATGCTATGCTGGCTACGCCAGCATCTAAACTGGCTACCTCCAGCTGTACTCTAGTTTGGGTACCCTCAAAATATAGGACGTCCTCATCTAAGTCAAGCATGGCTCTACATTTCTCTACGAAGTTCACTCCCACGTAACATTCGTCGTCTAGGTGGGGACGATACCTACACGCTCGTCCCGCGTTTCTCCTGCGACTATTATGGAGAGCGTGACGTGACCCACCAATGGCCGAAGGTGCAATGTGGTAGCTTCACTCGTCCCGCGTATTCTGTTAAAAGATCCCTCCAGAACGAGCTGGCTATTTGTAGCCCAATAGCTCCCATTACCGTACGGCAAGCTTCATTGTCGTATAGGGCTCGTATCGTGAATTCCCCAAATCCTATCTGAATCCACCAATGGGTTTCGTCATCTAAAGGGCGATTCGGTCTCGATGGTCTCTCCTTAGAGAAAGAACCTATGAAGTTGCGACTGGGCGTCAGAATCTATCACCGTTGCTTCAGCTTGGGTGACTTGTGCTGCCACTGAGGTGACGTTCTCTTCTGTGCCCCCTTTCAACTTGCCCTTCCCTACGAAGGAGGACATGCTCATTCGAGGGAGCGCATTCTTTCCCCTAGCCTTTGCTTCTGTTTCAGCTGGGGAATGCGACGGTGCGGTCCCATGTCCTTCTTGATTCTGCGATGGTCTCCGCGGCCGTTTGGTCTCCCCTTTCTATTCTAAGAGTGTTGAGGTTGCGTACCTACCTCGTACGACCTTACATTCGGGACAGGATTCGTCTTGACGTAGCTGTATATGCACTTTCCGCCTGCGCACTTCTGTAGCGTCGGGGGTTGGGGCTGTAGAGACCGTGCATCCTTCTGGAAGATTCGCTGGTCACTTTGTCTTAGTGGTTTCCTCTCCATCTTCTGAGTGGTTTCCTCTCCATCTTCTGAATGGTTTCCTCACCACCTTCTGAATGGTTTCCTATCCATCGTCTGAGTGTTTTCCTCTCCATCTTCTGAGAGGGTATAGTTCAGGCGGCCGCCGAATTTGCTCTCGCCTTCGGACGAGAGCTCGTTTTGGCGTATGTGCATGGTCATTTCCCTTATCGATGCTTCGGCGTCGATGGGTAGTGTCGCTGCGGGAACCGTCGTTGGTTCAGGAATAACCGCGATCCTTAGTGACCACTCCTCTCTTCGTTTCCTGAGCACTTAGGACAATATTTGTTTATGAAGTACAGTTCTCCGCATCCGAAACACTTTAAAGGTTGAGTTAGGTCGAACCATTGTTTATACCCCCCTGGCGTTCCGACAAGGTGATCCGACCTGGGCTTTTCTCGCTCTTTCCTGGGTGGAAATTTGCTTTGTTGTCGTATTTCGGTATATCTCTTTGCACTTATGTGCCTTCCTTTCCCCTGTCCATTCCTGGATCAGAAGTTCTCATTCATATTCGGTTGTTGGAAATGTTTCGACTTCTAGTCCAACATCTTCGCAAATATCGCCGTGAAGTCTAGCATAGAATGCTTCGTTTCCTCTTTAGCTATGGCGGAAATCTCCGTCTTGTGTTTCTTCCGCCCCTGAATCGGCTTGTAGGCCAGCTCGGGGAGCAGAAAAGCTTCTGGCCCTGGAATATGTCGCTATTATTATTTATTAATAATTAATAAACCATAATTTTGCTAAAAGAAAACAAATCTTGAAAAATAAAAAATTCTCATAAGAAATGCTGCTTACTTTCAATGATCGTCCAAAAATAAACTTTCCTAAAAATCTCAAAACTCAAATAAAAAATTTTATTTTTCGTAATAATTATTTATTGACATCCAATAAACAACTTAAAAATCGACAAAATCAATTTTTGTAATAAACAGCAATCTTAATTCACGGGGTTCCCGGGCGGTCAACTATCCTAGTACTTAACCCCACCAACGCTGCTGCGTTGAATCCCAAATTTAAAAAAAAAAAAAATTTTTTCACAATAATTGTTTCTTGATGCTCAATAAACAATGTAAGTGCAGAAAAAATTAATTTTTTAAAGAAAAAAAAACAAAAATTAACCCATTTGAGTACTGACTGCGCTCAATGATGTTTAACCACGATGATCGGTTGATCGCCGGAGTGCTGAGCGCGGCACAGCTACTTTGGTGTTTGGATAGAATTTATACACACTTCGTTGCCCAGCCTGATTGTCTTTTGCTTTGACTTTCAATAATTATTTATAATCTCCCTCGTCCTTTTAATTAATTATAAACGTTTATATAATATTTATATTTTTATAATATTAAAGTTGCTAGTCAGAGCAAAATTGATTGGATTCTTCTCACTATATTGCGTATATCGTGATCGACTTTTCAGCTGCCGCCTCACAAATACTTTTAAACACTTCTCTGTGTGTGTTGAGCTTCGTGCTCAACTATCGGTCGCTTCGCGCACGCACATGCTCGACCTGCTTTTCGTGATTTGAAAAATTAATAAAAATGTGTTTATTTTGAAGTTTTCCGGTTTCCTAAATATTATTTATTTGTTTATTTAATAAATAATAGTGCCATTAATTCCGAGTCTTGTTGGGCGTCATTTATGTAACGGGGTGCTCAGCTTCTTAATAATAATTAATCAAACAAGCAAATGTCCTGCTGGCGTGCACCATACGTAAAGCATATGTACGACTACCGTTAAGCTAACCTTAGGGTCGGCCCGTAGCAATTCGCCGCTGCAACCTTACCCCGGTGTAGCTGTGCAGACTTTTCCCTCATACACGTCGAATGCATGGGGGCTTACGATTTCGAGTGAAGTTTCCTCGACGCACAAGTTTTCGCGACCTGAAAGGAGCGTAAAATCGCGAAGGATAATTCTCTCGCAACGCGAATAGTAATTGAGCTCCGCTTGTCGTCCTATCTCCATGCAGCGAGCAGGCGGGTCCGGGTTTATTAATGACGCACTGATTTAAAAATAACAAATAAACTGTATTCTGAAATAATACTAAATATGAAAATTACAATAAAATATTAACAATGAATTTAATAAATAACGCGCAGGTCGAGTGTCGCATGCCTGTTCAGCACGACGGTTGCTGAGCACAGCACCGCATTTTGAGAGGGTTCCGGTCACGTGCTGGCCTCTCATATCGCAGGCTATTCGGAGCCCTTATATTTTGGGAGAAGCGTAATCTATTCGTGGTGTGGTCCTTTCGTACATGCGTATAGCCCCGGGCAAGCCCATACCTCAATTATATAGAGTGTGCCGAATAGAAGACGAAGCTTTGCTGCTGTCGAGTCTCTTTCTCTCTCTCTCTCTCTGCGCGGACCAAAGACGACAGACTGTAGAAGGAGTATCACAGCCTTGCACCTGAAGCTGAATTACGAACGAAGGAAACAAGGGAAAGATTTTTACAAAATAGAATTTTTTAAGCAATTGATAATAAGAAAGATATCTGGAAAGAGCTCAAGGCTCTGGGCCTTCTGCCAAAGACAAGAGAGGAGCTTCATGATTTCTCGCCGGAAGAGCTCAATGCCCACCTTGCAGGGGTGTCGATCTCCCAAAGTGAAAGTGATGAAGAACTTGACAACGTCTTGACCACTGCCAGTGATGACGGCTTTTTTCCGAGAAGTCAGCTTCTCGGACGTGGTCCTGGCTGTTGCCCATTTCTCATCCCAGGCCAGAGGGAAAGACGGCATTCCCCAAAGTATAGTGGCTAAGGCTCTTCCGTTTGTGGGAGATCATATTGTTAAGATCTTTAACTCCTCTCTGTCCAGTGGCATTTTTCCGGGAACTTGGAAGGGAGCTAAATTGGTGCCTTTGAAGAAGAAGCCTGTCCCATCTACGATGTCAGATTTCCGACCAATTGCCCCACTGAATTTCCTTTCTAAGGTCCTGGAGAAAATAGTACACGACCAAATAACTGACTTTTTACGAGAAAACAATACTTTGGACCCGATGCAGACTGGTTTTCGAGAGAATCACAGTACACAGACAGCACTACTAAAACTGACGGAAGACATAAGATCAGGCATTAACAACAACAAAAAACTTTTTACTATTTTGTTGATGTTGGATTTTAGCAAAGCATTCGACACCATCTCACACACTAAACTGCTGCGTAAGCTGATGCGCATGGGATTCTCCATGAGTGTTCTCCTGTGGCTTAAGTCATATATTATGGGGAGACGACAGAAAGTCATCACAAACACAAACGGGGATTCAGGTTGGCTAACCACCAATCTTGGCGTTCCACAGGGCTCAGTCCTGGGACCCCTGCTTTTCAGCCTGTACATAAACGACTTACAAGACGCACTAGACTTAGATGGTGTAGAACATATACTTTACGCTGACGACCTGCAAACCTACACACAAGTGGCCCTTAAAGGTCTTTGTGATGGTATCAGTCGCATGTCGGCTGTAGCACGAGCAGTGTCGAACTGGGCAACGTCAGCTGGCCTGCGCCTCAATGTCGGCAAGACAAAGGCGATTATTTTTGGATCTGATCATAACATCAAACAGGTTCAGAACCTTTACTTGGAAGGCATTGAGATACAGACCGGCGTACACGTTCCCTTTGTCGATACAGTCACCAACCTCGGCGTGGTGATAGACGGAAGGTTAACATGGAAGCCGCAACTGAATGCGGTCAGTAGGAAAGTAAATAGAGCTCTGTATAGCTTACAATTATTCCGTTCAAGCACCACAGAGATACTGAGGAAGCAGCTGGCATGTGCACTGGTACTACCTCACTTAGACTATTGCTCAGTGGTTCTTCTTGACGTGTCAGGGGAGCTTCAGACACGACTACAACGTTTACAGAATTCATGTGTGAGATACATATGTGGTGGATGAGCATATCACCGCCTACAGGAAAAAACTGGACTGGTTAGATCTGAAGGTGAGGAGGGAGTATTTTATGGGGCTGCTGCTTTACAAAGCGGTTGTCATGCAGCAGCCACCATATCTTACTACCCTCTTTGAAAAAAACCAGGCCAGGACTTCAAGTAGCGCTGGTACGAAAGAGCTCTCGGTTCCGGGGTCGCGCACCGATAAGGGCCTATTCTCGTTTAGAGTTCAAGGTGCGCACCTCTGGAATTCGCTCCCAAGCAGTGTGACGTGCCTGCCATTTTTCTGTAAATTTAAAACGGCGTTTAGCAGGCACCTTAAACAATTACATGGTGACTGGTATACATAGAAGTGAACTTTTCGAGAATCGGTTTATACATTATTTTGTTCATCTCTGTGTATTCCCAATCTGACACGGATATTTATTTGGGTTATTTATTTATTTAAATTAATTATTTATTTAATTTATTTATTTATTTAAATTGATTTATTTATTTATTTATATATTTATTTAATTTAATTATTTATCTAACATATTTATTTATTTGACTTCTGGAATTCGCTCCCAAGCAGTGTGAGGAGCCTGCCATCTTTTTGTAAATTTAAAACGATTAGGCAGGCTCCTTAAACAATTACATGATGACGGGAATACGCAGAAATCAGCCTTTCGAATACTGATAAATCGATTGTTTTCGTTCATTTCTGAGTAGTCCTAATCTATTTTATGTATTTATTTAAGTTATTTATTTATCCAAATTATTTATTTATTTAATTAATTTATTTATTTAATTTATTTATTTGTTTATTTAATTTATTTATTTGTTTATTTATTTTATTTATTTGTTTATTTAATTTATTTATTAATCTAACTTATTTATTTATATAATTTAGTTATTTATTCAATTTATTTATTTACTTAATTTATTTGTTTACTTAATGTATTTATTTACTTAATTTATTTATTTACTTAATGTATTTATTAGCGTTAATTGTAAGAATGTCATATGAATGAGTGTTTCTATTTTTTGACGTGATAGATCTACGTGCAATCAGGAGGAGTGTATGTATGTATTCCTTTTATTTTTATTGTATTTTATTATTTTTATTATATTTATTTTATTATGACGACGCGTATTCTGTAATGTACCATTTAACTATGCCTAGTTTATTATATTTAGATTTTATAAATTGACGAACTGTTAAAGCGAATAAGGTTACTTTCTATATAAGAAACGCAATAATGAATGCTAAATGTGAGATAACAAATGTAGAAACTAACTGATATTTTAATTATTTTTGCTATATACGTTCATTCAATTGTAAGAATTTCCTCATTGATGAATAAATAGTCTCTCTCTCTCTCTATCTCTCTCTGTCTCTCTCTCTCTCTCTCTCTCTCTCTCTCTATCTCTCTCTCTCCCTCTATGTCTCTCTCTCTCTCACTCTATCTCTCTCTCTATCTCTCTCTCTCTCTCTCTCTCTCTCTCTCTCTCTCTCTCTCTCTCTCTCTCTCTCTCTTCCAGGTAAGCTGGATTCCTGCTGGAACTGTTTCTATTAAGCACAAGTGACACGGCTCGGTATATTTTGAGCCAGGAAGACTTGATTCGGTCTGCGCTGAAAGCAGTGAGAATCGCCTCTATCGGCTGTCATACATACACGATCGTGCGTTCATTCTTTAATTTTTTTCTAGAATTGTAAACTTAATATGAGCAAATGCTCTGCTTGTGACAAAGTGATTTCGCGTAGATCTGCTGATTCTCTACAGTACGTACAGTGCCTCAGGCTGTATCATGCGGACTGCTGAGACTCTTCTTGGCATATCACGTCGATGTCGATCAGCTGTTGTACTCGAGCAAAATTTCCGTCGTTGCAAGCTACCACAGCTGGCATGAATCAGTGTGAAAAATCGCGGGTAACGCCGTCCACTCCCGTGCATACACTTTTTTCCTCCACGTTGCCCGGTGATTCACTACAGCTTGCGCACCTGTCTAAGGTGACCACTGCAAAGCGCTCTCGGTCCCGGTTATCTCCGTTCCTCGAGCAAACGTCAAAGCTACCTTGGGCGAGAGTTGGCTTCGTTTCTGTTGATAGTGAGCGCGATAAAATAACACAACCTTCTGTTCACGTGTCCTCAACCGTGATGTCACAGGAACCTCCGAATTGGTTTAAAGAGTTCATCGCGTAATATAGAATTAATGAGTCTAAACATGCCGCCACTTCCAAGCGTTCGAATAGCTTGAGAAGTTAAATGAGACTAGGCACGCTGAGCATCGCGTAGAAATTACCTCAATTCGTGAAGATCTCAACGCTCTCACGCGCAGTAAAGCAGATACTGACACATGCGAGATTCGTATCACAGGCATTCAGGCGGCCCTTGAACTTTCGGACGCGGCCGTAATCGAGAAGATATTTACTGCAATGGACGTCGCTTATCTGAAAACTTTGTCATCGAACCACGAAATTGGACGGAACACACCCAAGAGCCCTTAGCCAACTCCAACCAACAGGAACAAGATGTTGGTGTGCCTGACTTGACTACGCCGCAGTATCGTTCCCTCGACATACAAATGAGTTTCACTAACATGTGCGACAGCATTACGGCGAACGCAAATTTTTCTTCAGCATCTTTGGTCTAAAGCTGTATTTCAGCTTTGGCGCAAGGCCTTTGAAGCTAATAATAAGCTAAATTATACGGGACCATTTATCCGAAATCGCACCGTATTTATGAGAGCGACGCGAGACTCAGAGCCTATACCAATTCAGAGCGACCACGACTTAACCGTCCTGCCTCCTCGTCCAAAAGGCAAAGACACACGCACTTCGTCGTATGTCCGGATGGAGACAGAAAATAAAGCAAATACAGCCGCTCAAGCAAGTAGCCAGACACAACATTGTCGGGCTGTGGGTCGGCCGGTACACGCGGTGTCCTTAGATACCATAACCGTGGCGCACATGAATGTTAATAGGCTAAAAGCGAATTGAATTTACTTGAACGTCGATGCTCCGAATTCGATTTTGATATTGTTGCAGTCATGGAGACGTTTCTGACGCCGCCTGAAATGCCTTATATTTTCGTTAGCGAAAATAAAATAAAATGTGTGCGATAGGATATCTCACGCAATTTTTTACCAATCGGGCTAAAATTTTAGGAGAGATCTCCTCCAGCACAATATGAAATTCTATTTTTTTTATCCCGATCCTGTACGTAATTTTTAAATTGCGAGCACTTTTTGCTCCTTTTTAAGTGAATTTACGTGTTTTATTTTTAAATTAATGTTACACGATTATCTCCCCGAAATCTTAGCGGATCAGGCTCAAAATTTTTTTGGAAATTCTCCCAAGTATAACAACTTGATAGCCCTATTTTGAGATTAATCCAGCAAATATACGCTGGATACGGCGACTATAAAAAATCGCTAAAAACGGTTTTTGGGCTATAACTTGAAAACTAAGCATTCTACGAAAAAAAGTTATAGAGAAAAGTTGTAAATCATTAAAAAATACTACTTTTTCCCATTGACATATATTTATGAAAATACTTTTAACTCGAGTTAACAGGCCAAAAACGAATTTTAACATCGAAAAACAGCTTTTTACCATATAACTTTACATCTATGCATTTTAGATGAAAAAGTTAAATAGAAAAGTTATAGATCTTTGAAAAATACAACTTTCTTTACTAGACACCAATACGCGAGAATGCTTTTAAATCAAGTTAATAGTCCAAAAACGACTTTTATCATCGAAAAATGCAGTTTTTTACTATAAAACTAGCAGGTATGCATTTTACGTAAAAAAATTTAATGAACAAGTTGTAGATCTCAAAAAAACACAACTATTTATGGTAGCAAATATTTAAAAAAAATGCTTTTACACAAGAAACAGCCTAAAAAACGATTTTTTATACACATCATTTAATAACAATTGCGGTGCAGTACGCCCAATCGATCTTAAAATTATTTAAAGATTTCCCTTTTTCAAAAAAGAACAATATTCTTTTACTGATTTCAGTAAAAATAAAAAAAAATAGTGTCAGCGTTAAATGTAAGCTTTAGTTTAGCGCTTCGCGCGAGCTGAGTTCGGTCGTGCCTTTAATGTAAAACAAACAAACAAACAAACAAACAAACAAACAAACAAACAAACAAACAAACAAACAAACAAACAAACAAACAAACAAACAAACAAACAAACAAACAAACAAACAAACAAACAAACAAACAAACAAACAAACAAACAAACAAACAAACAAACAAACAAACAAACAAACAAACAAACAAACAAACAAACAAACAAACAAACAAACAAACAAACAAACAAACAAACAAACAAACAAACAAACAAACAAACAAACAAACAAACAAACAAACAAACAAACAAACAAACAAACAAACAAACAAACAAACAAACAAACAAACAAACAAACAAACAAACAAACAAACAAACAAACAAACAAACAAACAAACAAACAAACAAACAAACAAACAAACAAACAAACAAACAAACAAACAAACAAACAAACAAACAAACAAACAAACAAACAAACAAACAAACAAACAAACAAACAAACAAACAAACAAACAAACAAACAAACAAACAAACAAACAAACAAACAAACAAACAAACAAACAAACAAACAAACAAACAAACAAACAAACAAACAAACAAACAAACAAACAAACAAACAAACAAACAAACAAACAAACAAACAAAAAACAAACAAACAAACAAACAAACAATCAATCAAGCAAGCAAGCAAGCAAGCAAGCAAGCAAGCAAACAAACAAACAAACAAACAAACAAACAATCAAACAAACAAACAGAAATAAATAAATAAATAAATAAATAATTAAATAAATAAATAAATAACTACCCATGTATTACTTTGTCAGCATGAAAAAATGTCAAATTAATCACCGTGCAGTTGCCTGAGGTGCTTGCCTAATGCCGTTTTAAATTTACATAAGGATGGTAGATACGTCACACTGCAGGGGAGGGAGTTCCAGAATCTCGAGTCTTGGGCTCTATACGAGTAGAGACCCTTATCAGTCCGCGATCCCGGAAACGAGAGTTCTTTCATACCACTCTTACTGGAAGTCCTAGCTGTGTTTTTACCAAAGAGAGCCGCAAGATACGGAGGTTGTCCCATATTTATTGCTCTATACAATAATAACCCCGCAAAGTACGCTCTTCTTTCCTTTACTGCAAGCCAGCCAAGATATTTCCTGTGAGAAGTGATGTGCTCATCCCTTCTAACACCACATATGTATCTCACACATGAATTTTGAAATCGTTGCAACTTCGTCTCGAGCTCATCAGACACATCAAGGTGAACCACGGAACAATGATCTAAATCTGGCACTACCAGCGCACATGCAAGCAGTTTTCTCATCGCCTGAGTTGTGCATGAACTAAAAAATCATAGGCTGTAAAGAGCACGATTTACCTTTTTTCCAACTGCATTAACCTGCAGTTTCCACGTGAGTTTAGAGTCCATGATAACACCAAGGTTTGTGACCGAGTCAGAGAAAGGCACATGTACACCTTCCTGAAACTCAATGCCCGGCAAACCAAGATCCTGCAACCGATTGATGTTGTGCTCGGGGCCAAAAATGATCGCCTTTGTTTTGCCGACATTGAGTCGCAGTCCGGATGCTTCGGCCCACTCCGACACTGCCCGCGCAACAGCCGACATGCGTCTGATACCCACATGAAGATCTCGCCATGTTACTTGAGAATAAGTTTGCAAGTTGTCAGCGTATAGCAAGTGTTTAACATCACCACCAGTCAGTACGTCTTGTACGTCATTGATATAGAGACTGAATAGCAAGGGCCCCAGGGCTGAACCCTGTGGCACACCCAGATTGGTGGTTAACCAATCAGATTTCCCATTGTTGTCAGTTATGACTTTTTGCCTGCGATCGAAAATGTATGATTTGATCCACAGAAGAACACTCCTGGAAAAACCCATGCGTATCAGCTTACAAAGTAATTTAGATGGTGATATAGTGTCAAACGCCTTACTAAAGTCGAACAGTAGTAGTATAGTCATTAGTTTCTTATTGTCATTTATCCCAGTTCGTATGTCGTCGGTTAGTTTTAGTAGAGCTGTCAGGGTGCTGTGATGCTGTCTGAAACCGGTTTGCAGAGGATCCAGGATCTTTTTGGATCTTAAGAAATCGATAATCTGGTAGTGTACTATCTTCTTGAGCACCTTGGAGAGAAAGCTCAATAGTGCTATTGGGCGAAACTGTCATAGAGTAGATGACACTGAAACCTTTTTTAGAGGAACCAAGTGAGCCCCCTGCAAGCCCCAGGGAAGACACCACCAGACAAAGAGGAGTTGAAGACCCTTGCTATATGATGACTTACATACGGG
The DNA here is from genome assembly GCA_949152435.1 of Gastracanthus pulcherrimus. Classification (NCBI taxonomy): domain Eukaryota; kingdom Metazoa; phylum Arthropoda; class Insecta; order Hymenoptera; family Pteromalidae; genus Gastracanthus; species Gastracanthus pulcherrimus. The sequence continues at coordinate 82,388,778 of OX424573.1, read as the reverse complement.
AGAGCCCTAGCTACAACGCTTTAGGGAATACCGTCCTCACCCCTAGCCTGCGACAAGAAATGAGTAACAGCCAGGACTACGTCCGTCACTGTAACGTCTTTGAAAACAAATCCGTCGTCACTGGCCGAGTCCAAGATGCTACCCAAATCAACGTCACCTTCACTCTGGGAGACCGATACCCCCGCAAAGTGCGAGTTCAGCTCACCCGACGAGAAGCCAGGCAACCCCCCTCCACGTTCTCTTGGCAGGAGCCCCAAGCCGTTTAGTTCTTAACAAATATCCTTCTTATTTTCTTGGGCATCAAAAATCTTATTCTGCATGTAAGTCTCCCACGCGATTTTCATGCGTTGTTCTGCTTCGACCGCGAGAGACTGGTACTCCTGCCAAAGATTACCGTTTTTGTGCGTTGAAGTCATCTGCGTACGGCGTCACGTTTTTTTATTATGTGAGCCAGATCTGCGTCAATCCATTGGGGATTAACTTTATTTTTTGGTGTAAATTGCTTCAGTGGAGCGAATTCATCTATTACCCCCATGAGATTGGCGCTGAGCTGTCCCAATAAATCGTCCATATCGTTGTTGTCCAAGCAATCAAACGCCGCCCTGTCATATTTACTCAGGTAAGATAGAAGATCTTCCTGATCTATTGTTTTAAAGTCTCTGTAACTGAAAGTGTCGGTGATGGGGCTATTGTTTAATTCAAAATCTATTTCAACATCTATGAGTGTGCGATTGCTGGAAAAGGGCGCCGCCTGATTGCTGTCATACAGCACCACGTCGTTGTCATCTGTCATAACCACATCAATCCACGTGTGAGACCCCTCAAGGTGATGAGTCGCACCAGGCTTCATTATTTTTACATTTAAATCGTCGGCTAATCGCCTAACGAATCTTGCATCAGCCGACATCTTCAACAGGTTCGCATTCAGATCATCCATCAAGATTTTATTGCTATAGTCCTGCGTGTATGTTGCTAGCTTGTCAATTAGGTCAGAATTTTACAGGATTGGTACATGCGGTGGCCTATAAATTAGAGCAACGAATACGGGGGGAAGGTCGCCCTGTTGCACACTACACATAATATATTCAGGAATGTTCGGCGTACCATCCTGGGTGGTACGTGAGCGGCTTAGTATGGTAGCCTTAAAACAATTGTGTACATACAGGACAAACCCCCCCCCCCCAAATTTATTCCAATCTAATCTTAAAATTGAATAGCCCTTGATCTGAATGCGATCGTCGTCAATGTTGTGATCAAGGTGCGTCTCAGCAATTTCAAATAAGTGGTAGGAGGGACCAGATAGATGGTGTTGACGGAGTGTATCAATGTGACAATCTAGAGAGGTCACATTGATAAATCCTGCTCTCAGTCCCCTACAGTGCACCCCCCCCCCCCCCAGCAGTGTCCTCCGATAGTCATTCATTTGCGAGAGCCTCCGTTTGATTATTTGTTTGAATGACCGACTTATCTTTTTCATTTGTATTTATGTTTCCTGTTTTTTGATTTGTATCTAATGCAATTTGTGGAGTTTCATACGAGGCTGAAATTGCTTGGAGGTCTGCCGCTGTTAAAGATTCGTGGGAGTCATCGCCATCCCGCATCTTGACCAGGAAACGCCCCCCCCCCTCCCCCCTATGCCAGACATATTTAAATTTGAGCCTCATCGCAAGGGCTTTAAGGCTTCTAAATTTATTAAATGTTCCCCTTGGTAGATGTTCATTTATAAAAATTTTACTATTTAATATTGCATCACTAGTCTCCTGGTCAAGTGCGGAGATGTCGACATCTTTAGTATGAAAACCTGTTATAAACTTTTTTGTCGCATGATTTTATCTCCTAACACACTGCTGGAGAGGGTAACAACCCACGGTGATCGTCTGCGCTCGCTAGTTACCTTGGCTGATGTCACCGAAAGCGACTCATCTGACTGCAACAGGCGGGTATTTACTATATCCGTTTTCTGTATTGATGGGAGGACACGACGGAATATAGCACGAACCACATCAACAAGCTTAGTGCTGTTACCGTCAAAAATATTCGAAATTATTAAGTCATTATTGAAATTTGTATTATTATTAGTTTGTGTTGTCCTCCCACCTACCATTTTAACCCGCGTGCTTCGTGCAGATGAAGTCGAAGCCGTATCTTCCAGTGTATCGTTGCTTTCGTCATTCAAATTATTATCGATATTATATATATTATTATTATTATTTACATTATTACTAAGTACACTATTTATCTTATCATTACTATTTCTATTTCTAATACTGTGCGGTGTATTTTGTAGTTGTACTTTCCTTACTTGTAGGCAGGCCAATTTGGTAATTTTCAATTTTACTTAAAAATTCTTGATATTTATGTTGAATAATTTTAAAAGTTTTCTCTATATTATTATTATTATTTATTGCAGTTTCATGATTGTTGTTGCTTGCGGTCTCGTGTGCAATAATTTTTCCTGTGTCCTTTAATATGTCGGAGTTGTCACTTTCAATTTTATTAACTTTATCAATTATTATTTTAACGTCATTATCGTATTTCTTTGTCTCACTATTATTTTTTACTAGATTTTTCATTTCAAAATTCGATTGCTCAATGTTATCTACTCTTTCTATAATTGCATTATAATTAGCTTCAATCTTATTCAACACATTATTTGTCATATTTTGAAACGTATCGTGTAGCTGTTTGTTTTGAATTTTTAAATTATTAATTTTATGACAAAGCACTTGCTTTTCATTTAACATCTCATCCAGCTGGGAGTGTTGTTTTAACATCTTATCCCTTTTTTAAAGGTAGTAAAGTCTAACATACGTATTACCGACGCATTAACATCATTTATGCTGCTGAAATTACTTGTTTTGAATGAATGCGATGCGTCGTCACCGTGAGTGGTCTCGATGCTCCTGGCCATGTCGACGCTCGGGGATTCCCCGCTGTGCTCTGCTCCCATGTTGGATGTAGGCGGGCTCTGTGACGTCACAGGTGATAGAGAGGCCACTCGGAGCTGGCTGCTCGAGGGGGCGGTGCGTTGCCCTGGCAACGGAGTGAGTGAGGAGTTGGAAGGCGCGGCCTTGCTCACTAGATTGGCTCGCACAGCTGTTACGATCCTCTTATTGGCTGGAGTGGAACCGGCTAACTCTTTCTCTTTTGCACTCATGCTGATATTCATCGCGCGCGAAGCTACCGACTCGAGCAGCGACTTTTTCGATTGTATGCAGTCCTGACATGCTACAGCTTTTGATTTGAGCTGTAGCGCACCTCGTTGCGCACGTGTGAGAGAGAGAGATAGATAGAGAGAGAGAGAGGGGTAAAGAGAGACCGTGACTGGTGCAGTGCGACTCATCTCTCTTCTGTATACCTGGCAACACTTTGGAAAGAGCGATAGGTATGTCATAATACCACAGAGCGGGGATAGCGTGTAATTTCGTCACCTTACCCCACCGCGCATGCTAGTATGACGTCATCGTCTCCCCCGCTGACCTACCATAGCGCTTTGAAGATGTTTGTCCTCGCCAAAATACTATGATAACTACTTGTGACTTACGTATTATTTTGCAATGAAAAGAAAAACAATAATTCAATCTTTTATAGGTATATATTTCATTTGATTTTATAGATAAAAATAGATTTTAGAATCAATGACACATCGTTGAATAGAGACACTCTGATATACAATGTATATGATAATATGTTTATTGAAAAATATTCATTTTTCAGTAGGGCACAAATAACTAAATTAAAATAGTTAGACATGAAAATAACCATGATGGACGGTACTGCGCAGCTGTTCCTTATTTATATAATAATTTTAATTAAATTGTCTTTGAGAAAGCGTAGTGCCAAAGCAGTTCGCAGCGTTTTTCTCAAGGTGATATTCTTCAAATATCAATGGTATTTTGTACTTCTATTTACAAATATAAATGAAATCAATTTTGGGACAAAACAAAAGCTGAGTTATAAAATAATTGTTCGTATGCTATATAAACACCTTTATTAAAGAAAGAAAATATACGGAAAATCTATATTCCATCAATCTTTCTAAGTTTACACATAATATTTAAGGTATATATTATTTTGAAATTATTTTACCATTGAAATTTCAGTTAGTAAAGCGTATTTGCTATGCAATGCTATTTTTAATGGGAAATAAGCTTCGTGCACGGGCAGACTCACTCAACGGCAGTCCTAAAAATTTCTAAGTGGTGAATAGATATATTTTAAGTGATGTATAATAACATATCACATTCTACGGTAAACCGATTTTTGGTCAAATCCATAAGGCATTCGCCCAATATAGCTATTATTATGTATAATAATGAGTGTATGGCATACAGAGCCTCAAAATGTCATATTGAGCCACTATATATAGATAGGGCGAGAGCCTCGAAAGCAATATTTCTCGAAAGAATTTGTCTCACAATCAAAATACTTATCAAAATATCAAAAGGAAAACGATTATTTGTTAAAAATAATCAAAAATTATAATGATTAAATGATTCTGATAACAGAACGTATTTATACGATAATGATTTTCTTTAGAAAAGAAATCCTTCAAATTTTAAGTGAAGATTTTTGCGGTCCACTGTCGATGTCGCGTATGGGGATGCAAGGCGATTCTCGTTACGATGGACGCATTTTCCAAGATTGTCGTTTTATATCCTCTAAGACGGCAAGATCTGCAACGGCAATTGGTAAAGTATTCGATAATTATATTTTGGGATTCGGAAAACCGAAATGCATTTCACACAAACATAGCACGCAATTTACTGCTAAGTTTGGATGAGAAGTCTTGAAGAAGAAAATATCGATCTGATTTTTTCTTTAATCTGTCACCCGCAATATAATATTGTTAAGCGTGTAAACAAAGAGCTAGGGCGATTTTTTCGCCCGCTTACTAGTGAAAAACATTCCGGTTGGGAGACATTTGTGAATATTATTCATATAATCATGAACGAATATTTTCATGAGACGACTGATTTTACACCGATAGAGTCTCGGAACGATATCCAAACGCTTATGGAAAAATCAGATTTGTCCAATATATCCGCCTGAGAAAACTCCACTTGAGGAGAAAATTTTTCTCGCGCGCGAGCTCATCAAAACGAAGGCGCAAAAACGCGCCGAAAGATACTAGAATCAAAAACAAGAATTTTCCACCGAATTTGGCGTCGGTGATGATGTACTTGTCAAATCATGCAACAGGATCGACTTAAACAATAAGAAGATCGAGAAAGTTCTTTTCGGATTATAAGAGACCGTATAAAGTATCACGAAGAATTGAGGATTCGACTTATTTTTTAATTGATAGGGAAAACGAGAATAAAAAGAGGCATTTCAGCATATTACATCTAAGAAAATATTTATGAGCGCCGGCCGATTACAATAGTTAAAACATATGTAAATTTTTAGTAGTCAACACGTGTACAAAAATGTAAGACATACATATTTTTTCTTATGTAAACTGATAAATTTAGTTTATTTAATATAAATTTTAAATGATCAAAATAATGCGGAAGTTATTATATTATTAAAATATATGTATGATAAAAAAATAATTTATGTATAGGAAATTTCGGAATAAATATGGTATACAGTGAAACCCGGCTATATCGCGCCCTGTTATAACGTTGTGCGAGCTACCTCCCATTGACACGTACACTCAAACATACAAATATCGCGTCCCCCGCCACATGTGGCAGGCACCGGCTACTACCACGTGGCCGACCGTCACGCATGCGCACTGCAAGGCTAGGCGGAATTTGTCTTACGCGTGATCCTGAGTGAGGTACTGGGGGTACAATACGGATTCACTCCCCTACAACCCCGTGTGGCAGTCGGATTATAACCGGGTTCTACTGTACATAGTTAAATCTTTTTCTATAAATAATCATATGATAAATCATATGCCGAGTCATATGACGAATCATATAATGAATCATATGCCGAATAATATGCTAAATCATCTGCTACATCATATGTAACATTGCATTTTGTTACGTATTTTTCTGAACAACTAAAGATTATGTATATTCAAATAATTAATGCTCCACACAGTTAGCACGCGGCGCGCGTAATATTAATTACTAATTACGAGCGTGTTGTAGCCCGGCACTTATACCTATAACGAGCGCTTAGTCCTCATCGCCGCCAAGCCATTACCGTTCGCAGCGGCAGCATGCGCACATCGGGCTGGCCTCGCTTAAGGGTCAGCTTCACACTGCTCGTTGCGAGAGCGTCTGCTTGCTCTCCCGCCGACTGTCAAGCCACTGTGTCTGTCTCTCTTTCTTCCGTGGGTCTAAAGCCGATGTGCGCCGTGCCTTGAGGAAGCTGCTCTTGCTGCTGATTCTCTCTCCACCCGCGTCTGCGTGCATCGGGAGATACCGTGGCTTGTTGATGTACGACGAATCTGTTGACCCCACGTATGTGCGCGAGAGAGAGAGATAGAGGTAGAGTGTCGCTTCATGTCATGCAGTGGCAGTGAGTGCCGTACTCGCTGGGTACGGCGCGAGCCTATATACGCGGAGCAGCTCCAGCTGTGGTGACTGCGTGCCTCCGCTAGAGACGTGCTTTTCTTTGGGTCGCGGTCGCTTCTTCGTGGTAGTGAGTGTATGTATGTGTGTGTGTACGGGTCTTCTCCTCGGCTACCCAGTACCGGCCGAGCAGCGTCTGCCGCTAAGAGTCAGCTGTGGCAGTTGGTGATGTGTGTGTGAGTGTCCGTGTATTTTCTTCTGTCTCGATATCTCCTTTCCCCGTTTCTTCGAACAAATATTAGAAAATTTTGCCTCGTTAATAAACAATGTTAAATAATAATTTGGTCTCTTAACTCTGGTGATGATGGTGGTTCGGTCATGATTGAATTCCCCGTTATTTAATTAATAAATATTTGATGCGAAATACGCGTCACAAACTCTCTCCCGTAAGGGGAAACCGCCGCTAAGAGTGGACTGTTTACGCACAATGATAATGTCTAACTGGGTCATTGAATCCCATCAAAACGCAATTCTCGAACAACGTTCGGCACCAAAGCTGCCGCAATATAACAAATTATATAATATAAAGCAAAACTGTAAGGATAATAGATAAGAATCACAATATGACAATTAGTATCCCCACCTTACTATATCCAATCGGATCACAGAGCAAAAGCCCTCAATAATCACGGGATAACTTATTATGAGTATAAGAATAACACTACAAATAATATGGTACGTAACTTACTGGGGCATGGGTATGCATCCTTCGACCATACCATCAGTAGCTAATTAGGATTTCAGGTAAGGCCTAGTAGCTGCTTCGCCGGGGTCGCTACTTTGATGGGGTCGCTACGATGGGCTCATCGCCGTCCTCTATCGGTCCTGCAGGGACAGGTCGGCCAGACTGTCGGACAGACGCTAGATTCTCTCCAGGAAATCTTCCTCCGGGGATGGTGTCCTGCGAGTGGCAATTGGTGGGGGTGGCGGTGATGCTAGGTCTGGTTTAGTTGGCAGTTGACGGACCCTGGACGACGGTTCTGTACTGGTCGGCGTGGCATGTCTTCTCACTGAGGTCACACCGAGTGGCGTAGTGTCGGTACCGTGGTCCGGGCCAGTGACTGTCTGACATCAACGTTGTCTTCATCGGCTTAGGCTTGGAAAATTTGTCCCGCGGGTTCACGTCCCATGGGGCGCCCTCGTATTTCCACCTCACCCACTCCTGATGGGGGTTGCTACACCTGGAACGGTCAACTACTTTGACGCCCCGCCTGCCGCAATTTCGGCACCATATGAACTGGCAGGGCTTCTGGAACACCGACGAGGTGTGTCCTCTCCGCCACCAGCTATTGCATGCACCCTCCGGAGGATCGAGTAACGGATCAGAGGGGATAGGGATCAGCCCATGGTTAAACATGATCCCCGTTAGCTCCACCTTATTTTCCTTCTCCGATTCTGCTGACCTCGCCAGTTACCGGCGGCATAGAGAGGACGGTCCTGAGGGCGGGTATTTGGCCCGGATAGCCGCCACTCTCTCCGCAACTAGCGATTCACAGTCGTTCAGTCGCAGCTAATGTTGGGGGTTGTACAGTGCACGATGGACAGAGATGGGAGGAGGATAGGTGACCACCCTTAACCTAGCTACTTCGCCGAACATAACTGGCTCCTCGACGAGATCTCAGGCCAACGGTATGTTGGCCTGAACCATATCAATGGGTATTGTGGGAGGAGTCGGGTTAATGGGCGGCAGGTGGGGTTCAGGACACCGGTCGTCAGCCTCCTGTCCTTCCGCAACCTCTCGGTGACCAGAGGGGTTGCCGGATCTGCTTACTTCTTTCTCCCTTCGGTGCTGTTATTCTTCGCATCGTCTGCGATGTTCTTCTCCCTCTTGAGCCAGACGTCGACAGACTGCTCCGGTATCCCTTGCCGATAAGAGTCGGATCCTCAAATCTACGGGAAGCGGAGGGGTTGTGCTGTCGACTAGTTCCCGTTCCCTTAACTGAGACAGCCGGTTCCACATCCGCTCTCGGATGGCTTTCTCCTCCTCCACTTCATCGATCCAGGTCACCATCTTTTAGTCGCTATCAGTGTCTCCGCTCGACGTTGGATTTTCCTCCTTCCGGTCTTCTGGATTATTGGGGTGGTTTATGGACGCTACTTCCTCTCGGTCTTCTCTCTGAAGTACTCTTCCTTCCGATCCTATGGCTTCTTTATTCTCAACCCGGAGTCGATCACGATCTAAGTCGCTTCCGTAGTACACGACCACTCCCCGGCCGGGTACGATGGGGTCAGTATACGAAGAGGCTCCTATCCCCGGAGAGCTTCTCTGTGGGCACTAAATGTCCGATTGTCCTCCTGTATGGCAACCTCTCGATCGGCGGCGGTCTCCCAATCATAACTCGCCATGGAGTCATCCACAGGCGACAGAGAAGTTATAATGCGGCCCGGGCCATCGTCTTAACCTATTGGTTGCGTTCATCGGTGGGCATACAGCAAATTTGAGGTTTCCGGAAGACTGTATACGCTTGGTGGTCCAATCTGCCAGCTCGACCTCGTCGATTTCTACGCTCTCTCAACATTCTGATTCTGTACTCTAAAAACATGTTTGAAGAAGAAGAAACATAAACAAAGAAACTTATAAGGTCCCGAATATGGATATCTCGTTAGTGATGGGTTGCTTTGGTCATAGGGTCGCTATTTCGTTTTTTTATCTTTTTGGGGAATATATCTTTTTAGCTCCTTCACGTGCACCTCTGATATCCGTCTATCGTCTCCCACATCTAACACATACACCAGCAAAGACCTGACTTATTTGATTGCAAAGGGACCGTCAAATCGATTCGCCAGCTTAGCAGAAAACCACTTGTCTTTATTTGGCAAGTAATGGGTCGTTCGGATGACCAAATCGTTTACTTGGAATTGTGCGACCTTTCTGCCCCGAATGTAATTTTTAGCTTTCCTCTCTTCAGCTGAGTCGATGTCTCGAATTACCAAGTCGCGTAGAGCATCGAGTCTTCGTTCCTGATCTATCCATGCTTCCGAGTCGCTATTGACAATGGGTCGTTTTGACTCTACGTCCCTTCTCAAGCTCTTCACGGGCCTCGGGTTACGCTCAAAATTCAGAAACGCGGGTGATACTTTAGTGGTCGCTTGCATTGCAGTGTATCCCAATTTCGATGGTCCTGCTTCACGAAGGTCGCTATCATTGTCTTTAAAATTCGGTTGCTCATCTCTACTGAATTGGCCTGAAGGTGGTACGGTGGCGTGGTCACGTGGGTCACACAATATTCCTTCAAAGTGTTGGCCAAGTGCTTACTGATAAATTCCTTTCCATTATCCGTGAGCACATAGTTTGGAGTTTCACATCCAAATGGGGTGAGCTCCTCTAAAGCACGTCGCCACCGACTTACCATCAGCCTTTCCGAGCGACTTCAGCTCTATCCAAGAGATCCTGAAATACCACCAAGTATTTAAATTGACTCTTGCTTAGCGGGAATTCCATGAGATCTGCTACTACTACGGATCATGGTTGTACTATACTCCTCTTTCCTAATAGCCCTATTGGTCCAGTTTGGGAGACTTTATGCTTCTGGCATTCTAGACATAACTAAACGAAGTGGCGCAAGTCATAGTACATACCCTGCCAATAGTACTCAAGGGCCACTCGGTCGTATGTCTTTTCGAATCCAAGATGTTTCACCGAGGTGATGCAATGGCTCTCAGTCAACACTCTCTCACGGTGCTCCACTGGAACTACAAGTCTTCACCCCTATTCTCGAGAGGTCACTGGGTCTAATAGTGGTTCGTAATCAAATTTGTACAACATCCTATTTTTAATTCGCCAATCTGGAAATCGATATGGGTGTTTTTGTACCTCCTCTAATCTATTTAAGTACCACTCATCCTGTATTTCTTCTAATCTGGCTATTTCTCCCCCATCTTCAAATATTCTGGAGAAAGCATCAGACGCTTTCAGTAGAGTATCTTTTCGATGGATTACTTCGAAGTCCCACTGATGCATTTCGAGTGCCAAACGGGCTAGTCATCCAGTAGGGTCCTATAGGCTACGTAGCCATTGGAGAGCGCTATGGTCGGTTATTGCTTTGAATTCATATCCTTCCAGATATGATCGCAGCTTTTTAATTGCCCATAACAACGCCAAGCATTCTCTCTTACTTGATATAGTTTCGTTCGGCCGCAGTGAGTACTTTACTCACAGATAGTATGAGGTGTTCTCCCCTTTCTGAGTTAAGGGGGAGGGTTGGGTTTAAAAGTCAAAAAAATCATTTTTTTTTATTGTATATTTTTATTTCTTGTACAATAAGCTCCGGGAACCCATTTTACGATATTAAGTTTTGTTACAGAGTTATAGCTAAAATTTCAAAGTAGCTCTTTTTTTTAATTTAGTGAATTTTTTGTAAAAAATGCTATTTAAAGAAGATTAAATAATTAAAAATTCAAAGAGTTTATTTATATGTATATACATATTCGATAAAACTCGAAGCTGTCAGAGAGTAACACGTACAGTATACCTATATATAGCGAAATTGACTGAAATCTATATACTCTCTTGCTGTTTTGGAATTTCGCCACCAGGTGAAATTTACATGGGATTTTTGGCGCTTCGGTATTCTTTCATTGTCAATGCACTAAGATAGTATAAAAATATTTGAATTGTGGGTCGAGAATTTTTGTTTAAGAAAATTCCTGATGTTTGGATTTATGTGAAAAAGGAAAATCAGGAAGAGGGTGAAATAAAAGACTCGAAATTTGAGCCACAAAAGGAAGGATTTATTAGGCTCTGAGAGGGGAAAGCCTTGCGGCATAAAACCCCTCTCGTTGTCGATATACAAGCTGCTGGTGAAATTGAGTTTTGATCTGTGTATATATGTGTTATATGTATATGCCTGCACGCTCGAGTAACCAGGAGTGCGCACTACTATGGACCTTTTGATCGCGTTTGTGGTAAGGACCACACGAATTTACCTGGTGAATTGCGTCTACAGTGGCGAGAGCCACACGGATCCGCGCTGGTCGCGGATCGCTTGTTGTTGGTGTTTAGAACACCTATTATATGCATCGTGACTTCGCGGCAAACGCGCTCACGCCGACCCGTCGAAAAGGACGCGACTCGATGAATCTACTAGGGTTCAAAATGCACCGAACACGAAAGGAAAACGATAATAGACGCGAGGAAAGGCACGAATGTACGATGAGAAAAACCCTTTCACCCTTGTTAGACAAAGAGAAAGAAAAGATGTCGGACTCTCGGACAAAGCTCGTATCAGCTTGAATGCTCAAGAGCGACTGACTTTACGCGCGAGTTCGCGGCGGTAGTCCGCGCGTTTGCGAACCCCCCACCGCGCCCGCCTCTATCGGTCGCGGGTAATCGTGGCTCGCTGCTCACGTCGCCGTTGCGTTCGTAAAAAAGGTGGCGCCACGTGCACCACTTACGTCTTCGACGGAACAATATTTTACCTTATTTTTAACTTAAAACCTATGTTCACCAGTCTTTTTCAAGGCTTTATAATTACTGTGTAATACTGTATCACTGTATAAGTATGTAAGTGAATAATTATATAAGTATGTAAGTGAATAATTATATAAGTATGTAAGTGAATAATTATATAAGTATGTAAGTGAATAATTATATAAGTATGTAAGTGAATAATTATATAAGTATGTAAGTGAATAATTATATAAATATGTAAGTGAATAATTATATAAGTATGTAAGTGAATAATTATATAAGTATGTAAGTGAATAATTATATAAGTATGTAAGTGAATAATTATATAAGTATGAAAGTGAATAATTATATAAGTATGTAAGTGAATAATTATATAAGTATGTAAGTGAATAATTATATAAGTATGTAAGTGAATAATTATATAAGTATGTAAGTGAATAATTATATAAGTATGTATAAGTGTTAAAGTGCGTAAGTATTATTTTTTTACAAAAAGTGTAAAAAAAGTTGTTTGTGGTGAGTTGTGTATAAATATTTATATATTTTTGTGTCAAATCAATATACAGTGTAAGTGTAATGTCTTCGAGTGCCAGACCGAGGGATATTCAAGGTAGAGTGACGGGTGGCCCTGGTAAACTTACTTGGCGAAGACCAAAAAGAAAGAAGATTTTTTATGAAAGAAAAGAAGATGGTTCTTTCCTAAAGAAGCCAAGGAATTCAGCTTCCAGTAGAAAAGTTCAGTACATTATAACTGAAGGCAGTGAAATCAGGAATAGAATTATCGACATTGACATCCTATTTCCTGAACTGCAAAAAATTGCATGTTGCAAGATATATCATGGAAAATTGAATTTCTCTGAATATGATGTACGAGGACTTGGATTTAAAATTGACATTTTTTGTTCAAATTGTACAAATCCAAAAATTGCATCAATTAATTCAAGTAGATTCATTGGCAAAAAAATGGACATGCTGGACTTTCAACATTATGTGGAATTATGGGTTTGCCACAGACAATGTCGTAGAGCAATTTTAGCAATATCAACCATCAATTGAGTGAAGCTTGTAAAGTAATTGCTGAAGGCTCTATGAGTAATGGTGCGACAGAAGAAATGAGTATCTTATATTCAGATAGTGCTGCATAGTTGGGGCGTTTATTTAGATCTCTCTGTAGCGAAAAACATTCATCTTGGACTCGGTACATTAAGGATATCGGTATGTTTTTGAATTCCACGACTCACTCCATTACCGGTTATACCCCATTCGAACTTCATTACGGGAAGACAACGATAGGAAAAATACGATCAATTATTCAATTCCCGCAAGCGGAGGCCGAACCACACGAGTTAAAAATCGAGATTGCGAATCAACGGACTCGACAAGCACATGACTTGCGAAGGTCACATCAAAAGGTTGACAAAGGTATAACGTTTAATGTGGGTGATTTAGTTCTTGTAAAAATTCCAAAACAGTCGAGTGCTCTAGGGAAAACGATCGCAAAATTTTTCCATATTTATTACGGCTCATATAAAATCACACGATCTTTTAATAATAATGCTTTCGAGCTCGCTGAGATTAATCGTCTCGGAAAAATAATAGGTAATTACAATCGACTCGATTTAAAAGCTTACCGGCAGTTTCCATCTGACGATCATGGTTAGTGCAAGTAAAGAAAATTGAGTGTAGCTGACCGTAGGTAGGTGGCAGACTCCATGAGTGTATTGGCATTTGACTTAAAGGAGGTTTAGTTATATAGGTATTTGAAATAGGATAGCGAGTTTATTAAGCACCTTGCATGAGTGGTGAGATGAAATGAGAGAGAATGTGCTATATAGTACAACGTGCGTATATTTTAAATTAATGTCTATATAAATGTATAATGTAACAAAAAAAAGAGAAAAAAAATGTATTTATTTGTATGAATTTGAGCCAGTATATGATGTTTTGTATCTGACAAATATGCTCGGTATAATTATGTCTGCTTAAGGTAAATTATATTTTTTTATGTAGGACTTTGAATTGATATATGTATAGGATATTATAATGTATTGAATGATATGGTCGAATATCTTTTATAGGTACAGCACATGTTTCGTTAGACTACCCTGATAGTTCAATAGATCACCTGTACAAAGCTGAAAATAAACCCGAAATTTTGGATTTTTTATATTATGTGTCATCTTATGCTAGTTTAACAAATCAATATTAATTTAGTTCTAGCACATCTCAAATTATGCGTCATAAAAAGACCTTTAGTTTCACTTTGGTACATTTAAATCCTTTTTCGAAAATCATCAGGTTGGCACCCCTGTAACTCGTGTCTACATAAATCACATTAACTCTAACTTTTAGAAAACATACTTCGAACATCCTAGAACACAAAGCATTTGGTTTGGTTTTGTGTATTGTACGTATAGCATGACAGTGAATCTTCTTTTCTAGCCCGATTTTTTCGGCTAAAGTAAACGTCATACTATTAAAGTCCGACATAATTTACGTGACGTATTATATATTACGTAAAATTCTATGTTTGTCTAAGAGTAAACTGAAATTATGACCTTTAATTTGAGTGGTCGAAGCATCTTCGAGGATATTTCGATGAAAAGTTACGCTATATTTAAAATTACGAAGAAATTTAGGTGACAAAATGGCAGACCACAAGATATGAACAACGTGCACTAATAAATTGTTGGCATCTTACGGTCTCTCATTTGGTCACCAAAGAATTTTCGTACTTTTAAATCGATCCCAAAAGTACAAAATTTCGGGTTTATATTCAGATTTCTATAGGTGATCCATTGAACTTTCAGGGTGGTCTTTTGGGAGACTTTTCTACTTTGTTGAAACAAAGTTTTAAGACCTGAAACACCAAGGGTGCGTTCCGTAAGTAGCTGCAGTACCAGTTCAGAAAATTCAATAGAATTTCTTTTCTCTGATTGTTGTCGTCGGTGCTACTGAAACTGAACTGACGCTGTGTTCCGATCAGCTGTTTACTGGCATGTCCACAGACATTAAGCGTTATTGACGTAAGCAACGTTTGAATTTTCGTAAAAATCACATACGTATATAAAAAAGTATATTTGATAATCCGTAGTGAATCCTGGCAACATAGTGGATCTAGAGCCACTTGATCATGCACTTGGTATCGATAATGTTCTGAAACAATATGGTGTAGCAAAAAGAGAGATTTACACTTCTCACAAAAGTAATAATTAATACAAAGAACAAACTTTTATTTATTATATTCATGAATACAACTTTTTTAGTATAATATATTGATAAATAATTACTGCAGTATTAGTATTTGAGAAAGTATGTTATCATTTACGAGAGAAAAGAATTATTCTACAGTTCTTTTACTTTTGAGTGTTTTAAGTGTTATAACAACAATTATCACTATAGTACTCGTTTACAGCAGCAGAGCTAAGTCATTAAAATAGTATGTTTCAACCATAATAAATAATGTTTTGATAAACATTTTTATAATGACATTTTTTGTATGTTTTCATCTTATTGGTACATATCATTTTTTATATTACTTTTATCTTTAAAAATATATAATTAATATTAAAGAAATATAGTTTAAGGTGGCTCCTGCATAATATATAACACACTAAATGATGATTGAATATAACATTTTTGTATCACTTTACTAAAATATTTTCATATGAGAGAAGATATTAAATGATAGAAGGGCTTTTCACATAACGAAACTAACTTTTCTACCAAAATTTGTTATATTGCAAGAGTAGAGATTGTTAACTAATGAAAAAGAAGGATTTTTGTACACTCGACGTGGATATATTTTGATCGAACGTTTTTAAAATTCTCCAATGACTTTATCCGATTTACAGGAATCAACCAATAAGGTGGCACAGTTTCAAAACATTCGATCAGAATATATCTACGTCGAGTGTACATCGGTGACAGCTGATTGAAACACAGCGTCAGTTCAGTTTCAGTAGCACTGTCACGAACCCTCTGCGATAAACTTTTTTTATAAAATATACTGCTACTGAAGCTACTTACGGAAAACACCCCTAGTGTGCAGTGTGTAGAGATTGGTGGCAGTGGTGCCAACTTAGGGATTTTCGAAAAATGACCTAACTTTGAAAGACTGTAAGTTCGATTATAAATGGCGAAATTTAACGTTTCAAAAAAGATATTAAAGGTCTCTTTAATACGAAAATTGAGATGTCGCAGAATTCAAATCATGTCGATTGCGCAAAATGGCAAGTGATCAAAGATAACACAAAAAACACAAAATGTTAAATTTAGAATCAGCTCTGTAGAGATTATCCATTGAGTTGTCG
The DNA here is from genome assembly GCA_949152435.1 of Gastracanthus pulcherrimus. Classification (NCBI taxonomy): domain Eukaryota; kingdom Metazoa; phylum Arthropoda; class Insecta; order Hymenoptera; family Pteromalidae; genus Gastracanthus; species Gastracanthus pulcherrimus. The sequence goes on along the minus strand of OX424573.1, from coordinate 82,372,525 downwards.
AGTGGATCTAACATTTTTTTTCATAAATTTCGTAAAAAGACGAAGAAAATCTTTTTGAAAATGTTCAAAGTGGTTAAGAGGGGAGCACTGTATAATTTTTGAAAATAGCCGTTTTTGGCCTCCGTAGAAAATTTAATAAATTATAACAGGAACCACTATCACGAAGCACCTGAGGGGATGATAGAGATGAGAAACATTTTTTTACATATTTTGCATATAGAAAATTTGCAATCATTTTCATGTCAAAAATACAATTACATGAACCCCCCTGCGCAGTGGTTTTCAAAAGTTCGCTGGAATTACCTATATATATGCCAGTGTACTAAAAGCCAAAAGTGTAGAATTTCTCATATACCAATAGAGAACTTGCATGGTTGTAATTTTATTTTTAATTGATAGTATTTATAATAACAAATTTTATTTTATAGTTTTATTAAATTTAACGTACTTATTTTATTATGAATTGTTTGTATGCCTCAAAATCAAATCTTTAACCCGATTGGACAAATTGAATAGATTCTGAGTCCAATTCTTAATTACTACTCTTAATAACTTAATAACTTAATAACTTAATTCTTAATTCTTAATAATAAATTCTAATAAATTCGATCAGATATTTTTAACATTGAGTATATATACATGGATCGCCTTTAAGCCACTGTTATCATTTATAATTCAACTAATTATTGTCTAATTAGACGAATGGAAATTGGTCGTCAATCAAAATTGACACTAAATTTAAAAAATGAGATTTAAATCGATTACATTCGATTAAAATTCAATTGACTCTATACGCTTCCAACGAATTCAGTTGACCTTTCAAGATTGATGCAAAAGTCTTTTAAAATTGACTGTAACTGATTCAAAACGATTGAAAATCATTCACTTCGTCAAAAGATGACTTATTTGGGTTGATTATAAATGATTCCTCAAAGTTCAAACCAATTTAAATCATTGAAAGAAAAATAATGTATCCCGATTAGAGTCGATTAAATTCATTCAAAGAAAAAACATTCATTCCAATTGGAATTGATTCAGTTTATTAAAAAAAGAAAACTAATTCATCCCAATTAGAATTGATTCAATTCAATAAAAGAAAATAAATTTATTCCGATTCGAATTCATTTAGTTTATTGAGAAAAGAAAAGCAATTCATTCCGATTGGAATCGATTTATTTTAATGCGGAATATAACCGCTTGGTGGCGCTTCGAAACTCGCAAGTAACTGAGTATCTTCTTGTTTAATATATAAGGAAAGTTAAATTCAGTAAGATAGAGCAGATTGATTGATCGCAGCCGATGTTATACCATTAAAATGGATTCGATTACGAAGAAATATGACCAATTGAAACCGATTAGTAACAATTCATTCTATAGCATAATACACTATATAAATACCTTTTTACAATTCATTCTATAGCATAATACACTATATAAATACCTTTTTCCCCAGTTGTAAATGTATTAAATTGGATTAAAAATATTAAATCCAATTCCAAATTAATAAATTAAAATCGATAGACATAATTGAATCAATTTAGAGTCTAATTCTTAATTCAAATTTTATCATTTCATGTTTATTATAACTCGTATGTAATTGAAGATCATTAAAATCGATTTACACAAATGAAAAAATGGTTATCGATTTTAATGAATTAGTATTAATTGCATTTTATCGTTTTCAACCAACTTCTATGCAAGATTAGCTTAAATGATTTTGAACAAGAAAGTTATAAATTTTTATTTTTATAACAAGTTTCTTTTCAATATTTTTAATTCATAACAAAATTTTATTTTTTAAAGAATATTATTCTGATATTAAAAATATGCGGACGGCAACTACTTTTAATTTAGAAAAACTTTTAAATGTATATAAAATTACATGTAATTCACTATTTATTTATCGATTTTAATGATGATGTTTTGCATCATCAATCGTCATCAGTTGTTATGTTGATCCTCTTTTCTTGATCAGCTGGACAATGTTCCGCTTCCAAGTTTAACGAATACGCTGAGATTAGGTTTATCGGTGTTACGTCGCGCGTAAGCAATAAACGGCGCGAAGTTAATATGCAATTAAATCGCGTTCGCCTCTAGTTTCAGTCAACACTTGCGTAATTTACCTGGGAGTCGAGGCATTAGCAAAAGCAGGATAGCGAAAATGACATTTAATATGATAGCGGTAAAAATAGAAAGTGCGAGTTTACGACAGGATAGGAGCGGTTTGTGAGGTATTTAGGGACTTACGTTGTATATGTTCGTAGGCATTGGTTTCTTGTAATCGGCTGGGATCGGCTGCGCTGCGTTTCAGGCGGTCTCGTGCTCGAGATAGTGGCGGGAGATACGAATAGGAGCGCAGGCACAGTGAATAAATAAGCGCGAGCAAATTAGTTTAAGATCAAATTTATTGTATAAGAAGCACAAAGTTAAGTATAAGGGCGCGTCCCTTTTACAAGTTAAATGTCAAATAACAAACTGGTGCGTACGTGCTTACGGCTCAAATTTCGAATGAAGAAGGCTTTATGCTAAAGGCAAAAGTGTGAGGGCAAATGGCAAGGGGCCATGGGGGCTATGCCTTTTAAAACCTCGCAAGGGTCGCATGCTTAACCTCATCTAGGAATTAATTATGCGTGCTCGAGGAGGGGGCGACAAAGGTATAGAGTCGCGGAAGGGAATTCGAGAAATATTGGGGTGGATGAGTGTGTCATCGTGGAGTATGAGGTAGAGAAGGTAGGATACTCGTTATATAGCGCAGGTCGATAAGTATGATTCAGTATGGTAAGATACATATAGCTTGACGACGAAAAGGTGTATGCTAGGCGATGAACTATACGTAACAACGGAGTATTTAACTTCGAGCCGATGGATTATTGAATTCTTCAAATTAATTACTTTATTCCTTTAGTGGCTTATTATTTTTGAAATTATTTTAGTTATTTTCTTTTGTATACTGATTTTATAAAATGGGCTATCCGTAGTTTTGTAAAATATTTTTGTGTTGATAATGTGAACTGGTAGAGTGCTGTAGTCTCTACCAAAGGTGAATAATCCTTGATACAACCTTCTTTTGGCCTTACGAACGGACGTTTCGTTAAGTACCAATTGTCGACTAGGTATTGATGGAGACCGATACAGTATTCGAACTGATTCTTGAGACGTGTAGTCTGAATTTATATGCTTGCCGAATTTCATAAATTTTATAATATTTACCAAATTTGAATAAATATAACTTTTTTAAACGCACTTAACAACGTAATTGTGTCAGTTACAAAATCTTACAAATTACTTTCGCGAGTATTTTGTATTCTTTTTATTAATAACTGATGCGCAGGTATTTTGCAAGTGCATTCTTTGCTGCCGCGGTGTAACTCGAATTTGTTCATTTCTTACGTGTACAATCAAAAGATACATCACACGATATAACAGTATAACGATAACTAATTATACCTTCGAATACACGAATAATTGCCTTTCATGTTTACTTTTCTTAAAAGAAAAACTATGTGTATATAATAATTATACGCCAAAAAATATCTGAACGATGCGTCAGGTATTCCAAAAGTAAATTTTGAAGCGCTGTTAAAGCATGCGTCAATAAGTCATTATTTTTTCTGTGTTCTGCAACGCGTGTAAATGTAAAGGTTACAGCTACTTAAGAAATGTAAACATGATTAAAAATTGTTGGTGTATTTAATGGTATAAGAGGTCATCATACAGTGGTATTCTATTATTACAATATACAAATGACCGTCACAAAGTTTTGCACATCACACCATTTTACAAACAGAATTGTCGATGTCATAATATCACGTGATATCAAGTTACACGAAGATCCAATTTAGAGTCGAAAACAATATGTAATAATTAAACTAATAGTACTTATTTTGTAAAATTTGCAAGTGATTTTTTATTCTTTGAAGCAATATTATTGATTAAGAATATTAGAATATTTTTACCGGTTGAGTGCAAGTTTCCTATTAAATAAGTTGTTTTATGTATGACGAGTTTAGGTAAATACACATAGTTTATCTGTAATAAATATTTAACGGTTCATAAGACACGAAGAGGGTCCTCAGCCCGTGGGAACGAATTTTTATTAGACTACCCCCCCCCCCCCCCCCCCGCGGCGCCATCGATATTCGCCTATGGTAAGGCACACGTGCAATTAATTCGCGATCCCGGCTTAAATGGGTCACTTACACGTCATCGGTGCATGTCCATGTACGCCTAGGCAGTAATGGATTAAAGCACAATTTAGTTGGAAATATAGTGTAATCATACTAACAGTTCATATGTTAAATCAAAATAGAATTTTTTAATTTATGACGATGTGAATTATATTGTGTTTAGTCACGTGACGGTCGTGCAACTATCATATGACCGTCACAAAATTCGTGACTCGGTCACTACACATCACTAGCTCTGTTGAAGCCTCAAAAATAGCGACTAGTTATATGACGAGGGAGTTTCTGCGTGACGCTAAAATTAATCGTTAGATTAAATCTGTCGTCACCATAGGTAAAGTGGGATTCAGATTTGACTTAAGGTGGTTGTGTAATTTTTAATTGACAATAAGAAAAAAAAATTATATAAAAAGTTTGTAAAGATTCTATAATTTAAAATATATAGCATATTAAAGAAGGATACTTAGTGAAATAGAAAAAAAATGATCAACAAAATCATGACGTCAGAAGCGTAAATATTATCAATTTAAAAAAAATTATACTGATACGATAGAATTTTATTTAATTTTCAATCAATTTTAATATTTGACCGTTAAAAATGATATATTAATTTAACTTTCAGGAGAAAAGACTAATTGTTTATAAGTTTTTACATAAAAAATGTTTTTATATATAAAAAAACTCTTTTCTACTTAAGGATAAAAAAATATATAATTTTTAAACGATTAATTTGAAGACAAATTTTTAAAGAAAAAAATAAGCCCCGAAATATTAAAATTGATTGAAAAATATAGAAAATTCTAGTGCGTAAGTAGAAGTCTTTTTTATTGACAATATTTACGCTTCTGACGTCACGAATTTATTGAAAACTTTTTTTCCATGTCGTTAAGCACCTTTCTTTAATATAATCTATTATTTAAATTGTAGAATTTTTAGAAGCTTTTTATATAATTTTTTTTTTCTAATGGTTAATTAAAAACTGCATAACTACCTTAAGCTGGATCTATAGTAAAATTTTACGAAAAACTATTTTTTTTATTTCATTCTCTGATACTTTGTACATTTTTATAACAGAAAATGATTTTGTATTCGCAATATTGACCATAGAAATCATTTTAATGAACCTAATAGTTATTTATACTTATTTTTCCTCCGACCCTTATTGCGCAGAATCTAGCATGCTTCTACATTAATCGAATCCTGACCTGTATCCAAATCTACTCTTTAATATGCAGGGAAACTTCAGAAAACATAGAAATTATTTTAAAAAATATTGATCGATAATCTGCGATAGAAAAATTGTTTTAAAATCATCAGAAAATTGTTTCTTACTTTCACAAAAGTGCGGTTTTCTCCATTTATGGTATCCCAATGTTCAGCAAGTCTTATGCGCATAGGATTAGAATGAATTAATTTGAAACTTTAAGAATATTTTATACAACTTATTCGCATTACAACTATAAACTCCAATTTTCAAAAGAAATTTAATAACAAAGTTTTGTCTATGATTCGAGTTAAAAGTGTGTGGTTTTAGGTTATTTTTACAATTTCAATTAAATATAATTTTAATTTTCTTTTTAATTATGTTTTTAAAAATTACACATCACAGTTTTGTGTGGTATAGGTGTTAAATATTACATAATATTTTGCAAATGCTACACTCACATTCCCATGCGCAAGATCAGTTTTGAAGAAACATCAATTGACTATATACAAAAAACTTTCTATTTAGGTAACAAATATAACCACCAATTTAAAAAACTGTTATCATGTAACTAGCAAATTTTTCAAAATTTACTGTAGGACTACCTTAAGGGGTCAAGCCTGAGTTAAATTCTGTAAATAATCATTGTCCATTTTATAGATGGCAAAACGATCTTGACACTATCTAAGCTGATGCTAGTTTTTAAAGCTCAAATATATATATATATATATATATATATATATATATATATATATATATATATATATATATATTTACGTGATTCTGCCATGAATTAGACCCCTCTAAGTGGTCTATATAGTAACTTGAAAATTCGCTAATTTACATTATTGAATTTAAGCCTTTTTAACCACTTACCACGTATTTTTTAATCAAGCGGTACAATTTTCATGGTCACCGAGGTCTTAGAGTATTCTTTAGAAGTGTACTCATGGACTTAAGGAACTACATTTAGAAAAAAGATTATTTTCCATTGTTAGACACACATGTAACAATAATAGTAGTATTTTTATAGTATTTTCATAGTATTATTATTGATATGTGTGTCTTTAACAATTGGAAATAATCTTTTTTTAAAAATGTAGCTCCTTAAGTACGTGAATATGCATCTGAAGAATACTTTAAAGCCTCAGTGACCACGAAAAACGCACAGCATGATTCAAAAACACGTGGTGAGTGGTTAGAAAGTATCAAATTCAATAATGTAGATTAGCGAATTTTCAAGGGACTATAAAGTAGATCTGAAGTAGAGGTACCATTTTTTCAATAAAAAACGGGTATTTGGGGCATAATTGGCTATATTTCGATAATAGGGGTTCGTTAGGCAAAACGGCGGGTGCTGGGGTTAATTTTTAAGCACCAGAAAATAGCTCTCAAAGCTCATCAAAATTCGCGATCTGCACTTCGTACACTCTCCTTGTTAGAGGCGTCTAATTAATGGAAAAATCACATATTTAAAATATAAAAACTTGTATTAACTTAGATTGCGTCAACATATTTTTGCCGTCTATTAAATGGACAATGACTTTTAACTCAGGCTTGACCCCTTAAGTAGATACACTTTTCACATCAAGAATTATACTCTTACTATAAAAATAACATAAAAAAAATTATTTTCTTCTCGCTTTGAAAAGATCATAGTGTTACATTAAAATTAATCTTTTAATAGCAATTTTCTAAAATGATGACAATCTTGCAATAAATTGATCATCTGTCTGAGTGAATGATTGCTAGTGTTTGTGAAAGATTAACGCTAAATTAGTTAGCAGCGTTCTTTTACTAATTTCTAGAAATATATATTATTTAAAATATTCATAAATGATTCTGTTTTCAGGTTGTACTTCATCCATACTATCATGGTTTACTCATTTTATTTATTCATTACGTACATAACCGTAAGTAATTTCGAAATTGCCAGATATGTTTTAGATTACGCTACTGAAAAAATTAAATCAGTATCAATAGTCAAAAATATCCTTGACAGAATATAAATAATGATTTATTCAGAAGAAATATAATACCAGAAAAAGAAAATGATGGTATCTAAGAAGTAGTTTATGTATTATTATTATGGAATGAATTTGCTAACTGCTAGAGAAATAAATTGGCAGATACACTTTATGTTTAAATACAATTAATATAATAAAATAAAATACTTGTACATTATTTTTACATATTTCTTGGATTGTGGTGACTTTTTTAATTTAAAAATATATTATCTTATATGGGCAACTGGAGTACAATATGTCAGTTCATTTGTGTGCGTATGTATGTGTATATGTATGAGTGTGTGTATATGCGTGATTCTGCCGTAACTGTCACGGTTTAGCATTAAAAATATCCGAAAATTTATTAGACCAAAAATTTTTCATTTCCATAACTAACTGTTTTTTAGAGTTTTAGAATTTTTTGCATTCATAATAACATTTAAGACAAAATACTTGATCGTTAGCCCCATAAACCCAATAATACACATAAATCCCACAAACGTCGTCAACCCAATAACCTTATAAATTCTATAAATCCCATAAAATCCATGAACATCGTAAACTCCATAATTGTACGAACCCCTTGAACATCAATAACCCATTAACCCCATAAAACCCTTGAACCACAATAACACATATAACCGATAAAGCTCATAAACATCGAATATCCCATAAAACAGGTCAAACCCATAAAAATCGCGAACACCGTAAACTCCATAAAACTCGTAAATATTGTAAATCTAATAACCTTATAAATCCCACAAAATCCATAATAATCGTAAACCCCATAATCTTATATATCCTATAATCCCATAAAACCCATGAACATCGTAAGTCTTATAACACTATTAACTCCAAACAAATAGATAAATATCATTATTCACATAAAGCTTATAAACCTCATAAAACCCATAAAATCCAAAAATCCCAATAACATAAAACCCATACACATCGTTAACCCGATAATCTCTATAAAACCCAAAAAACCCATAAAACCCGTTAAAATTGTAACTCCATACGTTTATAAATCCCACAAAACCCATCAAAATCTTAAACCTCAAAAACCTTATAAACTCCAAAAATATCAGAAAAAATCATAAATCTCGTAAAACTAAAATCATACATCCCATAAACATCGTAAACCATATAAATCCCATAAACCCCGTCAACCATATTAACCTATAAACGCAAAAACACTCTTTAACCTCAATAACCCATAAACCCCATAAAACAGATAAACATAGTAAACCCTATAGCCCGTAAACATTGTAAACCCCATAATCTTATAAATCACATAAAACCCATAAAGATCGTAAACGCTATAAACCTCATCAAACCCATAAACATGGTAAAACGCATAAACTCATAAACCCCATAAAAGATTTAAAAATTTTGAACTCAATATACCCCATAAAACCCGCCAACATTGTAAACGTAACGCCCTTATAAATACCATAAAATCCATAAGAATCGTAAACCCCATAACCTTATATATCCCATAAAACCCATAAAGCCCATATACATCGGGAACTCTATAAACCCCATAAAACCCATGAACTTCATTAACCCATAAACCCCATCAAACCCTCGAATCAAAATAAGCTATAAAACCCTTAAAAATTTCCATAACCCGATAATCTCCATAAACTCCATAATCCCATAAAAGCCGTAAAAATTGTAAACCGCATAACATTATAAATCCGATAAAACCCATAAACATTGTAAACCGCATAACATTATAAATCCCATAAAACCCATAAACATTGTAAACCTCATAGCCCGATTAATGTTATGTTTTGGCCTTCAACCGTCTTACTTTTTTAAGATCATTTACACAAGAGACAAGAGAGAAGATCTGTACATCCCATACTTACTAGTTTAAGTATGAACACTATTTTTAACCGACTTCGAAAAAGGAGGAGGTTCTCAATTCAACATGGCTGAAATTCAATTAGGACGAAATTTTCTTATATGAAACGTAATTATTCTCCGGTAGTCCCATTCAAATTTTGTGATTATTGGTGTAGTATATCGCCAGTAATTTAGTTTTTTATGAATAGTTTTTCTGTACATTTCGGCCTCTGCCGACTCTGTCCGCCGATTATTCGGAAACTATTGAACTGATTTGGATAATATTTTTTTTTAATGAAACAGGATGATCTCATTTTGGTCCCATTGTATTACTGGGCCAGTATTGAGCCAGTGCTACGTCAGTACTGGTAAATTATTATGTTTTTCCGCCGATTATTCGGAAACTACGGAAACCGTTTTTGATAATATTTTTTGAATGAAAGAGAATTATTGTGGTCCCATTATATTACTGCGTCAGTACTGGTAATTTTTTATGTTCTTCCGCCGATTATTCGGAAACTACTGAACCGATTTTGATAATATTTTTTTAATATAAGAGAATAATCTCATGTTGGTCCCACTATTTTACTGGGCCAGTATGGAGCCAGTACTAAGTCAGTACTGGCGTTTTTATTTTATGTTTGTCCTGCGATTACTCAGCCCTTACAACTAAAAAGTTTGAAATAAAAAAATTTTTTGAAAGAAAAAGAACCGACTTCGAAAAATGCACTAAAAAGTGTGAAAAAAATGCACTAAAAAGTGTGAAAAAAAATGCACTAAAAAGTGTGAAATAATGTACAAAAATGTTCTCGAAGTCGGCGCCGAATTACAAATTGACATATACCGTCACCTCTTTTTGTTTCACTGGGAATCTTATTCTTGACTAATTGTTTGATAGCGTAGTTTGCGTACCACCGCTAGATGGCTATGGCCTAAGCACATTAAGATTATCCCGGGGATAATACATAAAAGCTCGCGCCAGCAGTTACAATTGTATTATTTTAATTATATGTGATAGTTTAGCAGATGACTATCATTTGAAGAAGATTGTTGCATTGGAAGTTCTTTTTAAAAGCTTCTCTCTCAAACCAGTGCTTTCGATTATGAGTTATTAACTTAAAGTGGGATATACGATAGTGGGACACATATTTCGTTCCAGGTTTAACGAAATTGGACCCATTTCAATATTATTTATAGATTATATTCTTGAGCAAGATACTCGTACTACCATCACGGACCCTATTGTGGATCAGTGCCTCTATTGTGAATCAGTGCCTCTATTGTGAATCAGTGCCTCTATTGTGAATCAGTGCCTCTATTGTGAATCAGTGCCTCTATTGTGAATCAGTGCCTCTATTGTGAATCAGTGCCTCTATTGTGAATCAGTGCCTCTATTGTGAATCAGTGCCTCTATTGTGAATCAGTTTATGTTAAAACTATATTGTTGAAGTTTTGCGTTACTTTTATTATTATTTAAAAAGCACTTATTCTTATGTATCAAAATAATTAAAGAAGTAATGCATAACTTTTATAATGTCTATTTAGAAGTAAATGATTCACCATAGAGGCACTGATCCACAATATGGTCTGTGACAGTATATGTCAAGTTGTAATTCGGCGCCAACTCCGAGAACATTTTTGTGAATTATTTCACACGTTTAGGTGCATTTTTTCACACTTTTTAGTGCATTTTTCGAAGCCGGTTCGTTTTTTTTTTCAAAAAAATTTTTAACCTATTTATATACATATTTACATATGTTATGCATATACAGAATTTATACTATAACTTTCTTTATGCTTTAGGAAAGAAGTTCTTGTTGCCAGCGAGTAGTAGTTTCAATGATAAGTAATTCTACTTATCATCGCAGCTGAACCATTGCTGGTAACATAGAACCACAGAGGTAGGGTAATTATCATAATATTTAATAATTATTATTTCTTTAGACTATAAGTCATTTATTAGATTCACCGAAGGTATTAAATAGTAGAGTTTAGGTATAAATATAATTCAAATGCGAGAGTAAAATATATGAGGGAATAAAATCCTACTTTAGACCCGCTGTGCCGGTCAATGAAGTGGCTATTATAGTTAAGTCGCGAATAAAAGAATAAACATAAAGAAATATGTAGAAGTAGGTCAAGGAGCGAACATTCATGTATTTACAATTATCTATTTAACAGAATTAATTATTTACAATATTTCTTGAATTTTTATATTTTACACATAAAACTATGAATGAAATAGGCTTCAATTAAGCATTTATAACCCTAAAATTAAATTATTTACAACGTTTTACTAAAAAACTTATTATAAGTAATATGTCTCGTAATCTGAGATTTCTTTTAGTAACTCCTAAACGGAAAAATATAAGACTTTTGCTCTTTGGCCACGTTTATAATTAAATATCATCTACATTGGGAAATAAGTTTCGAGAAATATAATTAACTTTTTAAGGGTCCTCCCATAAAAGGCCCATGTATACGAGCGATAAGAATACGTCGAAAATTACCGTCGTTGCACTTATCGCGCCCATTCGCAAAAGTCTAGCTCACAGGGCTGCAGTATTAGCCCCTCTTAAGTACCCATTCTCACGCGTTGGTGAACCTCAGATCTAACTTAGACCAATTAGAGGGCGATGCGAAAAATCGGAAGCATGTACTAATTAAGGGGTTATATCTCCCGTATTTTTTTGTTATTTTCCATTTTTTTTATTGGCTTAAATCCTGCCAAAACAATCCTAGAATCAAAATCTACAACGCCCAAGTACCGATTTAAACTCAAAACTTTTTTAAATCAATTTTTTCCAAACAGCTTTAATGCTCCAAAATCACAATTTTCGCTTATTTTAGCGATGCTCGATTTTTTGAATTTCGCGGCTTTGGAAATTAGTAGAAGTTACCTACGATCGATATCGTGTTTTAAATTTGAATTATAGAGGTAGCTACATGACATTACGACGGTTACAGCGTCTTTACAGCACGTGTTTACTCACACTTGCCCTGTGTTTAGTCGATCAGCAGTTCTCGTTGTTTACGTTGTTATTTTGAGTTTTGCTTTACTTTTTAACTGTGAATTATATTTACAAGTACTTAATTATGAGTGAAAAGGTGTACAGTGGCCGCAAAGGCAGTAAAACAAGAAGTACAAGTACAAAACGGAGTAAAATTAATAATCGACGCCCGCCTAACCGCCTAATTTGTTCGAAGGCGATTCGGAGCACGTTACTACCTCGGCTAAGAAATTGAAAACTACTGATTTAGACCGTGACCGCGATGTTGATAATAATTTCGGCTACTGTTTCATCAATTTTTTCCCTGTATTTACTGCTCTTTCTGAATTAGTAGTATGCAAAAAATTTAATGGTGACGTAAAAATTATTGTGTCTACTTCGAACTGTGGTGATGCTGATATTAACAGCTGTCCTGTAATAAATGGTCGTGCTTATGAGATCAACTGCCGTATTATTTTAGCTATGCGCATCATAGGCATAGGCATCAACGGTATAAAAAAGTTCTGCTCTATGATGGATCTTGCAAAGCCTGTTTTTCAAACAACTTACAGTAAGATCATATCTAATATCGCCACTGCTACTTCATCTGTTCGAATTATATCTATGAAAAATCAGCGATTAAAGAAAAAGAAATTTCTATCGAACGAGGTGAAAAAGAAGGTCTCACGGTGTCAGGCGATGGATCTTGGCGAAAGAGAGGGTTTACGTCTTTGTTCGGATTGGTGACTTTGATTGGTTGGTACACTGGTACATTGGATGTGTGTACAAAATCTAAGTACTGTAAAGTGTGTGAATTTTGGCAAAAAAAAGAAGGTACTGCTGAATACGAAGAGGTATACCCTTCACACAAACAGAACTGTGATACCAACCATGAAGGTAGTGCCGGTAAAATGGAGATCGACGCAGTTATAGAAATGTTCAAACGCTCAGAAAAACTTCATAATATCAAATATTTGAAATATATCGGCGACGGCGATTCAAAAACATATAAAGGTATAGTCGACTCAAGACCTTATAAAGATTTCATCGTCGAAAAAAAAGAATGTGTCGGACACGTTCAGAAGCGCATGGGAACGCGTCTGCGCAATTTGAAAAAAACAACGAAAGGTCTTGGCGGCCGAGGAAAGTTGACCAGAAAGTTAATTGATGAACTTTCTATTTATTACGGACTTGCTATTAGGAGAAACTACGATTCAGTCGAAAAAATGCGGAATGAAATTTGGGCAACGTTACTTCATAAAATGTCGACGAAGGAAAATACATAGCACGAGAAGTGTCACGTCGGAGTATACTCTTGGTGTTCTTGGCAGCGCAGTACAGCACTTGGTACACTTGCAACGTATGAGCACAAGAGTCCAATGCATGAGGATGTTTTTAACGCAATAAAACCCATTTATAATGAACTCAGCTCCGACATCCTTCTGTCACGCTGCTTGGGTACGTATACTCAGAACAATAACGAGTCGTTTAATGCTGTAGTGTGGTTAGTTGCTCCAAAGACGGTATCAAGCGGTAAGACTATAGACGGCTTCTCAGGTCTGTTTGCCGTTTACGATGCTCTTGGGTTGACTGTTGGACCAAACATGTACGAGTTTTGCGTGAAAACGGACGCCAATCGCGTCAAAACCGCTGAGCATCGTATGTCCGATATCGCGAAAGAGGTCAGGCGCAGCATTACACCAGGCAAAAAAAAAGAAGAAGAGCAAATGAAGGCCCTGGAAGGACAATTATATGGTGCAGGGATAGCAGACTGAAGGTAAAAAAATTATTATGGACTATATTTTTGCGATTCTTAAGATTTATAGCATTTTGAAACTTCAAACGCGTTTTTCTCGAAACCATGTTATCAAAATCGGCAATCAGTAGAACTCAAAACGTTTACATCCGATTGACTTAAAATTTTAACAGTAGCTTCATTGTTTGATTATCTAATGAAGTACACACGATTAATTAACAAGAAAAAAGTTATAAACAATTTAAGTCGATTTTTTCGTCGAAAACACGATTTTTTGTTAAAACAATCGTCATTTCGCGAAAAAAAATTCTAAAAATATAATCATGTGTACTTCACTAGCAAAACTCATGTATATCGATATCCTACGCAGCTGCAGAAAAGACTGCACGTGTACTCTTGCCGATGAGATCATCATTTGCTCAAAGCAATATTGGACTAACTGATAGTCGCGAATATACTCTCGCCGCGAACACATCTCCCTCGTTTTTAAGAGTTTTAAGTTGTGTGGATTATAAAATTTAATATGAATATACCGTCAATACAATCTGGTCGCTCGCACAATATTCGTTGTGATCGATGAGCGCGTGTGTGCCATGTGATTGGGATTGCTTCGTGTGTTCTTTAAGTGTTGCTTAAGATTTAGGCACTGAAACAAAGATAAAAATTGCATACGGTATTCGCAAATACTTGAATTTATTTTACACTCGTTTGTTACTTCTACAAACAAAACGTGCGAAGGATAGATTGGTTATTGCACTTGTTTTGATAACAAAATTTATATAATATGCAATATAGTAGATCTGCGGACTAATATTTCACGAAGGAAATTCTGATTTTAAAAAATAAAAAAAAGTAGATCAAAATACAAGGAAAAAAAATGGATTTTCGTTGTGGTAAAATTTAGCTCTAAGCCATTACCTCGATCACTAAACCGGTTTCGAGTTGTATTTAATGCAATAAAGAAAAAACATTAAACAGAAATTCATTTTTTCTTCGGCTTGCCACGAATACGAGAACGAAATCATCGGTGAAGATGGTGAAAAGGTTATTCCCAACATCTTCAATGGTGAACGAGCCGCTGAAGAGGAGTTTCCCTACATGGTGGCATTGCGATACCAATCCTTCTCTCATCCGGTACTATAATGGCGGTGATATTGACACGAGTCAGTGTATATCAGGTTTTTCTCTTACCGACATCATCGCTGTAAATTATAACTGGAATGAGTGAGAGCGAGCAGTTCGTCGGTAGCCTCGTGGTTTGGGTGGTGGACTGTTACTCGGGCGTACCCAGTTCGATTCCCGATTTCCACTTTTCTCAGGTATAGCCGATAAATAAAAAGGTTAGTTTTTTATAATTATAATTATAAAAAACTAACATATATATATGTGCGTGTGCGCCAGTGTATGTCTCTCTCTCTCTCTCTCTCTCTCTCTTTAGAGCACGCACACACATATATACACAAACGAGTTGTACAGCACACACCCACACCCACACGAGAGAGAGAGAGACAGGGAGAGAGAGAGAGACATACACACGCGTACACTTACATATATATACGTGATGCGGTTACACCCACTCACATAAGTGCGCATACACACACACAAGATGCCAAGAGAGAGATAGAGAGAGTGAGAGAGAGATAGAGAAAAAGAGTGAGGGAGAGAGGGAGAGAGAGGGAGAGAACGTGCCGAGGTAAGCGAACCACTACTACACTATCGCTGTGACAATCTCGAACCCCCACTACACTCTTCTACCTACTCCACCACAAAACTGTTGGGGGAGGAAGGTGGAGGAGTGGGGGTTTGTTATGTCTAGCGATAGTGTAGCAAGTACTACTAATATATATATATATATATATATATATATATAATATAGTGCATATTAAGTGCTGTGCATATTAACCACAACTCAAAGTAGTTATTAGCAAATCTCGTCATCAACAAGAAAACAAGGCCAAGGTTGGTCCGTGTCTGTAGAACAGAAGGTGCGAGGAAGAAATCATCCGGGGTAGAGGTATCAGCTCTCTCTCTCTCTCTCTCTCTCTCTCTCTCTCTCTCGGCGTGGTGATGGACGGAGGGTTGACATGGAAGCCGCAACTGAATGCGGTCAGTAGAAAGGTAAATAGGGCTCTGTATAGCTTAAAACTTTTCCGTTCAAGCACCACAGAGATACTGAGGAAGCAGCTGGCATGTGCACTGGTACTACCTCACTTAGATTATTGCTCAGTGGTTCTTCTTGATGTGTCAGGGGAGCTCCAGACACGACTACAACGTCTACAGAATGCATGTGTGAGATACATATGTGGTGTTAGGCGGGATGAGCATATCACCGCCTACAGGAAAAAACTGGACTGGTTAGATTTGAAGGTGAGGAGGGAGTATTTTATGGGGCTGCTGCTTTACAAAGCGGTTGTCATGCGGCAGCCACCGTATCTTACTGCCCTCTTTGAAAAAAACCAGGCCAGGACTTCAAGTAGGGGTGGTATGAAAGAGCTCTCGGTTCCGGGGTCGCGCACCGATAAGGGCCTTTTCTCATTCAGAGTTCAAGGTGCGCACCTCTGGAATTCGCTCCCGAGCAGTGTGAGGTGCCTGCCATCTTTTTGTAAATTTAAAACGGCGTTTAGCAGGCACCTTAAGCAATTACATGGTGAAAAGTATGTTCAGAAATAAAAAATGAGTCGAGTATTTATTTAGGCTTTTTATTTATTTAAATTATTTATTTATTTAATTTATTTATTTATTAAAACTTATTTATTTAATTTATTTATTTATTAAAACTTATTTATTTATTTATTTAATTTATTTATTTATTTAAATTTATTTATTTATTTATTTAATTTAATTATTTATCTTGTTTATTTATTTATTCGACGTATTTATTTATTAATTTATTTATTTATTTATTAAATATGTTTAGTGTTAATTAGGTGTGAATGTATTTATTAGCGTGATTGTTAAAGTGTTATGAATGAGTGTGTTTTAAATTTAGACGCGATAGTATACGCAAAGATTTAGCAAAGTATGTGTATGTATTCTTTTATATTTATATGTTATCTTTATTGTATTTATTTTTTATTCTATGTATTATTATTTTTTTTGACGAAGCGTTTTCTGTGATATTTGACTGTGACTAGTTCATTACATTTAAATTTTATAAACTGACGAACTGATAAAGTGAATTATTATTTTAATAAGAAATATGCAATAAGTGAAAGTTAAGATAACAATTATATTAATTATATTAAATCGACTGATATTTTTTTAATTATAATTATAACTACATGTACATGAAATTGTAAGATTTTGTCTTCTGACGAATAAAAAGTATATCTATCTATCTATCTATCTCTCGAGTCATACCTGAAGGTTTCCGTGATGGACTGGCACCTGAATTTAGAAATAGGTTAAGGGGTTCACGAGGTATGACCTTGAGTCAAGTGATAGATGACACCATGTGCGTCGCCAGGTAGATGGAGAGAGATTTTAGTAAACACGGTATAAATTATTACGATTGCAACTCAACCATTGATGCCCAGAAGAAGCAACAGGATGGTGAGGAGCGTGATAACGTGGCTAGCAAGTCTAATTATTATGTTAAGAATACTATAGCAATAATGGCAACAACAACAATAATTTTTATAATAGGGGTAATAATTACGGGACTGGCAAGATAATA
The DNA here is from genome assembly GCA_949152435.1 of Gastracanthus pulcherrimus. Taxonomy (NCBI): domain Eukaryota; kingdom Metazoa; phylum Arthropoda; class Insecta; order Hymenoptera; family Pteromalidae; genus Gastracanthus; species Gastracanthus pulcherrimus. Next base: position 82,354,858 of record OX424573.1, on the reverse strand, counting down.
ATAATTATAATAAGGAACGAAACGGTAATAGAACCGGAAATTATGATTTTAGCATGTACACGTGCAATTATTGCAATAAGCTGGGGCACATACGCAGTGATTGTTGTTTCTATACAGAGCAGCAGGGCCGCGGTCAAGTAAATAATTCAGAAAAGATATGGGCTCCATGCGCGCGAACGAACCAGCTGTAGGCCCAGTAAACGCGATAGAAAGTGAATCGTGTAGTTTATCAGAACAACACGCGACCAATCCCTTCGTAAAGGATGAAGCAAATGATTTTAATCGGATCGAAGGCGAAGCAATGATCGACGCAGGTGCTCATAATTTCGGAACTTGATGGCGAAGTGCTAGATTATGAAAGTAACAAGCCCATATTAAGAGAGATTGTAGGTTGCGATACTATATCAATGGGAACATGCACAATGGGTTTTTATCGAAAACCTGCAGAATTCGTAGTGATTGATCGGAGATTTCCAATAAAAGCGGATATACTTTTAGGTTCCAGATTTTGCGATGAGCCTGGGACTGTCGTGAATATAAAAAATAAAACATTTTCGGGAAACCAATTTCGGGTGCGAAGGAAGAAGCAATTGCAATATATTATATAATAATGTACCTGGAGGAGGATAAAGATAAAATACGCGAGATGTATATGTCAAGTAAATCAAGCGAACCTGTATCAGCAGTAAATTCAGCTCACGTGTGTGTACGTGAATCGAGAGATAATGAGAACGATAGTACTGTAAGCGAGTTATTGAACGGTTTAGTTGCTTTAATCGAATTAGGCAAATCGGAAGTTAACAGCCTTTTGAAGGCGAGATCGACGGAGGTTCCCCGGTATTAGTGAGAAATCAGACGCAAGTATACGCTGAAATTCGGGAGATAGTTTGGAGTTTCCGGGAGAATCGGAGGTAGCTGTACCAATGCCTACAGTAGAAGGGTCTGCTGGGGTGAATGTTGGGTCTGCATCTCGCGATGATCTCACTGAGTGCCAAATCATCGATCCGTGGGCGGTCGGTAATATAGAAAATCATAATACAGCAGGATGGTCTGCTGGAGATTCCGTGGAAAACGTTAATGTCATAAATGTAAAGAATAGTTTGACCTTATACGAAGAAGCGCAGAATCCTCAAGGTAGTCAACTGACTCCTTCCGACAAGAGAATTCTTAGCCGTCAGAAATGTAGAGGGTACGTTTTGTTTGTGTAAACCTATCCAAAACATTTATCAGTTGACTAAGCGTTCACACGTTCGATGGCTATCAAGGGTCGGCCCAATATATATGTTCTAGATTTCTTAGATTATATTGAGCCGGGATCTATACTTATAAATTTGGATCTTAATGAAATCGGGAAGGGCGAGTACTTATTATCAGATCAAGACCAGAAACGAATAAACGAACAAATTTCCCTTTCTATCGATGCAGAAATAGGAGGGACAGCAACTTGGTATTTCAAACCAGCTCCTCGACAACCATCAGACCAGGCTAAGGTCATCAACCCGATCTAACTCCCTACTCCAGTTGATCTTCCTTCATTTGATCCCATTTCTTCTGGTGATATAATCATGGAAAATGAACAGCTGTTTATATAAGCTGATTTTTCATCGGGTAATGATCTCGAATTAAATGCCTCTCATGGAGACGAGAGTGCAGTTGACCTTTTATACGCGAATCGGAGTCTCGTTTCCATTCTCCGAGTCCGCGGAGAAGCAACGGCAATGGTAACGAACCACCGAGAGGTAGATCTGATAGTAGTGTAGGTACTGCGGAAAATCAGGAACCGTCGGCCAGCGAATCTAGCGAAGGCAGTATCCATCCGGCAAACGTAAATGATCAAATACGCAATAGACAAAACGAACAGCGAATTTCGGCAAATATAATTAACAGTCAAGATCTTTTGTAAAGAACAGTTAGGATAACTTAGCATACTTCGTAACAACGAGGAACCAACCATTGTGCTCGGGAACTGTATATTTATCAGCTCATGATTTATTGCCAAAAATACAAGATGCTTTGATAGGTAGATGAAGGTAACCGAGGAGAACGGTTGTTTCTTTGTCGCTATTCCGATCAAAGAGAACCTGCGATATCGATTAGATAACCAAGATTTTAGAGAGGGTATTGAATCTTTGTTATCTGTTTGTTCTGATTTAAATTTATGATCAGTTAGACTCTCAGAGACCGCAACTATCGATGATTTAACTTGGTTAAATATTGTTGATATGCTAAAAACTTATTTTATTGATAACGCCACCAAAACCATTATATGTAAAAATAAAATCATTATACCTAAATCCCATGAACTGGCAGTTTTGATAGAAATATGTTCACGAGTCACATATCAATTTTTTTTGGCCAAATATAAAGGCTCAAATAGGAGAAATTATAGGCCGTTGCGACCGTTGTCAGGTAAATAAAACTGTCAGGAAGAAAACCAAACAACCAATGGTGTTGACAGACACATCACGATCTAGTTTCGATAAGGTAACCCTAGATATTGTAGGACCGTTCGATGTGACCTCACCAAAACGTATTCATGGTTCATGAATACGTTTTGACAATGTAATATTTGTCAACAAAATGGATCATAGTGGTTCCTTTACAGGTAGCTATGTCGGTGGCTATTGCCGATGCCGTTCTTATGCAACTGGTATTCGTACACGGATCTCCAAAAGCAGTCTTAACGGATAAGGGAGCACCGTTCGTTAGCTCGCTGATGCGTAATGTGGCTAAATTATTCAAGATCAAAACACGCGCCACCACTGCTTTCTGACCGTAGTTAAACGGGTCAATAGAGAGGATGCATCACTCCCTTAAGGAGTACATGCAAAATTATGTGTCAGGCATCAGGCAGTGGGACGAGTGGTGTGAATTTGCGGCATTTAGCTACAACACGAGCGTGCATGAAGGGTCGCTACTGACACCTTATGAATATGTATATGGAAAGATTGCGAGAGTTTCCTCAGCAACTTTCGCAATCGATGAATATTTAACGGATACTTATGCGGACTATGTAGCCAGATTAAAGGTAAACTTATAAGATATTAGGAATTTAGCAGGAGTAAATTTGATTAACGCCAAGGAAAAATCTAAAGAATATTATTTATGACCGACAGATTAATCCTGTGCCCTTCAAGGTGGGCGAGGTCGTTATCTTAATTTTAGAACCCATAAAGGGAAAATTTCCAAAGAATCTTTGAAGTACGCATAAAATCCTAGAAATCAATAACGAAATCCGAAACGCAAAAATAACGTATAAAGGAAAAATGCTAATCGTATATACTAATAAGTTTGGGAGAACCAGACTAAGTGCGAACGGTAATGGAACCGACGACTCCGCTGATGATAATAATGAACACGACGACTATAATAATAAATAAGATGTAAATTACCTGTACATATATGTACTTGAATGAATCCTGGCGCCGACATTTATGTCAGCACAATATCACTGACGGAAGTGGGATCATGCACACCACCAGATGGAAATATCGAACTCCAATCCATGGCTATTCAACTTCTACAGAAGGTCGACTACAGGGGTATCCCAGCAATTCAGTGCAGGGTCAAGGACGACGAATCGATGTTCTATTGCGAGATACACTTCCACAATTCGTTGGTTCATGATGGGAACCCAGTTCTTATATACAAACTCAGCCGCGATGTGTGCAGTGACTTAGTAAAATTCGGAGAATTAAGGTACGGTCGAGTATTGTTAAATGACTTAGTGGCAAATACGACAAACTTTAGAACAGTGATAAATGTGGGATCAGTTAGTGGCAACGGTGCTTCAACAGGTTAAACAGTGGTGTTTAAACCACGAATATAAAAACGTAGTAGTGACGGTAAACCTAGAAATTTATTTTTCCAAGTTAATCGCTAAAAATCGTATAAAGACTAATGTACTAATTATTCCAAATGGTGCGAAATGTGTTTATTCCCAAGCAACATGTGCGGACAATGACATTTATTATTATTATTCGAATAAGGTATCAGTCAATTCCTGTGACTTTGATCTCTTTGCAGTTCTATACGAGGGTATAAGTGTATGTGTATCAAGCAACACCAGTTGAGGCCCTCCAGCGAACTTCGGAAATACCATTAGGGAAATCCGATTTGGTTTGACAATCAGAGGAGAGGAAATTCTGTATGGAAACCGGTTGCTCAAATGAACCACGCAAACCTGTGCATACTTAAAACAAGTCCCGAGAGGTCATTCTCCATTAAGGGGTAACACCCGTCTAAAATTTTCAAAAAATCGATTTTGTTTTTCGCTTAAACGATACTTTGGACCCTTAAAAATCATATCCAATTGGTTTTATACAGAAATAAAATTTGTAAGAGGCCCACTTCTCGATTTTGCCGCAGCGCCTCGGAGCGCGCCGTGACGGCTGAAGCAGCCACCACGGCGCACTCTGATTTATCGACTATGTAGTGCTCCTATCTGTCCAAATTCTATTGCTTATGGTCATCGTGGTTCCTCAGAAGGCCACCACGGTGTACTAACACTGAATAGAAGTGTGTGTGTGTGTGTGTGTGTGAACTAGTACAGCTGCCAAGCGACGCCATGCAGACGCTTTATTTTCTTTCCGTACATTTTCGTTCAAATATTAATAACGTGTTTTGCTATTGTAAAAGTTTTCGAATAAACAATATGAGTTCGAGAAAAGTCGTGTATTGTGACAAAAAAACAGGCTAAGGAGGAAGGAGTAGTGCAAAAAGACCGAGAATATCAAACCGACGGCCGAAAAACCGTTACGAGCTGGAGAAGCCAAGCCTGTAGAACGTTAGTACATCGGCTAAAAAACTATCACATGTAAACTTCGATGATTTTGAAGTAAATGAAGGTTTCGGTTACCGAATTCTGAATTTTGTAGCAGTGTTCTCCGCGATATCGCAAGCTCTGGTGTGTAAAAAATGCAAATCCGATGTAACGTTCGCCGAAACTGGAAAGCGAGGCTTGAATTTCAAAATTGTGATTTCCTGTAAAAACTGAGATCAGATTACGGTTGTCCATTTATTGAGAAAGGATATGATATTAATCGCAGAATTGTTCTTTTCGCCAATTTATAAAGAGTTAAGCAGTGACAATCTACTTACGCGTTGCTTAGACGGTTTCACACAAAATAGCAACGAAAGTTACAATGCGACTGTCTGGTCTATGGCTCCAAAATCTTTCTCTAGTGGCAAACACGTGCTCGATACCGCAGTATATATTGCTTCAGGTATCTACAATGATGGCCTTTCAAGTGTCATGAAGCTGATGCAACACTTGGGCTTGACAATCGGACCGAACTGCTATAATTTCTGCGTGGAGGCGGACGCGTATAGCATCAAGTTTTCCGAGAGATCCCTAACAGACGATGTCAGAGAGGCCCGGATGTCCTTAAAATCAGACAGGAAGAAAGAGGAGGAGTCAGACATTAATAGAGATGGCAAAATGTACGTTGCAGGCATCGCAGATTAGAGGTATACAAAAATTTCAAGGATTTAAATGCTCCGCAAACTTTAAACGGATTTTTTCAAACTGGGCGCACTAATAGCTTCAACAGCATTGCATGGATTGACTGGCAATTTTTACAGTAGCTTCACAAATATATTCTTCAACGATGTACGTAGCCGTTTTTAGATATTTTTAAAATTACTTGTTTTATTAACAATTTACTACTCTTTTTTTAGTCGAAAATTCAAACATTTTGTTCAGAAGTGCACAGTTTCTACAAAAATTGGAATAAAAAAAATCCTACGTACTTCGATAGCTATTAGTATGTAGCTTCTTAAAATTTTTGGTTTTTTGTTCCAGCCCTCACGGTTTTCGAGGATTGGTTTGCCCGCGGAGCACCTTAAAAAAAAACTTTTTCCGCAGATCTGCTGTAGCGCCGCCATTTTGTACAAAAATCATAATAAAAAAATTTTTTTTCATACATAAATATGTGTTAAATGAACCATCTAAATATGAATACTATTCCTTTTCCCATAATCCCAGAATAAATTGTCAAAATTAGGCCTTTTTTCGGCCTCTAGAGTGGTGTTATCCCTTAATCGCCCTTTGACACATCGAAAGCTTACTGCCCGCATCTCGGGTCGGGAGGCTTAATTGCCCTTTGGCACATCGACGGGTTACTGCACGCGTCTTGAGCCCGGCGGCTTACTTATCCCTTTGCACATCAACGGATTATTGCTTGCATTTCGGGCCCTGGGACTTAATTGTCCTTGGGCACATCGACGGCTTACTGCGCGTGTCTCGGGCCCGGTGGCTTAATTTCCAACCCGCTCTTCGACGGTTTAGCGCGCGCGTCTTCGTCCCGACTGCTTATTCTCCCTCGGTACGACGAACGTGTTGACGCGCGTCGCATCTTGATCCTTCAGCCGCGTATAACCTTTCTTATTTAGAAAGTCTTGAATGCGCGTCTCGTCTTATTATCAATATCCGTAACACTCCCGCCAGTATAAAATTTTCACAATTTTAGACTCCCTCGTTGCCAATTATTTTGTAGCTTGGACATACTTCCGTAATCTTTCCGTTTTTCCATGAATTACGTTTCATCTGATATTCCGCTATAAGAACAATATCTCCTACCTGTAGCGATGGTTGTGGATCGTGCCACTTTTTTCTAGATTACATGGTAGGTAGATACTCGCGCAGCAATCTTTTCTAAAAAGATTGTGCGAGGCTCTGTACTGTTTCAAATCGCTTACGTGTGCTTACTACCTCGGCCTCGTATCTCTCTAATCTCATATGTCCGGACGAAGACATATGTTTAATCTCTATCAATAATATTAAGAGCTCTTCCTCGGTATGTGCTTGTTCTTTCAAAGAGTGATCTAGTGCGACTTTGACTGACCCAACTAATCGCTCTCAGGCTTCCCCATGTGAGGAGCATCCGACAGCCTCTTATAATTATTTACTCACTCTCACAAAATTTGTTCCGTTGTCGCTATATACATGTGAAGGAAAGCCTCTCCTATATGCCAATCGCTGCAATGCCATTATCGTCGAGCTAGCGTATAGTGTGTATGCTAATTCTAAATGTATCGCCCTTGTGGTAAGAGACGTAAAAAGAATGCTCCATCTCTTTTCGCGTCTCCGACCGATTTTCATAAACATAGGCCCAAAGTAATCTACTTCATAGTGCGTAAACGGCCTTTCTCCCAGCGCTACGTGGCAATCCGGGAAATCTGCCATCTGGGGATTCGTCAGTTTAGCTCGACGCCGACAGTAAATTATGCACTTCTTCGCTAGCGACCAGCCTTGAACCTAATCCGATGCTGTAAAACTGTTGCCTCAGTTCGTTTACGACGATCTCATTATTTTCTGGAAGATATCGACGATGATACATCCCGATTAACAATTTTATTCCGTAATGACCGGCATCAAGAATAATAGACCGATTTTCAAACTTCCTGTCGTTAACACTACTTTTGGCAACTCGTCCAGGTACTTTAATAAAAATTCAGGTCCCGTGCACCAGCGATCATCCGAGCGCAGTACTTCGTCCGTTTAGTTGGTACCCACCGCCATTCTACAACTCGGGTTAATTCGGCGATCACTCCTATACGTTGCGCAACGAACATCTGCTTATATCGCGCTTCGTCCTGCATCCAATATAAAATCGTGGTCGAATCTATCCAAAATATTCGCGTATCAATCTTAATACCGAGCTCTTTATCAATTGCTTCTCCCAATCTCGCGCCGACTAGTGCCTCTTGAAGTTCTAAACGCGGCTCGTTCATGGGATTTACTGGCGCGACTCGCGATTTCGCCATTACTAGCGCTAATTGAACTCTCCTGTCGCACAACTTCGTTCTCAAATACGCAACTGCCGCATATGCTTGCAAACTCGCATAACTAAAAATATGCAGTTGTGTATTTTGGTAAGCTGTTCCGACCAGAACATGGCAGCGCGGAATTTTGCATGTTTGAATATCGCTGAGATCCTTCAGCCACAATCGCCAACTTAAAAATTCCTCGTCGCGAATCGCCTGAGGGTAAACGGCGAGAGAATCCCCAGTGGATCACAGACGGACATAGCAATACAAAATCTCGCGCTTTGTATGCTTCCTGTCTCCTTTCGTCAAATCCGGCCGAAGTTTCTGCAAACCCACATTAAAACCAAAGCTATCCGCTTTCATGTTCCAATATACACCTAGAACTCTCTCCTCTTTATCGCACAGATTTACTTTTGCTCCCTGATCTAATTACTTTTCTCGTGCACGTGCTCGACAACTCGCGAATTATTTGACCCCAGCCGTGCATTTCAAAATTCGCATCACCAATTATCAAAGTTACATCTTGCACTAACTCTCTCATCTCTTCCACGGTTTGTCCGTAAGCCAAATAGCATCCATGTAGCAGTTTACTTTTATACTTTTCGAGCTTGGGGCTTTACATTTGGGAATCTTTCCGCGTTTCTATTCTTGACAAATATCGCGCTACATGGAGAGGAGTTCGTGCCGAACATTAGGCTTGTCATCTCATATACCTCCGGCTCCCTTTTTGTATCGCCATAAAAACCTCTGCGCGCCTCGATCTTGCTCTATCACCCTCACACGTAAATACATATCCTTAATATTGGCCATAACCGCGTAAATAAACTCTCGAAAGCGCAATAAATCCCGATCAGCGACTCTAGCAGTTACAGACCGACCTCGAGTGGATCATTAAGGCTCATTCCACGCGTCTTCGCGACCGCATCGAAAACTAAACGAACCTTACCCGGCTTATTTACATTTACTACGCCAAAATGCGGCAAAAATGCAAACTCGCGGTCGTGGCAGATTCGAGTTTACTTTCACCGCGTAACCATAGCTTATCAACCTCTCTAATTCTTTATTATTCACTGTTGCATACACCAGTTCTCGATCTAATTTGTTTTCTAACGAGTGTAATCGTTTAAGACCCGTCTCCCACACCTTGCTCACTTTCCTGCTCGTTTGATTAAAAAATGCGTTCTCGATTCCGTAACTCCCATATTTTCTATCAAACAGTATTGCCGAATAAGCTTGTTCAATTTTTCGTAGTTTACCGCATCTTTATTTTTCGCGGTCTCAATGGCTACGCACGTCGTATGCACGTTTAACCCGTGAGTCTCGTTTCGATCGTCGCCGATATAACCGTGTACCACTCACCCGAGTGAAGTTTGTGAAACCGCTAGTCCGCTGTTCGATATTTTCCGCGCCTCTTTAGACGCGATCAAGTGCCAATTGTCTTGGCCTAGCAGGATAAACGGTCGGGCATTTTACATTTACCTTTCCTATTCGATTAACCCTTTCAACAATTTCACGAGGTAGCAACTGTACCGGTAAATCCAAGCTCGGCACGGCTAACGCATGTTCATCTCTTTTTTCGCTAAACGCCCCTTTTATCGCGAAACTGATTATTTCGAATTTTGAGCGAACCTCGCCTCTCCATAGACCTCTCACCCATATCTCGACTTGCTCTCCGAGCAATCCTATCTTTGTCGCGAGTCCCTTATCAATTAAGCTAATTGTAGATCCTCCGTCTAACAACGCGAACGCGTTCGAGAACCCGTTTGGTCCTCCAACTTCGACTGATAAAATTTTTAGAAGATCTTTCTTTACCGCTAGTTTATTGTCGTTGGTCAACTCGCCCGGCTTCTCGAATCTCGAGTCTTCCATATTTGGCGTTACCATTGGACCTCACTGCATCTCAGCACATTCATTTCGGCTGAGATACAGCAGCGTATTATGCGGCCTCTGGCATACGTCGCAACTACTCATTTCTTGATAGACGAAGCTCATATGCACGCCCTTCAAACATCTATAGCAGAGCCGTCGCCGTTTCGTAAGAAACCACCTTTTCATCGCGGATTCTTTAACGAATTCGCGACAGTCGCGAATCTCATGTCCCGCGCGGCTGCAATGCAGACGCGCGTCTTTATTATTTTTATATCGCACCTGATCATTGTTCCGGACCCGCTCGAAAGTCGCGCACAGTACAGCCGATCTTCCATGTGTATGCATCGCTCTTTGTTTATTTTCTGACCCATACCGCGCCTTCGCTGAAGACACGTTCAATACCTCTACGCAACTTGCTTGCACAGAAGGCTCTGTTTCCCAGTCGAGATCTCCTGCATTTTGGGAAAATTTTGCCTCGTCATGCTAATTTTTCGAAGTTAGATTAACTCGAATCAAGTTTCACGGTATACCGGTGCCTGTATGTGTGTGCGCGGCAGTGGCTCATCATCCTCGAGAGACGAGAAAGAAAGAGCAAGCGAGAGAGAGAGGGTCGTGCGTACAGTGTGAAGTGGTGTTGGTGCCGTGCATGTGTGTGTAGGCTCGTCGTCGTTGCTCGCTCCGATCGGTCGTCGCTGCGGCGATCAGCTGGTGCCGCCGGTATGGGTGTGTGCGTGTGTGCCGGTCTGCGGCTTTCCTCGGTCGCTACTCCTTATCCTCATTCCCTCAACAAATAATAACAATTCCCCCCATTAATAACAATATTATTTAATCTTAAAATGCTCGGCTCTGATGACGGGTGACTTGGTCGCGATTGACTGCCCGTGTTTAATATCATTGGGACGTGAAATACACGTCACAACACATACTCCCGCAAATTTAACCCCTTAAGGGCTGTCACCGCGCATCTGATCTTCGTCGCGAACTGTGCAATATTTAATTTACGTGACTCTGCGCGGTAATTCTTTGATTTCTTGAACGATTCTACTCGCGACTCCATTTATATCTCCGAAATGAAGCTCTAACGTTTCGATCATCGCATATGCATCGCCGGTCGTTGCAAATAACGTCCTTACGACGTCGCGCGCTTCTCCTTGAACGGCTTTAAATAATCTCGCGATATTATGTCGATCCATATACTGACATCGCTTTATCGATTCTTTATATATTTCTTTAAAAGGCATCCACTCTAAGGGATCGCCCGAAAATTCAGGTAACTTTTTCTCGGACTTGAACTGATTTCCCATGCGCGAGTCGCTCTCGCTCCGAGCTGCATCCCTCACCGTGCTTAGCGTATCCCTAATCGCATCGCTTAACAATAATATAGCGTTTTTGCCCATACCTTCGCTTAATCTAATTCCGCTGTTGCGCACAATACCTCGGTGGCCTTCGTCGGCGTCGTTGCCGTAGTTCTCCATCGTGCCTTCTAGTCTCTCGATGCCGCGCTTCCGGACTGAAGCTGCTGAGCTTCTCATCGTCGTTGTCCTGGTTCGCGAGGTCGGTGGCACAACCGCAGAAGCTGGCTGACGGGCCGCCAGTGACTCGGACGCAGACCTGAATGTTGGCGATAGAGGCGGTGGTGACTCCCCACAAGTCTGCTCGTCTACTGCATCCTTCTTCTTCGTTCCGCTTTTTCTCGGCCTGGTTCCTGGAGCATCTTTGGCTGCTTGCTCCTGACTTCTTTTGCATCTCGCTGACGATCCTTCGATATTTTCTGAAGGCGCTGATCGTTTTCCTTTCGCTATCTTAATCACTTGAGGTTTCTCCATTAAAAAATGTTCACTTTTTCGCAGCACCACACAACAACTTCACTTACCTACTCAATTCGTTCACGGGTCCTCACCCGGGGCACCAAATTGTTCGGGATAAGGCATGTGAGTAGGAAGTCACTTAAAGTCACTTCTTGATTTATAGTTTTTAATGAGTATATATATTTTTTTTTTAATTAACGTAGATTACAATTATACAATCTTACAACAATTGAGTTTAACGCGACAATTTTGGCAGATAACAAAACTTAATATTTAATACTTTAAAATTTCCTACAATGTGTGTGTACACAAGAATACGTCTAATTGTGTCAAGTCCTGACAATCAAGAGAGTTGTCCTCGCTCCCTCGGTCCGGTTGAAGGTATCTCCCTCGCTTCGCCTTCTGGACCCTCCCCGCCAAATAGGGTTAGTTGGCGTATCCCAACTGCAGGTCCAATGAGACGCCTTTTTCTCTTTCGCACCCTACACCAGCGTACCTGCCGCCTAACCAGCCTTGGGTCAACGTCACGGCCTCCCAAGCTGAACTTGAACCTGCACTGTCTTTTTGAGCAGTGGCTCCCTTGTGAGGTCGAAAATAGCCTAGAGGAGACTTCCCTCCTCTAGCCGTGTAACGTCGCAGACATGGATCGCATTTCCGCGCCCGTGCTGTAAAGATGACTAGGCACGAGGAGAGTCGCGAGCGTCCCCTCTATACGGACCTCTAGACAGACCGCGAACATCTCCCGTAACTCCCTGGACTCTTTTTCCTGTTACGTCGTGTGACGTATCTTTCGATTGAACACGTAAAAAATAAACAAATTCGAGTCACACCGCGGCAGCAAAAAATACACTTGCGAAATACCTACGCATCAGTTATTAATAGAATGAATAAAAAATGCTCGCGAAAGCATTTTGTAAGATTTTGTAACTGACACACTTACGTTTTTATGTGCTTTAAAAAATTATATTTATGAAAATTTGATGAATATTATAAAATGTATGTAGATCGGCAAGCATACATATTAAGTCTACACGTTTCAAGAATCAGTTCGATTATAGTATTTATTATCAGTTCGTTCGTAAGACCCACAGTAGGCCAACTCGCGGTTCAATCAAAAATACAACGAAAACGTGTAAAGCTATTATAAATCTATAAAATATTCATTAAAATTTATACCCTTACTCTATCCAACGTCCAATAAAAATACAGTCAATCAATTTTACAAACCGACAAACTTAAATTAACAAATTCTTAAAGTACAGTATCAATCATTTACTGCGCGACTCCATTGTTATAAGCTATAGTAAATTGTACTAATTAAGAAATAAATAAAAGGTTCTATTGGTGAATACAAGAATCCATAAATTTATTCAATCAACCTTCAATTTGTTCACATCACAGCTATCACAGATCCAGCGCAGATTTCAAGGTAAGCAATATAATTTCAAATAAATCTATTAAAATATCAAGCAGGTTTCTGGCAGTAAGAGTGCCAGTTTTCATTGTAGAGCCTGCCATTAGACTCATATCTCATTTGTCCTGAATTCTCATATTTTAAGAGTTCAGGACATAACATTCCTATTTCTATTATTTAACATTCTTTAACTATATCTATTATACGCTATACATCATAATAATTATAAATTATTATCTATCTCTTTAATGGAGACCTTAATATTTACTTTTAAAACTTAAATTAATTGTAACTTATTTTGTTTCCCAATGAAAACGATTCACACTCATCTCATATTACCCATAAACTCAATACAACATTTCGTCGCACACATCATACTCGATAATAAGTCTCATCCTTGTTTGTTTCATTCTCAAACACTCACTCATATATTCTGCAGACACGTGGAAAACAGCTGTCTTTTTGGGGCCGACTTATCCGTCTCATTCATCAATAAAACAATTAAAGGAGGATTTCGCGTGTGCGTTTGGACTATTCGAGATGTATGTGCGTGTCGGGTTTTTACCGCGCTGGGCCCGCTTGGCTGGCGTGCTTCCGCTTCTGTCTATCTTCTCCTATGCAGTCGTGTCCCATGCCCGTCAACGGATTAGTCTGCGAACCTCGGCCGACTGCTTTATTGTCCCCCGCACGAGCGGGCATGCCCGGGATTACTGCCCGCGTCTCGGGTCGGCGGCTTAATTGCCCTTTGGCACATCAACGGATTATTGCTTGCATTTCGGGCCCTGGGACTTAATTGTCTTTGGGCACATCGACGGCTTACTGCCCGCGTCTTCGGCCCAACGGCATATTCTCCCTTGGTACGATTAATGTTTTGGCGTGCATCGTATCTCGATCCCCCAGCCGCGTATAACTTTTCTTATTTAGAAACTCTGGCACGCGTGTTTCCTCTTATTATTAATATCCGTAAAACTGGTGAAACTCTGAAGAGAATGGCTAAGGAAAAACTAGATTCGCTGATGAAGGGGTAAGGATATAAAATGCCCTGCCACGTCGATCCTCTTCAGTTGCAATTGTTCGGCGGACCTGTCATACTCCGCAAAGGCAGAAAAAGAGTTACAAAAAAAGGAGAAAGGTATCAAGACCCAAGTCATCCAGTGTGAATAAAGGTAAAGTTAAGAAGAAGAAGAAAAAGCTAACAAAAAAGAAGTAGAAGACTAATAAAAGAACAACGAGAGATATTTTTGATAGCTAAAGATGGCCTTTTTACACACCCATTCATGTGAATGTCTAAAGTCGGAGCTACTCTTGTTCGAAATTCCTCCGACTCAAACGACGATCAAACGCTCTCACTGAATAAATTATAAACCAATATCATCGTTAACAGATGACTCGCCAATAGAATTCGTCATACCTCGTAATAGTGAAGAATACATTGATCTTGTAACATACGATGCTCAATCTACGTGTTCATCTAGCCTGTGATATCCCTACAGCTGATTTACCTACGAATCCAGCACCTCCAATAAACAAAGTTGGCCCCGGTAACAACTTAATGCATTCATTGTTTAATCAAATAGATGTATTTTTCAATCAAAATCCTATATCACCACCAACTAATGTGTTCGCTTACCAAGTATACATTGAGATGCTGCTAAACTATGGACCTGCTGCGAATCAATCTCACTTGACGACTGTCTTATGGTGTGAAGATACTCCTGCGAAAATGATATCATTTGTCTGATGCAACATTCTCTGGTTCGTATCAAGTGTCAAGAAGATTCTCGATAATTTTTCTACAACCTTTGTAAAACATGGCACCCTCACCAAAACATTGTTGCTTTATCTCAACACCTCCAATCTTCTCGGAATGTCAGTATTTATTGTTATGTGATACCACCTCCCTCCTTTTAAAATATTTATACTTGCCACCTCTACTCCTAGTTTGAAAGATATATTAAGAGCTGGTATGATGACACTTTAACAACAGTCATTGCTAACCACTTGAAGAGAAACGACAACATGGCTGACCAACTACGAACCACTCATCATCCGTATCAGATATTCAGCACGTTATATGGACTAAATATGTCCTTCACCAAGAAGATTATCGTTGGCTTAGAATACGCTAATTACTAGGACGAATATTACCGATCAACTGTACGACTGTTGTCTTCTGACTTTGACGGAATAGTGTTGTCTACCAGTGATTTGCAAGAATTTAAAGGTAGTTTTGTTGATATTGTCAAGTATTTCCGTGGGGACGCTGATAAATTGAGATGAATGCCGCGATGAAATACCGCGATCTTGTCTTCAAAGCTATTGATCTGAACGTAGTGCACACAAACGTACAATGCCTTATTCAACTCGGTGTCGGCGATGGGGCTTGCGATGGATGCCCTTCCTCCAGTCCTAATCAGTAGCGTAAGCCGAAAACATCGGGCGATTAACCTCAGAAGGATCTCCAGATGAGAGAATCGTTTCGTGAAGTCGATGACTCTCGTAGGAGGACCCATTGCACAGTTTCGTAGATCTCCGAGGGGGATCTTGCATACCAGCACGCTGCTCGCTGGCTGTTCTGAACAGGCTAAAGGCGACTGAGAGAGCCAAGACGGGACCTCCCACCAAATGATTAACCTTGCCAATTGAGCGGCGTTGACGCCCCGAGAGGCGAGATCTGCTGGATTGTCTTCTGATGGGATGTGCATCCAGGGAAGATTATGGAGAAGCTGCTGGATCCGCGACATTCGGTTCATAACGAACACTTCCCAGCGAGAACCATCTGCGCTTATCTATGCGAGTGTGACGGTCGAGTCCGACCACACGCGTATGGCTCTCAACTGATCTTCGATCCCGTTCCTGAGTTTGTCGAGCAGCTCAGCGAGAAGGACTGCAGCGCATAGCTCCAATCTGAGAATCGTCTACGTCTTCACTGGCGTCATTCGAGACTTTGAGGCGAGGAGCCGAAAGGGACGTTGCTCTAAACTGCCGGTAGTTATATACACCATCGCCGCGTAGGCTACTTTACTGACGTCCGTAAACCCGTGCAGCTCCAATGCACTTGTCGAGGTTGCACACAACCATTTCGGTATCCGGATCTGTGACACTGCGGTCAGTTTATCGACGCAGGTTTGCCACCGCGCATTTAAAGTGGGCGCGAGCTCCTCGTCCCAACGTATCCTGTCACGCCACATTTCTTGCACCAGAATCTTAGCGATGACGATGACAGGGATGGCCAACCGAGGGGATAAAACGAACGTGCGATCACTGAGAGCGCAGCTCTCTTGGACATCACGGAAGGATTTGTCGGCTGAGTACTCTTGTACCCTAGCTCGTCGCTTGAGGGATTTCATGCGATGCCAACGGTCTTGATTGCATGATCTGTGGAGAAGTCCATCTACTGAGACCGCAGGAAAACGTCCGTTGGGAGGTCGCCGATCATGTGGGGGTGACTGGAAGTCCACTCGTGTAACCGAAAACCGCCAGCTGCCGCGAGACCGATGAGCTCATCTCTCAGCTACCGGGCGATTGGGACGCCGTCAGTCTCGAAGACTATATCATCGACGTAAGAAGAGTCTGCAATTATCTGATCGGCATTGGGTACCCTCCAGGCCTCGTCGCGTTCTAGTTGCTTAAGTACTTTGAGCGCGAGAAAGGAAGCACAATTAGCTCCGGAAGTTATGTTCAGAAGCTGAAAATCCCTCTCGCTGCTGCCTAGTCCTTGTCCTACAATGCGTTGCAGATCAACGTCCTCAAGGTCCACGAGAATTCGAGAATTCGAATTGCAGAGGGGTGACACTTGCTAGATAGCGTGATGGGGAGGTACGATACTCGCGGGTCCTGCGGGGGCAGCGTTTGAACTGGCAAGGGTCACATATGCCCAATGGCCTCGTACTCGCTCGTGAGCGCACGATACTCCTGAGCGTATCCTGGATCATGCTTCATTTTGGTTTGCGCTCTTTTTAGGGCACGCTTTGCGGCATCCAGCGTGCCGTTCGCCGGGAACGAACCTGGCTGCTTCAAAGATAGACAGACGATGTACCGACCGGAAACATCCCTTCGGCATCCTTTTATGAATTGTCGCTCGCATTCCTCCTCAGCGGCAGACAGCTGTCGCCCGCCGTGCACTTCTTCCAGACTACAAAAACGATTTAAGAGCTCGGCGAGAGGTACTTCAGGCACCACAGTCGTAGCACATGCAGCTCCCTCGGTCGTCGCCTCAGTTTCGCCGAAAACCAACCATCCTAGCACGCTGTTCTGAGCAGTTGCAGTTCTAGGGCCGTTACGCATTCCGTTGCCTATGATCCGTGCATAGACCTCTGCGCCCAGCAGGATGTCGATTTCGCCGGGGGTAGTAAAGGAAGGGTGGGCTAGGTTTATCCCACGGATATGAGCCCACTGCTCGCCGTCAGTGGAACTGTGCGGAGCGATCAATCCTAAGTGGCGCTGTAGCAGAACAGTGACGGCGACTGGAAAGACGCCCTCAGCACGAGGAAATAACATGAACCTCGCAGAGCTCCGAGCGGTCATGAAGACGCCACCGCCGACAGCGGCGCGAGGTACAGTCACTTTTTGCTGCGCATATTCGATACGATCGGCCATATCAATTGTGGCCAGGTTCACTTCCGATCCGGGATCAACCAATACCCATGCCTGCAGTGGCTGGCCACCCCGGCACCATTCCAGGTCCAAGGCAGATGCGAGGAGCACGGGTCACGCTCGGATTGAGGTTTTCGGCTGAAGCCACAGCCTCGGTCACGGCGATGCGTGGCTGCTTCCTGGAAGAGCCTACAGACTGTCTAGTGGTGGACCTCTTCTTTGTTGAGCCGTCACTGAGCATTAGAGTTTGATGGGGCTGGCGTCAGGTTGCACGCTGAAACTGCGGCGAGCATTTTCGTGAGAGATGCCCTGGCGAAAGGCAATTGAAGCAGAGCTGTGCGCTACGAACAATCCATCGACGTTCTGCCACAGAGAGATGCTGGAACGCTGCGCAATGGTCGACGTGATGCTGAATACCACAAGCCGAGCACTTGCCCTCACAGCTGGCAGTAGCGAGTACCTTGCTGATCTGACGCTGCGCCTGCGCCCCTCTTGCACGTGTATTGCGACGTCCCTCATACCGGGACCTGTCTATATGGCAGTCCGGGTTGCGATCGCTAAGCTCGATGGTCCTGAGGGTTCGAGCTGACTCTTGCAGGAAAGTGATCAGTTGATCGTAAGTAACGGAATCTACTAAACTGCTTAACTTCTTCTCCCAGTCACGGCGGGTGGACGCGTCCATTCCTCTTGCAGCGAAAAAAAGGAGCTACTGGTCCCAACTCGCAATTGGGAGATTTGGCATCCGCAGGGCCTCGCGGCGCCTTGAAATCTGGCCGTGAAAGGCCTTCAATCCTGCGCTGCTTTCCAATTTTAGGTGGGTGATCGAGGCCAGCGCGCTCAGTTGCTGGTGGATCAGGAGCTGCTGATTATCGTAGCGTGAGCGCAGGTGGTCCGAGACGGCGGCATAATTTGCCTCCATGATCTCGGTGGCCTCGAGAGAATCCTTCGATGAACCTGTTATGCTGGTATTTAGGTAATATAGCTTCTGGACCCCGGTTAGTGCTAGGTCGATTTCAACCGGAGCCCGAAGCAGGTGTCGAAATGACTACCAATTCTCCTAAAGTCCTGAGAACGTTGGCAGGGCAATTTTGGGAAGGTGCACCTATCTCTCCGGCTGTACGGCTGTACGGGGCCACTACTTGAAGCGGGGGCTGTGCCAATCCGGGGAGTCTGGCTTCTTCTTCGTAGAGTATACCGAGTGATCGTGAGAAATTGAGCTCTATTGTGGAATGGCGGTCGACCGTAAAATGGGCATCTCCGGCCAAGAGCTTGTTCGACATCAAGTCCTGGTGTTTCCGTTGAAAATCATAACAGTATCGCCAAGGCGAGCTGCCTGGTCAGTAGAATTTCCGTGTCAGTCAAAGCAGGCTAAGAAGCTAACTGGACGATAAAATCCCTACGAAACCTAAAACACAGGACAAAATTAAATTACGTCGGAAGCACCACTGCTCCAGTCGGGACTCAAAATTTCGGCCGACTAGGCAGTGCGCCACCCAGAGAGGGTCGAGTGTCAGGGGGGTTTCGTTTAGGTATATGTGCTGTGGTCGTGTCGTAGTCATCGTCAGTCTACTGGGGCAGGATGGTCACACAGAAGCCACTCCTTCTGACTCACTGTCAAAGCAGACAAGGCGGGATTCTCGCGAAAGAGCCACTCTTGCCAACCTGCGCCCCAACCCGGTTCTGTCCTTGTCAACAGGTCGGGATGATCGCGCAAGAGCCACTCTTGCCGACCTGTGTCCCGACCCGGCTCTGTAATTGCCAGCAGGTCGGGATAGTAGCTCAAGAGCCACACTTGGCGACTTGCGTCCCGACCCGGCTCCGTCGTTGCCAGTAGGTCTCTGTCGTAGCAGCAGGTCAGGATGATCGCGCAAGAGCCACTCTTGCTGACCCGAGTTCTGACCCTTCTCCCATATGCCCTATAACCGAATAACCCAATAACCCAATAACCCAATAACGCAATAACCCAATGACCCAATAACCAAACAATCCAACCCAATCTTGCTTCTGCCAGCAGGGTGGGACGGTCATGCAAGTCTTTTTGTCCCGCGGTCCGACTTCACCCGTGCGCCCGCCAAGAGTGTCGATCACATGGCTCCACCGCAATTCTCTATCCAGTTCGAAGGACCAATGTTAAATCAATCACGTACAAAGACGCTGGTTTGGGACGATGATAAAACCATGAGCCATATTTAGAACGGAAAATGAAGATTTATTGGAACGAACATAAACAAAGGAAGAACGGAGACTCTCTGCTGACGTGTCACTCGTGCGTTCGGTGATACGGTCGGCTCCACCTGCCATGCCGAGCGAACAAAGCGCCACCTTGAAACCGGGTCCTGTACTGTGTCACGCGATTTCACGATCCTTGTTACGTCACATTTGTAACTCACGCACTATCCACAATTCACTATATCACTTAATTACACTAACGCTCCACTAACCACTAACCACTGGCAAAGTCGATGCGCATGTGCGCAGTCACAGTATGCAATCGAGACGGACAAAACATAACATAAACCCCATACATCGCATCAAATCCATAAACATTGTGAATCCCATAACTTTATAAATTCCATAAAATCCATACAAATTTTAAACGCCATAACCTAACAAATTCAATCAAATAACTTTATAAATCCTATAATCCCATAAAACTAAAAAAAAAAGGTAAAGTCATTATCCTCATAAAACTTATGAACCCCATAAAACCCATATAATTGATAAACATCGTCAGCCCTGTAAAACCCACAAACCACTAGAATCAAGGACCACCACCGTCGGACTATCGGAGGTCATCGGTCATCGGACCAACCACGCACACCGCCGGCTACTCCTCCCCCTCAGGCCATATCGGGATCGATGACAGCCCCAACCTCGACGTTACCCCCTGCACCGGCGCCCGTACCAGCTCCAACGACCATAGCATCGGGTATTTACGCCTCTGCTAATCAGCCAGTGCTCGTAATGATGCCGGGTGCTACGGTCTACTTCTCACAATATATATATATATATATATATATATATATATATATATATATATATATATTTATATAGATATTTTTGTAAAGTTAGCGCCGCGTGCTTGTCGAGCATCGCGTCGCGCCGCCTTTCCACGTGTATTTCGCCGCCATATATTCTGTTGAATTCGCGTCCCTGAGAATTAGCTTCTTCCACTCTCGATTATTTACCGTTTCCCACCGTACCACCGTGCTCACCGTAGTTAGTTTAATTGCGTAAATAATTCTGTGTCGGTAGAACATTTGTAAAATCGTGCTGCGAATTCGCGAAGCTGGCGCTCAACACCTTGTAAATTGAATAAACCACAAGTGTTCATACTTTTACCCTAAATTCCTGTTTGTGTAATTTATTTAAAGTCTCGAATAAAATTAATGTTAAAGCCTGCATGTGCGGCGCAATAATCTTGGCTAGTATAGGTAAAATTATTGTCATAAAATAAATTGATGTAATAGTAGTAATGATCAAAATCCTGTAGTATTCGATGAAATTACTCTATTTATAGATGGTAGGTATTTGAGTCCGATGTGGTAGAAGTCATGCTGTTATTTGCCAAGCTGTCCATACATAGAATTAACGAAAAATAGTTTTTGAAGAAAGTAAAGAATTAGAGGCGTTGAACAATAGGGAAACTACTTCAACGGGGTTATATCGTGGATAAAACGTATAAGTGCCGAATAATATCACGCCATTGCACGTTTGAATATTGTATCGCAAAAAGATAATGAAAGTATTTTCTTGAAATAATTATTAAACCGTATTTAAAAGTAGAAGGTGCTACTTCTTTTAAAGATTTATGAACTTATGAAGGATTAACAAAGTGCCTTTCTAAAGTTGGAATTTTATTGCAAGAAATTAATAGAAGTTGATCTTATCATTTGGAATGAAGCATCTATGATCCTAAACAAGATGTATGCCATAATGATATTCCTTTTTATGAAAAATTAATAGTATTACACTGAAAAAACCGCTGCCAATTCATTGGCACTTAGCTTCCTCAAACTAAATTAATTGTTCCAATATGAAATTCTTTCTTCTTATAAGTTAATTTTAAATTGGTATATCTTTCAGAAATATAACCGTTTAAACTAAAAACTATGTCTTCGGGTATAACAAAAAAAGGCAAAGAGCCTATCCAAAATTTGCGATTGTAAAAGATATCTCAGGATCTGAAAAAGCATATAAGTCATGAGATAGCAAAACGCTACCTTTTTGTAAAGTTTTAGATAAAATGCTGCCGATTTACTTCAGTTATCATGCTAAAAAATCTAAAAATGACTACATGCTCATATTTAGCTTCGATCAACTTTGATCCTAATGGTTTAAAAAAATTTACGTACATTCTATATACCAAGAGGAACATATTGATCTTCTGGTTTCGAAATCACTTGCATAATCTGAATCAGAGTAACCAGTAATATTACATTTATTCTCACTCCTCCGATACTGTATATCTACATTAACAGTACCTACTAGATATGAGAATTCACGTTTCACTACATGCCAATGATTAACATTGTAATTATTCAGAAACTTGCTCAGCACACTGACTGCATAAGCAATGACTGGCCGAGATACAACTGCTACAAACATCGGAGATCTCACAGCTTCTCTGTACGGTACCCGACACTTACTTTTACACTCAGCATCTGCCGGAAGCAGATTCACATTCGAATCAGCTAGTACACTAACAGCCTTTGCCTCACTCATACCAAACTTTTCTATAATTTGACTAATATTTATGCTTTGATTTATAAACATACTCTTTTGCAAGCAATCTCGACTTATTTGTAAACCAACAAAATAACTGACATCTCCAGTGGTTATGGAAAATTCTTTACTTAGTTCAGTCAAGATCATTTGTAGAATTTTCTTGGACTTACATGCCAGTAAGCCATTATCCACAAACAGTGCTAAGTACACTTTATGACCCTCATATTTTCCCACAAAAATACATTTGTCAGCCTCACACTTCTTAAAATTAAAGCGATGCAGAAATTTATTAAATTTAACATTCCAGCAATGGGTGCGTGCTTCAGACTATACAAAGTTTTTACAAACTCGCATACCACACTCTCACTTTCATTAACACTGTACTTGATGTTTACACCTGCGGGCACCTCCACGAATATTTTTTCCTCAAGCTCCCCATAGAGAAATGCAGCACAAACATCGAAAGACAGCATCTCCAGATCTTCATATTAGATGCATGACAGTAGAACACGTAGTCAGTCGTACTTCACTACAGCTGAAAAGGCCTCAATGAAGTCCTCAATGAAGGCCTCAATGAAGTCCTCAATGAAGGCCTCAATGAAGTCCACATCTTCTCGCTGCATGAAGTCAGGAGCAGAGAGACGTGCTTTGAATTTAGGAGTTGCATCATCAACATGTTAAGTGATTTTGAACAGCAACTTCGAGTCGATGGTTCTCATACCTATTGTATGAGGCACCAACTACCAAATGCCATTTTCTTGAAGAGCCTTGAGCTCCTTATCAATGGCCTTCTGCCAGTTGACAGCTTCAGATCTATTTACACCCTCCCGGAATGTTGTAAGAAGCAAAATTAACTAGATACCTTGTAGGTGGTCTGAGAGAGTTCCTATCTCTGAGACTTCTGGGTTGCTCTGGTACGACTGCTCTGGCAGCTATCTCGACAGCTGCTTCAGGTCGGTCAACCACTACCTCCTGTGGACCAACTACGTCCTCAGCTTCACCGATCACTGCTTTAGCATTTCGTTTCGCATCATGCTCTTCTGCAACAGCTTCTTGACTTTCTACAGGAAAAAACATGTTAGAGTCTGCAGTCATCTTGACTACGGCTTTCTTAACTTGACTCTCGTTGAAGGTCACATGTTTAGCTTTTCTAGATGCAGGATAGTAGAGCCTGTACCAGTGTGCGATTATCCCGTTCTGATATGACATTCTACTCTGGTATGTAAGTAGCTTGTGTTCGATGTCCAGAGACTGTAGGTAAGAATACACCCTATTGTTCACAAACTCACGCTCATTGTCGTTTTTTAATTTCTTTATTGGTCTGCCAAATTTGTTATAAATTTTTCGTTCATAATTCACAAGCTATTCATACACGTCAGCTTTGTGCTTTATGAAATAGGCGTGTCTGTAGCCGGACGCATCATCTTTGAAAATTACGTAGAAGTGTGCTCCTCCTAACGAAGTCTCGGGCGCGGGACTACATACAGCAGTGTGAATCATCTCTCCGGGGTCTTCTATCTTGAAAGGAAGCTTGTGAAATTATCCAAACTGACAGCTCTCAAAGAAAAAATCCTCTGTACCTTTAACTTTCACTCCGATGACTAAACTTTTCGAGGTTAGAATCGAATCGATCGCATCATTGACTTCGATTTGACTCGGTATGTTTACACGAAAGAACATTCGGTAAACAAGGTTAGTCTGCTTCACATCAACAGCAAACACTTCTTTTCCGAGTAGAAAATTCACTGCATCACCTTTGAACCAAAGTCCCAGTTCTCTATTAGTCCGCAGACCAACGGAATACAAATTGTTCCCTATGTCGGGTAAATGTAGAACATTTCCTAGTGCGCGCGCTCCTCCATTCGCCTTCAATCAGTCGCTCGACCAGCAGAATGCCTTCACCAACTACTGCGTACTCTCTGTAGGTCAAGTTGTCTGAAAACGAAATATGTTATAGTTTATGGTGTGCTGAATAAAAGTTCTCATGGGTCCAAGACCAAATAATGGCCAGTTTCGGCACTAAACGGCACTGAATATCAGCGAATTTGATAACGTACACACACAGCTGCTACAGCTTCTGAGCGTAATTATTTGAAGCCGGTATCATTTGAAGTCCTTGAAAATCAATAAAAAATACAAGATAAGGGGTTTTTATGTCGCATATCATAAATCGGTTGATTTAGTCGAATATCCTAAATTTTTTCAAAAGATTTAACCTAAAGATTTTCAAAGACTTCAAATGATAACGGCTTCACATAATTATGATTAGAGGCTGTAGCCGCTGCGTGTGTACACTATCAAATTCGCTGACATTCAGTGCCGTTTAGTGCCGAAACTGGCCAATATTGGGTCTTGGACCCATGAGAACTTTTACTCAGCACACCATAAACTATAACATATTTATTTATTTATTTATTGAAAACCAGAAAGAGATACAGTTTATATACAAACTGCAAAACCCTGCAGAGGTAAACTTAGTTACCTATACGCAGGTCTGGTATTAAGACATAAAAAAACAAAAAAAAAATTATACAAAATATTAAATAAAAAAATATATATATACTTAATACTAACTTAATACTAAAAGTGACTTAAAAACTAAGCATATAAAATTTTCGTTTCTTAACAATTTTCGTATTTTTATATAAAGCGATAAATTATATACAAAACAGTAATTTTGTATCACAGCGCTTCTTAATTAGATCTTATCCAATCTTTTAGCAACTTTTTATGAGAATTTTTAGTTATATTTAAAGTTTTAAACTCATTTTGTAAATTGTTAAAAGTTGTAATTGCTTTTTTAAAACTATTTTTGTCGCTAACCCTTTTGCTATTTTTAGGTATAGTTAAGTTTTTTCTCCTAGTTATACTAGTTGATGCAAGATATTGGCTTTTTAGGTCTGTATAATGATATTTTAACGCCTCAAAAGTAAATAGTTGTTCCAAGTTCATAGGATTATCTTCAACAAAATTGTTCTTATTAATAACTTTCAAAATTTTATTCTGTAATTTTTGCAATAAATCTCTATTATTTCTATAAGCTCCACCCCAAGCTAATATTCCATAACTTATTATACTATGAAAAAATGCATAATATATCATTCTTAATATTTCTGTTGGCATTGATTTGGCAATTTTATAGAAAATATAGACTAGATATTTCGTTTTTTGTATTATATATTGAACGTGTTTATCCCACTTCAGATTGTAGTCAAATACTATTCCCAAATATTTGCACTTTTCTACTCTAGTTATATTTCTATCCTTAATCTTAATATCTATTTGAGTTGGAACACTATCAATGTAGTTACCATAGGTCATAACAACAGTCTTCTCCACATTTAAAGATAATTTGTTTACTGCTAACCACTTATTAATTTTTATTAAATACTTATTCATAGTTGTTTGCGCTTCACTCCAAGTATTACCATTTGCTATTATTGCAGTGTCATCAGCATATGACAATATTGTCTCTAGCGGGATTACTTTCAGGATATCATTAATGTATAGTATAAAAAGTAGAGGTCCTAATATTGTGCCTTGTGGAACACCCGTATTTATTAACATGCTATCACTTTCATTAACATTTATTTTAACTACTTGATATCTATCATTAAGATAACTTGAAAGTAGATCCAACGCCTTTCCTCTTATTCCTAAACAATAAAGTTTATCTAATAATATTTTATGATCTACAGTATCAAAAGCTTTTGCTAAGTCTAGAAACGTTATAAGTATCGGTTTACTTTGATCCAAGTTATTGTATAATGTATTTGTTATGTAATTGAGAGCATTCTTTGTACCTATTTTTTTCATAAAACCAAATTGGTGTTCAGATGTTATATTACTTTTTTTAATAAAATCATTAATTCTGTTATATAAAATTCTTTCAAGAATTTTAGCTACATTTGATATTAATGAAATAGGTCTATAATTTGATATATTATGCTTCTCTCCAGACTTGTATATAGGAACAATTTCCGCTTTTTTTAGTGCATCAGGCCATACAGCGTTTTCAATACAAGAATTAATTAAATGCGCTAAAGGTTAGCAATATTGTTGCAAAGTATTTTTAAAGTTTTGGCATTTATTTTGTCAACTCCTCCATTTTTTAATTTCAAATTATTAATAATACTTGCAACCTCATGCGCACTAGTTGGTTTTAAGAAGATGGAGCTTGCATTCATATCTGGTAATTTTAAATCAGCATCTGAATATTTATCAATTTTCTCACTCAATTTTTTACCTATTTCACAAAAATACTTGTTCATATTATTAGCTATTAAACGTTTATCTGTTATTTTCTCACTATCAACTTTAATATAATTAATAGTATCATTAGATTTAATTTTTTTCCCTATTTTTGTGTTTATAATTTCCCACAGTTTTTTGGGATTATTTGTATTATTTTGGATCAGACTTTTATCGTATTTGACTTTTGCATCTGTAATTACCTTATCTAATATTTTGGCATACCTTTTGTACTGTACTTTAAGTTGATCATTCTCACGATCCATCTGCCATAAATTATACAAAAATTCTTTAGTATCACACGATTTTATTATAGCATCTGTAATCCAGTTCTTCCTTTGTTTCTTATTATCTTTCCTCAATTTTATTTTTGCTAATTCAATGCATTATTTTATTTCGCTTAACAGTGTATCAGTAGCAATATTAGGATCATGTATTGACATAGTTCCATTCCAATTTATTGTCTTGGCAACGTTTCTTAATTTTGTATAGTCTATTATTTTAGTGGGTGCTTTACTTTTAGTCTTCATCTTGTTTATAGCAATAAAAATAGGGTAATGGTCTGTTAAAGAATGTTTTAATTTATATGTAACTGTACTTAGGCTATTAGTTTTAATGAAGATATTATCAATACAAGATCCTTTACAGTTTCCTATAGGTGGCCTTGTAATTCCCACGAAACCAGGAAAATATCCATTTTGTAAGAAGTTACAGAGGAATTCTTGACTAATATTATCAGATTCTAGTAAATCAATATTAAAATCACCTATAACTAAATGATTTTTAATATTTCTCTTATTATTCAAGAACTTGTTTAAATCTAGAATGAATTCTGCTTTAGGTATGTGATGAGATCTGTATACAGCGGAAAATTCCATACTACTGTTATCATTTAATGTGATATGAGTATTTATTATTTTAATCTTTCCATACTTAATAATTTTAGTTTTGTGTACAATATTCTTATCAACAAAAACCATGACACCATCATTCTGATTTAAGTTACTTTCATTATAATAACTATTATATCCCTCTAAATCGTGTATTTTATAATTTACTTGTACAAAAGTTTCAGTGCATATAACAATACATGGTCTACTAGTTAGACTTTGTAATAGAATTTTTAACTTATCAAAATTTGCAGACATACTTCTTATATTTACATGCATTATAATATCATTTTTATTGTTAATGATTTTATTTAGACAATTGATATTGTCACATATTTTTTCCTTTTGAATAGAGTCTTTTTGTATTTTATCAAGGAATTCAAAATCCATATTTAATTATTTAAAACTTAAGTCTTTGTATTTTTTCTTGTGCTATTTCTTGTTACTATTTGTTGTTTTTGCTGCTGTTGAACATTTTGTTGTTGTTCTTGTTGCTGTTTTTGCTGCTGTTGTTACTGCCGTTGTTGGTTTTGTTGCTGTTCTCGCTGTTGTTCTTGCTGCTGTTGTTGCTGTTGTTGAGAAAATTTCTCACTTTGCATATTGTTTGCATTTTCTTTTTGTTGGTTAGTTATCTTCAGTTGATAATGCTTCGGTATTGTATACACTGTTGGTAATGTAGGTATCACAGGATAATCAGTGTTTCCAATTAATTTTTTAATCTTGTTTTTTATTATTTCGCATAAATTTATATCTGCTGCATTATGACACGTATTAAAAACTGTATTAAATTTATTATTGCTGTAACTGCAGTTTATACATACTAATACTTCATTATCACATTCAATAGTTTTGTGATTTTTTGCACACTTTAGGCATGTTATTTTATTATTGCACTTTGTACCATTGTGTCCTAACCTACCACAGTTGAAACATGGTTTTATATTTATCAGGTCAAAAACTCTACAGCTTTGACATCCAATAAAGATTCTATTCTTGTTATCTCTGATGTTTTTATAAATTTCAGCTGTCACTTCCACTAAAACACTACTGAGTTTTGTCGTCTTGTTTGTATACAAGTGTAACACCTGAGCTTTAGTATTAAAATTTGCGAAATTCCTTATGTTTATATCTTCTTCAATTTCATTCTCATCCATGTTCATATTGTTATCAATTCCAACTATTTTAATTTTTGGATTATTTAATTGTTCTATTTTCACTTCACACTCTCCATCTAGGCAGTTCTTTAATAAACTTTCAGCATTTTCAACACAGTCATTATTCATACATTTAATAATAATCTCATCTTTATTTTTGCTGTATATTTCTTTTGTTCGAATGCTTTTCTCAGCTATTAAACATTTTACTATACTTTTTTTGACATCTGTTTGTCTTGCATTATTTAAGGTCTTAACTATAAGTTTTGGAACTCGTTTTTGTAGAGGTTTCACAGCACTTGTTATTTCAGCAAAAGATTTATTGCTTCTTTGGTAACTTTTTTGTTTTTCTATAATTTCTTTCAGTAGATCATTTTTTTCAAAAAGTTCTCTGTTAAGTTGTTTTAATAGTTCATTTTCTTTTTGCATGATTTCAAGATCAGCTGCACTATCTCTCACTGTTGAGTTCAGTAGGTCTTGTGCTTTACACTCTAATTCCTTCAGTATTTCCTTCCTTATTTCTTCTGATTGCCTCGATTTTATTTGTGCAATCATTGCCTTTGTTGATTCACTCAAAACCTCTTCATCAACTTTTGAGGTTATGTTTTTATGTTCTTGGCATATTATTAGCCTTTCACTAATAAAAATTAGACTTTTTTGTTTTGCACAACTTTGGTGGTACGCATTATCACATATATTACAAATAACTGTTGTTACTTCATTCTGTGAGTGACATTTCAGAAACTTTTTACTGGTCTTATCCGGAGGATCTTTCCCTCCCGCCGCCATGTTGGCCACCATGTTTTGAGACATTTCATTTTCAGACAATTTGACCGGTTACCGATTTCCATTTACTCTGGGTGTGGTCCTTTCCACCGCTTGAAAGTTTTCTCATCAAATCTAGTTAGATTTCTTGCTGAGAGTTCACCTGATATTTTTAGCACATTTTGTATTTTTATTATATATTTGTATTGATAATTACATAACGTATACGAAATTTCTAATACTTACATAAAGAGTACAAAAGTTCTAATCCTGAATGTTTAAATACATAAGTTACATAAGTAACTCTTCTCCTTTTTCAGAATTCGAATATTTCTTCATTAATAATAAATTTTGAGATAAAACAATAAAACCATGATGTGTTGTGATTCCCGTTACTGGTCTTGCCTTTTCAAATCTTTTATTCAGTTTTCTCTTCATTCTCTCGTGTTCTGTCCTGCTGAAGTAAACTACCATAATAGTGTTGAAAAAATTTTTTGCCCAGCTCACAAGTGCTTTACGTGTTAAAATTGGTTTTGTAGGTTCCGCTAATAGACTAGCTCGATAAGCTTTCCGTTTGAATTTAGCTCCAATGCCATCAAAGAAACTTTTTCCATGTGCTGTAGCAGTGAAATGCCATTCGACTTCGATGTTAAAATCAATTTTATGATTTAACAAATTTGACATTTGATAATTATTTTTAAAATGTTGCTTTAACCCATCTGTCATGTAAATTTTTTTTTAAATTATTTATATATTTCTTAATTATTGGAATCAACTGATGCACAATCGTGTAAACAGCAGCAGTGTCTTTCGTAAAATACTTTTATTCTATCAACAGTGAGTTCTGATAATTTTTTTCCAGTTTGAGCAGATCTAGATGGTAAAACACCTTCGGATGACCTCAATTTCTAAGCTATCTCAGCTAAAAATCTAGAGGAACCAAATACTTTTTGGATTTTTCTTGCACTCCAAGATTCTAGTAAGATCGTAAGTATCGTAAGTCTTAATGGATCATTAAGTTCTAAGCTTTAAAAGTAATTCTAAAAATCATTACTAGCTGTTCTGATTAAATTACTCTAACTGATTTAGTTTTTTCAGATACCCATTCTGAAACATTTTCTGAATCTTCAGGAACAGCAATTAAAACTAAATCTGGTTCCATACGGGTCGGTTCGGAGTGTACTTATTGTTTCTTTATACAATTGTTACATATATGAGAATTTTTTGGTAGGGCTGGAAATTCTGTAACCTTTGCTTTGGATAACGGTCATGAGTTTTTACCTTTATGACTTATATTACTCTACGGATTTATACATCCATCTGTTCGAAGCATATTGTGTCTGTGTCAACATATATTAGAGCAAAAACCAAAACTTGACATAACTTTATAGCAAATTGAACACTGGTATACTAAAAATAATTAGCAAGTAATAAATATCGGCGAAACATTTTTACTTTCCTGGCAGAAATGAAAAAATAATATGCAAGTAATAAATATTGGTGAATCATTTTTTATTTCCTGACAGAATTAAAAAATTATATGATAGTAATAAATATATGCGAATCATTTTTTCTGTCCTGGCAGAAATGAAAAAACAATAAGCAAGTAATAAATATTGGCGCATCAGTTTTTCTTTTCTGGCAGAAATGAAAAAATAATAAGAAAGTTATAAATATTAGCTAATCAATTTTTATTTCCTGGCAGAAATAAAAAAATAATAAGCAAGTTACAAATATTGGCCAATCATTTTTTCAATCCTGCAAGAAATGACAAAATAATAAGCAAGTAATAAATATTGGTCAATCATTTTTTCTTTTCTGAGAGAAATGAAAAAATAATAAGTTGTAACAGGTGGGACAATTGTTAATAACAATTGTCCGTGGCTAATAAGCCGTCGGCCGAGCTGCTATCGTGCATTAGTTAGCGCAGCACGCAACGCGTGCTGGCGTCCACTATTGCTCCTACCTGGAGTAAGCCCGCGGCGCACTGCCGCTGAGCTTCTGCCTTGCTGCCGCTGCTCTGGCCGTCCTGCTGCAAAGTTCACTAAACCCCGGTGGATTCAGCTCCGTGCGGAGTCACCTCGACGCACGGGTTTTCGCGATCTGCAAGGAGCGCGAAATCGCGGAAAGCTAATTGTCGCAACGCGCCAATGTAACGGCTTCTCGCGTTTGCCTAACTAGGTCGTGGAGCAGGCGGGTTGTGGGGAAAATTGACTCACGCGAGTTTAACTTTTAATAACAAAACGGACTATATTCGATAATAAATAAATTAACAACAATAGATTAATAAATAGTGATAACGAAATTAACAATAATTGATTAACAATAATGGATTAACAAATAATAACAACGAATTTAACAACAACGGATTAACAATAATAACAACGAATTTAACAATACGCGCAGACCAAGCGACGGTGCGCGTCCAGCTCGTTTGCTGCTGGACGCGTTGCCCTCAGGATGGGCCGCACGCGCGCCTGGTGTCACGGCACCTTGGTGTACTCTAGGGCGCGGTGCCCACGTTGAGCAGCCCTGTACACCGCTCGCGGTTTGTATAATATCTACACGCACGGGCTAGCCTTTACCTTAATTATACGTTCCTCGAGGACGATCGCGCTCTCTCTCTCTCTCTCTCTCTCTCTCTCTCTCTCTCTCTCTCTCTCTCTCTCTCTCTCTCTCTCTCTGAGAAAGGTAAGGACCTTTGCGCCACGCGCACACGCTTCGCTATAGCTCGTACTTTTGAGCATTATTTCTGCCGCACCCTGCCTTCGGGCGTTTTTGTTACAGGTCGCTTGCACGCACACTAATGCAAGTCAGCGTCTCAAGTATTTTCAACGCTGGAGATGCTGCAAAAAATTTTGACTACTACGGGTCATCTCACTCCGTTCAGATTTTGAGGTTAGTGCTGCTCCTCTAATTTTATAAAATTCAGGAAGGAACACGTGGCCTACCGTGCGGCTTGAGATTTCTTTTTTCGCCGCAAGAGGGCAGCACGTGATGGAGTCCCTGGCATGTAGCCTCTGCAAGCGCGTCCCGCGCAGCATTAAAGCACTCTTGCCGTGCATTAAATGCAAGCGCAGGTGTGATGCTGCATGCTTGCGGGCCACCACAAAGTACGGAGTGAGGGGAAATGTATGCACAAGGTGCATTGAGCGCGAGCGATCTGTAAAAACACAGCGTCGAAGTGCGGCTGATCGTTCCACTACTTCTGACGCTGCAAAGCCCGCAGACGCTGGCTCTCGTGCGCCCCAATCCAGCGATAACGTCGAGCTCCCCACTGCTCTATCGCTTTCTTGCGTCTCTCTCTCTAACTCCGAGCAACAGAGGGGAAGCGGCCTGTCGAGCATCGAGGAGAGCAGGAGCGCACGAGCCACTACACTCGTCAACACCGGCAGGAGCAAGCGCGAGAGAGCGGGTTGCAGCAATTCAGGTGCCGTCTACAATACGCGCACCCGGCAAGAAGAGGCCTCGAGCAACCACAACCGAAGAAGAAGCGTATGTAAGCATTACAGATGAAGAGAGTAGAATAAGACTGTCGAGAATTGAAGACTGTACCAGCAATGTCTCGGTTATTATGGAGAAGGTCGTGCCCATAGCGTCTGAGATCAAGGAGAACCTGACTTTATTACGATCAGTACTGGCGCTGATAGAAGATGTTGGAGTGCTAAAATTGAACTTAGGCGTTATGGAAAAAATAATTGTCGATCAAAACTCCCTGCTGGAGGAGTTCAAGGTCAGACAAACCTTCTTAGAAAACAAAAACATAGAACTAACCGAGAAATTGCTGGCTTTAGAAAATAAGTTAAATGTACATAGTTTCAGTGCGACCCCTGAGCCAATCGCCCGTGATTTGAAAAAATCACGGATTTCTGACTCAGGAAGGATTCGCACGCAGGTTCATCGGCGTCGAACGCGCAACCTTCAAGGTAATGACGACGATAACAACATAGAATTAAACTTGGATTCAGCTGATGAACCTGCGTCGAATCTTGGTTCGGCACCTGCCTTTGGAGGAAGCAGTGATAGCTAAGAGAGAAGAGGGGGCAGCAGCAGTGCGGGGAATATTGAGCTCATAGTCTCAGGAATAGTGGACTGCTCTAGACTGAAGCTGATCCTGTTGAGGTAGCTCATATTGTCCTCAGCACTGTTCTGCCCACTCTTCAAAAAGATAATATTATTAATGTTAGGCCACTAGCTTCCCCTACAATGAGGGGTCGCACCTCCAGAGCAGGAGCTGAACTCGGAATGAATGTTGCTGCGAGTGTGAATGACAAATCGCCTACAAGACCGCCACCTTTGCTTGCCCGTCTCGCGAGCAATAGATTAGTTAATGAAATTATGTGCGCTAAGGCTGCATTTACGCGCTTTAATACAGCTGATATTGATCCCTCTCGTCTGTTCCACACGAACATTTTTATTAATGAATCCTTGAGCACTCCTGTTTATACCGAGTTCAAAAGTCTTAAGGTTATAGCTAAAGAACTCGGTTTTCAGTTCGTGTGGCACAGGCACGGCAAGTTTCTCGTCAGATGGAGGGAGAGACTACGAGCTCATGCGTTTACTTCAGCTTCCGATCTATCGATAATTGTAAAATTATATAACATCAAAAGTATTGGTATAGAAACTAAAAATCACGATACAAACATAGACAGCAATGACAACTGCAATACCAATAATAATAATGGAGATAGTAAGGAAAATAACACGAACGCACACCTAACACAAATTACTAATCAAGTAATACTCACACATAAAAACAGTACTTGTCACAACAGCGACAAGAAATGTTCAACATCTGCGAATAAATCGGATTGACTAGGTGTAGATAATGCTCGCAAGACGGATGACAAGGGAGTGAATTTGAGAGCGGGTTTTTTCAATGCCAATTCCATCAGGCATTGCATTGATGAAATCCACGAACTTCTAAGCGGAAACCAATCCTATCATCTATTCGGTGTAGCCGAAACGTGGCTGGACGGTGAGAAGTCCGATGATTCCATTCAGATCGATGATTACTCGATTGTGCGGCAGGATAGAAATGTCCATGGTGGGGGTGTGGCGCTTTATGTCCGCGACAATTATAGGGTCAAAGTTCTTGCTGTGTCAAACACTGATGGACCAGATAAACCCAATCAGTCTGAATACATCATGTGTGAGATACAGCATAGAAGCAAGGAGCCTGTTTTAGTCGCGGTCATCTACCGGGCCCCCACTATCGCATTTCTGAAGAACTCGGATCTTGTCGACAAGCTGAGAGAGTATTGTGACGCTTACAGTCACAAAATCATAATGGGTAATCTAAATTCGGATTTATTGGCTGACAGTGATGATGCGAAGTTTGTTCGCAAACTTGCGGCTGAACTGTCACTTCAGATCGTCCAGCATGGAGCGACTTATCATACCGACACGTCGCACACATGGCTAGACGCTATACTAGTGGACTGCAACGATACAGTAGTCGACAGCAACCACTTCGACCCGACCTGGCCTAGCAAACACAACGTATCGATTTGGCCATAAACGTCCGAGCTCCTACTTTGTGTGATACTCCTTTTACATATAGGGACTACAAAAGTTTAGATCCACAGGAGTTGCAGTCCCTTTTATCTAGCTATGATTGGTCAGCTTTTTACTAACAAGATGTCGACTTAAATACAGCGTTGGACTGCCTTAATTCCAACTTATTAAATGCGATTAACAACTTAGCTCCATTGAAGCGAGTCAACCCTCGCAAAGGCAGTCCACCCTGGATTGATGATGAAATTTATCAATTAAACAAAAAACGAGACGCCACGTACAGACGATACAAAAGGACTGGCGATGGGCGATTTCACAGTGAGTTCGTTAAATTGCGCAATGAATCTTTATTTAGAAAAGAGCAAGCACGGATATCGTATTACCAAGGAAAACTGCTGGGTAAACAGCAGAGTGATATCTGGAAAGAATTGCGCAATTTGGGATTCCTACCCAAAACCAGAGGAGGATTGCGCGGGTTCACGGCGGAGGAACTTAACACCCATTTTGCGGGAGTCTCAATCTCAACAAATGAGGATCCCACCTCAATTGAGAATCTAGTAGCATCTGCCAGTGACGATGGGTTTAAATTCAAACCTATTGGGCTAGCAGATGTTATACTTGCGGTAGCGCATTTTTCCTCGCAAGCGAGGGGCGAGGATGACATCCCGCAGAGTGTGGTGGCAAAGTCATTGCCGGTCATTGGGCAACACGTGGTGCACTTGTTCAACTCTTCTCTGAAAAAGGGCGTATTTCCGGACCTACAGAAGAAAGCACGAGTCGTGCCGCTGGGCAAGTGTACTACACCATCGTCGGCGTCGGAATTTCGTCCTATTGCACTGCTGTGCTTTCCTTCTAAGGTTCTGGAGAAAATCGCTCATGACCAGATCCTGGAGTACATGACTGAAACTAAGCAACTTGACCCTATGCAGTCCGGCTACAAGAAGAACAACTCGACACAGACTGCTTTACTCAAACTGACAGACGATGTAAGGACAAGAGTTGACAAGAGACTAGTGACTTTACTGTTACTGTTTGACTACAGCAGGGCTTTTGACACAATCTCGCCAGCTAAGCTCTTAGCAAAGCTGCGAGCTCTGGGGTTCTCCAGGCATGCATTAATCAGGATTAAATCGTACATTTTAGGGAGAAAACAAGCTGTCGTTGAACGCTCTGACACCAAGTCACCATGGTTGTCAACAAATCTTGGAGTGCCCCAGGGATCTGTGTTAGGGCCCTTGCTCTTCTGTCTGTACATCAATGACATAAAAGAACTATTTGTCGAGCTTAATAAGGAATTAAAAACGGACGACCCGCGACGAGTGAGACATATATTATACGCCGACGACCTTCAGATCTACATCCAGATCCACCCTGAAAGCATCGACGAAGGGGTGGAGATATTGGGTTGTGCTGCACAAGCGCTTACTGATTGGGCAGATGGTGAATTACTCAGACTGAATAAGACCAAGACTAAAGCTACTCGTATCATTTTCGGCTCTTGTAAATACATAAATAGTCTTGAGTCACAAGGTTTGCCGGAAATCAGTCTGGGAGATGGCGTTTCTGTTCCTTTCTCGCCGACCGTCACAAGCCTGGGTGTTATACTTGATTCTAAACTCACGTGGAAGCCACACGTGGACATGGTCGCAAAAAAGGTTAATAGAGTATTGTATAATTTGAGATTTTTTAGAAAGTATACCACTCAGGATCTGCGCAAGCACTTAGCAATGTCCCTTGTTTTTCTGCATCTCGACTACTGCTCTCTGGAGTATCTGGATGCGTCACTCGAACTTCGTAGCCGGCTGTAAAGACTGCAAAACTCGTGTGTGCGATACGTGATTGGTGCTAGGAGGGATGAGCACATCACCCCGTACAGGGAGCAATTACAGTGGACTATCTCGAGCCGCTTTTCAAAAAGAACGAATCGAAACGCCCTGTAAGAGGTGAGGTTAAAGAACTCTCTATTCCGCAGATGCGTACTGAAACTGGAGTAAGATCTTTTCAAGTACAAAGTGCGAATTTGTGGAATTCACTCCCTTCACATATACGAACGTTACCATCATTGAAAGTCTTCAAGGTGGCGGTCAATAAATATTTTGCATGCTTGGATTAATTGTCATTGTTGATTTTTCTATTTTCGTATTTGTTTAATTTTTTGTGATAACTTATCTTGTATTGTTAACTTCAAATTCATTGATATATTTATGTATTTTTATTTATTTATTTTATTTTTAATTAATCAACAAAACAATTTTAAAGAGTATACATGTATTTATTAGTATGAATGAAAATGACTGTTAATGTATGTATGCAATTTATCCAATGACTGATAGATATAATAAGAACGATGTAGAGATCATGACTTTTATTTGACAACGAAGTGCAATACTTTATGTACCTGACGTCGAATATGTGCAATTATTTTAGGTTAAGTAACAATATGATATTAAATTTTAAGTGAAAAGACATGTATCAAATGTTTTGTAAATATTTACAAATAAATATGATATCTATCTATCTATCTACCTCTCTCCGATTCGCTTCTCTCTCCTCCACTCTCATCTGGCTACTCGTGGGACGCGCCTCCACACTCGCAGCACAGTGGGGAGATATCTCCGTATGCACTTCACTCCAAATGCGGCGTCGCGGCAACAGGTCGCTCTGCGTGCGCTAGCTTCTACGCGGGAAAATGTCGGCGAGACTCAAACGGCGTTGACGCGTGCGGTTCGAACTCTGAATCGATAGTGACGCACTCCAGGCGTCAGCGCGGACAGCGCCGCGCCCCCAGTCACGTTCTCTTTGGGTAACTACTCTGCTGCACGCGCATCGCCTATAGTGCGAACACCGGTACATGACACTCATTTCGTTACAAAGTAAGTTATAAATATTAGCCAATCATTTTTTCTTTCCTGGAAGAAATGAAAAAATAATACAAATGTATTAAATACTAGAGATTCATTTTTTTTACCGTAAGAAATGAAAAAAAATACGCAAGTAATAAATATTGACGAATCATTTTTTTTTCCTGGGAGAAATGAAAAAATAATGAGCAAGTAATAAATATTGGAGAATCGCTTTTCTTTCCTGGCAAAAATGAATAAATAATAAGCTATTAATAAATACTGGGGAATCATTTTTTTTTCCTGGGAGAAATGAACAAATAATAACCAAGTAATAAATATTAGCGAATCATTTTTCTTTCCTGGCAGAAATGAAAAAATAATAAGCAAGTAATAAATACAGGCGAATCATTTTTTTTTCCTGGGAGAAATGAAAAAATAATAAGCAAGAAATAAATATTGACGAATCATTTTTCATTCCTGGCAGAAATAAAAAAATAATAAGCATATAATAAATACTGGAAATTCATTTTTCGTTTCCTGGCAGAAATGAGAAAATAATAAGCAAGTACTAAATACCGGCGAATCATTCTGTCAACCGTGGAAGAAATGACAAAATAAAAAGCAAGAAATAAATATTGACGAATCATTTTTCATTCCTGGCAGAAATGAAAAAATAATAAGCAAGTAATAAATACAGGTGAATCATTTTTTTTTCCTGGGAGAAATGAAAAAATAATAAGCAAGTAATAAATATTGGCGAATCCTTTTTCCTTCTTGGAGGAAATGACAAAATAATAAGCAAGTAATAAATATTAGCCAATCATTTTTTCTTTCCTGGAAGAAATGAAAAAATAATAAGCACGTAATAAATACTGGCGAATCATTTTTTCTTTCCTGGAAAAAACGAAAAAATAATAAGCAAGAAATAAATATTGACAAATCATTTTGTATTCCCGGGAGAAATGAAAAAATAATAAGCAAGTAATACATATTGACGACTCCTTTTTTCTTTCCTAGCAGAAGTGAAAAAATAATAAGCATCGGATAAATACTGGCAAATCATTTTCCCTTTCCTGGCAGAAATGAAAACATAATAAGCAAGGAATAAATACTAACAAATCATTTTTCTTTCCTGGCAGAACTGAAAAAATAATAAGCAAGTAATAAATACTGACGAATCATTTTTGAATCCTGGGAGAAATGAAAATATACTAAGCATGTAATAAATACAGGCGAATCATTTTTTTTTCCTGAGAGAAATGAAAAAATAATAAGCAAGAAATAAATATTGACGAATCATTTTTCATTCCTGGCAGAAATAAAAAAATAATAAGCATATAATAAATACTGGAAATTCATTTTTCGTTTCCTGGCAGAAATGAGAAAATAATAAGCAAGTACTAAATACCGGCGAATCATTCTGTCAACCGTGGAAGAAATGACAAAATAAAAAGCAAGAAATAAATATTGACGAATCATTTTTCATTCCTGGCAGAAATGAAAAAATAATAAGCAAGTAATAAATACAGGCGAATCATTTTTTTTTCCTGGGAGAAATGAAAAAATAATAAGCAAGTAATAAATATTGGCGAATCCTTTTTCCTTCTTGGAGGAAATGACAAAATAATAAGCAAGTAATAAATATTAGCCAATCATTTTTTCTTTCCTGGAAGAAATGAAAAAATAATAAGCAAGTAATAAATATTGGTCAATCATTTTTTCTTTCCTGGAAGAAATGGAAAAATAATAAGCAAGGAATAAATATTGACGAAATATTTTTTTTCCCTGAGAGAAATAAAAAAATAATAAGCAAGTAATAAATATTGGCGAATCATTTTTCCTTCCTGGCAGAAATGAAAAAATAATAAGCACGTAATAAATACTAGCGAATCATTTTTTCTTTCCTGGAAAAAACGAAAAAAAAATAAGCAAGAAATAAATATTGACGAATCATTTTTTATTCCCGGGAGAAATGAAAAAATAATAAGCAAGTAATACATATTGACGACTCCTTTTTTCTTTCCTAGCAGAAGTGAAAAAATAATAAGCAAGTAATAAATACTGGTGAATCCTTTTTTCTTTCCAAGCAGAAATGAAAAAATAATAAGCATGTAATAATTACTGGCGAATCATTTTTTTAATCCTGGAAGAGATGAGAAAATAACAAACAAGTAATAAATATTGGTCAATCATTTTTACTTTCCTGGAAAAAACGAAAAAATAATAAGCAAGAAATAAATATTGACGAATCATTTTTTTTCCCGGGAGAAATGAAAAAATAATAAGCAAGTAATACATATTGACGACTCTATTTTTCTTTCCTAGCAGAAGTGAAAAAATAATAAGCATCGGATAAATACTGGCAAATCATTTTTCCTTTCCTGGCAGAAATGAAAAAATAATAAGCAAGTAATAAATACTGACGAATCATTTTTGAATCCTGGGAGAAATGAAAATATACTAAGCAAGTAATAAATATGCGCGAATAACGTTTTTTCCTGGGAGAAATGAAAAAATAATAAGCAAGTAATACATATTGGCGAATCCCTTTTTCTTCCCTAGCAGAAATGAAAAAATAATAAGCATGGGATAAATACTGACAAATCAATGTTCCTTTCCTGGAAGAAATGAAAAAATTATAAGCAAGTAATACATATTGACGAATCATTTTTTGTTCCTGGCAGAAATGAATAAATAATGAGCAAGTAATGAATACTGACGAATAATTTTTGAATCCTGGAGGAAATGACAAAATAATAAGCAAGTAATAAATATTAGTCACTCATTTTTCTTTCCTAGGAAAAATGAAAAAATAATAAGTAAGTTATAAATATTAGCCAATAATCTTTTCTTTCCCGGATGA
This sequence comes from Gastracanthus pulcherrimus, assembly GCA_949152435.1. Lineage (NCBI taxonomy): Eukaryota > Metazoa > Arthropoda > Insecta > Hymenoptera > Pteromalidae > Gastracanthus > Gastracanthus pulcherrimus. The sequence goes on along the minus strand of OX424573.1, from coordinate 82,314,390 downwards.
AGTGACAAAATAATAAACGAGATACAAATATTGGCCGATCATTTTTTCTTTCCTCCAAGAAATAAAAAAATAATACGCAAGTAAAAAATACTGGCGAATCATTTTTTCAATCCTGGAGGAAATGAAAAAATAATAAGCAAGTAATAACTATTGCTCAATCTTTTTTTTTCCTGGGAGAAATGAAAAAATAATAAGTTAAGTTATAAATAAGAGAGTATAAATCAATATTAGCCAATAATTTTTTCTTTCCTGGAAGAAATGAAAAAATAATAAGCAAGTAATAAATATTGAAAATTCATTTTTTTCCTTGGAGAAATGAAATAATAGTAAGAAAGTTATAAATATTTGCCCATCATTTTATTTTCATGGAATAAATGAAAAAATAATAAACAAGTAATAAATATTGACGAATCATTTTTTTCCCTGGAACAAATGAAAAAATAATAATCAAGAAATAAATATTGACGAATCATTTTTTCCCTAGGAGAAATGAAAATATAATAAGCAAGTAATAAATATGAGCGAATAACGTTTTTTCCTGGGAGAAATAAAAAATAATAAGCAAGTAATACATATTGGCGAATCCTTTTTTCTTTCCTAGCAGAAATGAAAAAGTAATAAGAATGGGATAAATAATGGCAAATCATTTTTTTTCTGTCCTAGAAGAAATTAAAAAATTATAAACAAGTAATAAATATTGACGATTTATTTTTTTTTCTTGGCAGAAATAAAAAAATAATAAGCAAGTAATAAATACTGACGAATCATTTTTGCAATCCTGGAAGAAATACAAAATAAGAAGCAGGTAATAAATACTGGCGAATCATTTTTCCAATTCTGGAGGAAATAACAAAATTATAAAAAAGTAATACATATTGGCGAATCATTTTTTCATTCCTGGCTAAAATAAAAAAATAATAAGCAAGTAATAAATACTGGCGAATCATTTGTCTTTCCTGGAAGAAATGAAAAAATAATCATCAAGAAAGAAATATTGACGAATCATTTTTCTTTCCTGGCAGAAATAAAAATATAATAAGCGAGTAATAAATCCTAGCGAGTCATTTTTTCTATCCTGGAAGAAATCACAAAGTAATAAGCAAGTTACAAATATTGGCCAATCATTTTTCTTTCCTGGAAGAAATGAAATAATAATAAACAAATAATAAATAATGACGAAACATTATTTTTTCCTGACTGAAATGAAAAAATAATAAGTAATTAATAAATACTGGCAAATCATTTTTTCAATCCTGGAAGAAATACAAAATAATAAACATCTAATAAATATTGGCGAACCATTTTTTCTTTCCTGGACGGGATTAAAAATTAATATGCAAGTAATAAATACCGGCGAATAATTTTTTCAATCCTCGAGGAAATGAGAAAATAATAAGCAAGTAATAAATATTATTCAACCTTTTTTTCTTTCGCGGGAGAAATGAAAAATAATAAGCAAGTAATAAATATTAACAAATCTTTTTTCCTTCCTGGCAGAAATAAAAAAATTATAAGCGTTTAATAAATACTGGCGAATCCTTATTTTCTTTCCTGGAAGAAATGTAAACGTAATAAGCAAGAAATAAATATTGATGAATCATTTTTTTTCCTGCGAATAATGAAAAAATAATCAGCAAGTAATAAATATTGGCGAATCCTTTTTCTTTCCTGGCGGAAATGAAAAAATAATAAACAAGTAATAAAAACTGTCGATTTATTTTTTCTATCCTTTAAGAAATACAAAATAATAAGCAAGTAATAAATACTGACGAATCATTTATTCAATCCTGGAGAAAAGGACAAAATAATAAGCAAGTAATAAATATTGGCGAATGATTTTTTCTTTGGTGGGAGAAATGAAAATATAATAAGCAAGTAATAAATATTGACGAATCATTTGTCTTTCCTGGAAGAAATGAAAAAATAATCATCAAGAAAGAAATATTGACGAATCATTTTTCTTTCCTGGCAGAAATAAAAAAATAATAAGCGAGTAATAAATCCTAGCGAGTCATTTTTTCTATCCTGGAAGAAATCACAAAGTAATAAGCAAGTTACAAATATTGGCCAATCATTTTTCTTTCCTGGAAGAAATGAAATAATAATAATCAAGTAATAAATAATGACGAAACATTATTTTTTCCTGACTGAAATGAAAAAATAATAAGTAATTAATAAATACTGGCAAATCATTTTTTCAATCCTGGAAGAAATACAAAATAATAAACATCTAATAAATATTGGCGAACCATTTTTTCTTTCCTGGACGAGATTAAAAATTAATATGCAAGTAATAAATACCGGCGAATAATTTTTTCAATCCTCGAGGAAATGAGAAAATAATAAGCAAGTAATAAATATTATTCAACCTTTTTTTCTTTCGTGGGAGAAATGAAAAATAATAAGCAAGTAATAAATATTAACAAATCTTTTTTCCTTCCTGGCAGAAATGAAAAAATATTAATCAAGGAATAAATACTTGCGAATTCTTTTTTGTTTCCTGGAAAAAATGACAAAATAATAAGCAAGTAATAAATAATGGCGAATCATTTTCTCTTTCCTGGCCGAAATGAAAAAATAATAAGCAAGTAGTAAATATTCGCGAATAACGTTTTTTCCTAGGAGATGAAAAAATAATAAACAAGTAATACATATTGGCGAATCATTCTTTCTTTCCTAGCAGAAATGAAAAAATAATAAGAATGGGATAAATAATGCCAAATCATTTTTCCGTTCCTAGCAGAAATTAATAAATAATAAGCTTCGGATAAATACTGGAAAATCATTTTTCCTTTCCTGGCAGAAATGAAAACATAATAAGCTAGGAATAAATACTGGCAAATCATTTTACTGAATCTGAGAAACAATACAAAATAATAAGTAAGTAATAAATATTCGCGAATAAAGTTTTTTCCTGGGAGAAATGAAAAAATAATAAGCAAGTAATACATATTGGCCAATCCTTTTTTCTTTCCTAGCAGAAATTAATAAATAAAAAGCAAGTAATAAATACTGGCGAATCATTTTTCCAATCCTGGAGGAAATTACAAACTTATACACAAGTAATACTTATTGGCGAATAATTTTTCCTTTCCTTGCAGAAATGAAAAAATATTAATCAAGGAATAAATACTTGCGAATTCTTTTTTGTTTCCTGGAAAAAATGACAAAATAATAAACAAGTAATAAATAATGGCGAATCATTTTCTCTTTCCTGGCCGAAATGAAAAGATAATAAGCAAGTAGTAAATATTCGCGAATAACGTTTTTTCCTAGGAGATGAAAAAATAATAAACAAGTAATACATATTGGCGAATCATTTTTTCTTTCCTAGCAGAAATGAAAAAATAATAAGAATGGAATAAATAATGCCAAATCATTTTTTTTTCTTTCCTGGAAGAAATGGAAAAATAATAAACAAGTAATAAATATTGACGATTCATTTTTTTTCCTGGCAGAAATGAAAAAATAATAAGCAAGTAATACATATTGGCGAATCATTTTTCCGTTCCTAGCAGAAATTAATAAATAATAAGCTTCGGATAAATACTGGAAAATCATTTTTCCTTTCCTGGCAGAAATGAAAACATAATAATCTAGGAATAAATACTAGCGAATCATTTTTTCTTTCCTGGAAAAAATGGCAGATAATTAACATTGTTACAAATATTGGCAAATCTGTTTTTCTTTCCTGGAAGAAATGAAAAAATAATAAGAAAGTAATAAATATTGACGAATCATTTTTCTTTCCTGGCAGAAATGAAAAAATAATAAGCGAGTAATAAATACTAGCAAATCATTTTTTCTTTCCTTGAAAAAAATGAAAAAATGTTAAGCAAGTAATAAATACTGGCGAAACATTTTCTCTTTCCTGGTGGAAATGAAAAAATAATAAGCAAGTAATAAATATTGAGAATTCATTTTTTTTCCTGGAAGATATGAAAAAATAATAAGAAAGTTATAAATATTGGCCAATCATTTTTTCTTTCCTGGAAGAACTAAAAAAATAATAAACAAGTAATAAATATTGACGAACCTTTTTTTTTCCCTGGAAGAAATGAAAAAATAATTCGCAAGTAATAAATATTGAAGAATCATTTTTCTTTCCTGGCAGAAATGAAAAAATAATAAGTAAGTTATAAATTCTGGTGTATCCCTTTTTTTTCCTGGCAGAAATGAAAAAATAATAAGCAAGTAATAAATACTGAAAAATTTTTTTTTTTTCCTGGTAGAAATGAAAATATAATATGCAAGTAATAAATACTGGAGAATCATTTTTTTTTCCTGGGAGAAATGAAAAAATAATAAGCAAGTAATAAATATTGTCGAATCCTTTTTTCTTTCGTAGGAGAATTGAAAAAATAACAAGCAAGTAATAAATATAGAGGATTCATTTTTTTTCCTGGGAGAAATGAAAAAATAATAATAACGTTTTAAATATTGGCCAATCATTTTTTCTTTCCTGGAAGAAATTAAAAATAATAAGCAAGTAATAAACATTGACGAATCATTTTTTTGCCCTGGAAGAAATGAAAAAATAATTCGCAAGAAATAAATATTGACGAATCATTTTTCTTTCCTGGCAGAAATGAAAAAATAATAATCAAGTAATAAATACTGGCGAATCATTTTTTCTTTCCAGGAAGAAATAAAAAATAATAAGCAAGTAATAAATATTGGCGAATCATTTTTTCATTCCTGGAAGAAATGAAATAATAATAAGAAAGTTACAAATATTAGCCAATCATTTTTCTTTCCTGGCAGAAATAAGAAAATAAAAAGAAAGTTATAAATATTTGCCTATCATTTTTGCATTCCTAGAATCAATTAAAAATTAATAAGCAAGTTATAAATACTGGCGACTAATTTTTTTTTTGCCCTGAAGAAGTGACAAAGTAATAAGCAAGTTACAAATATTGGTGAATTATTTTTCGTTCCTGGAAGAAATAAAAAAATATTAATCAAGTAATAAATACTGGCAAATCATTTTTCTTTCCCGGTAGAAATGAAAAAATAATAAGCAAGTAATAAATATTGGCGAATCCTTTTTCTTTCCTGGAAGAAATGAAAAAATAATAAGCAAGTAATAAATACTGGCGGATCATTATTTCTTTCCTGGCAGAAATGAAAAAATAATAAGCAATTATTAAATATTGAGGTTTCATTTTTTTTCCTGGGAGAAATGAAAAGACAATAAGAAAGTTATAAGCATTGGCCAATTATTTTTTCTTTCCTGGAAGAAATGAAAAAATAATAAGCAAGTTTTAACGTGGGATTTCGTTACTCTCTTTATTTATTAAATTTTTGCTCGGCACTTTACCGAATTTATCTATATTAATGGGCGCCAGATAAAGCGCGGCTAACGCGGCAAGAGTCCCTTTCCCCAGAGGAAGTTCCGTGAAGTAGAAAATCAGGGATATATACTCATACAATAATAATTGCACAAATCTCACTCTTTAAGTACCTAGGCTTTATTATAAATTACAATATGTACGATCACCAAATTTACAAGATTATCACAATTCACCGGTCGCCAAAGAAATACGGCTACGCTAGCCCGCGGACGCGTCTCCCTCGGCGACCAAATCACCGCGTTTCCCGAGTTTTCCGAATCGCGTAATATCCTTTTTTTTCCACACTGCAATTCGTATACTTCAACGGGCCCGACGCGCACTGATTCTAAACGATGGTGTCATACCACCACGAGTTTACTCCGTTGTCCCCGAGCACTTGGCGGCAATGTCCGATATATATTAAATTATAACTTTACCTATAAGTGCCGAGGGAAGCTAGACAATTATAGTCCACTCACCGTCGCTAATTGTGGACGCCTAGCGGTGCTCCTTATACTCCTGGTCGCTAGTACTTACTCCGATACTATACTCGTTACTAAGGTCCGCCGATTTTACAATACTCTCGATGGGTGTTCGCAACGTATGTCTATCCTCTTTAACGGGCGGCCAGGCAATCCTCGCAACGTATGTCTGTATTCTCTAATGGGCGGGCAGGCAATGCCCAAAATCGGAGAGGGCGGAAATCTCTTCCAAATTTTCAGCTCTTCTTCTTGCCTACCTTCAGTCCACACTCTTGTTGCTTCCGCCCCTTTCTTCTCGGTGATTGGCCTTGATTTTCCCTAAATTCGAAAATCAAGGCTAAGTCTGCGGCAATTTGAGTCGCTAATTTACATTGGTCCGCTCCGCGATTACCGCCCTGCCCACGAAGCGCGTGCAATATGAATCGCTAAATATACACGCGCGGGTAATCTATATCGGGCGCTTTCGGTTTTGTCTCCGCCGGACCACCACAGTTGACAGCGGCGACGTGCGCGCGTCGGCCTACGCTACGATAGATCGGCAGCTTCATGCGGCTCGCGGCTCGGCGGCTGCTAGCTCTCCCCATACTGTCGACAGCCGCGTCAGTATCTCTCTCTCTCCCTCTCTCTCTCTCTCTCTCTCTCTCTCTCTCTCTCTCGTGGCTACAGCCGCGATGGTGTGCCTCAAGGCAGCCACCGCTGCTGCTGTGAATCCTCTCTCCTCCCGCGTCTGCGTGCATCTGGAAAGATGGCGGTCGCGCGCTAGTGTGTGTGTACGCGGGCAGTGGCTCATCATCATCGAGAGGCAAAGGAGAAATAGCAAGCGAGAGAGAAAGGGTCGCTCGTACATGTACGATGGTGTTGGTGCCGTGCATGTGTGTGTATAGGCTCGACGTCGGTGCTCGCTCCGAGCTGTCTTCGATGCGGCGCGATCAGCTGGAGCCGTTGTGTGGATGTGTACGTGTGTGTGCCGGTCTGCAACTTTCCTCGGTCGCGACTCCTTATCCTCATTTTCTCAAAAAATAAATAATAATAGCTCCGGTTAATAACAATAACCATTTACTCAAAAACGCTCGGCTCTGGTGATGGGTGACGTGGTCGCGATTGACTGCCCGTGTTTTAATAACATTGGGACGTGAAATACACGTCACAAATATACACGCGCAGGCAACTCGGCGTGTATATCTATATCGGGAGCTTTCGGTTTGTCGCTGCCGGACCGTCACAGTTGACAGCGGCGACGTGCGCGCGTCGACCTACGCTACGATAGACCGGCAGCTTCATGCGGCTCGCGGCGCGGCGGCTGCTAGCTCTCCCCAAGCTGTCGACAGCCGCGTCGGTATCTCTCTCTCTCTCTCTCTCGCTCGCTCTCTCTCTCTCTCGCTCGCTCTCTCTCTCTCTCTCTCTGCTAGGTACACCTGCTCGTGTTTTGGCTCCTGCATTTACACCGCACTCTGCTGCCTCCTGCGTCCGTGAGCCGGTCTGTTGTTGTGCCTGCACAGTCGAACATACTAACTATAGCTGTGATAATAAATCACAGCTTCCACTGGTCCATTGGCACGGCTTTTCAACATCCAAGCAGCAACACCCGGCCAGGTGTTTTGAGGTTAAGTGAGGTGAATACGGCAGAGTGGCGGGAGCCAAGCACGAAGCATAAATAACTCAGAGGTACCACTTCAATCTGGATACACAGCACGCAGCGCCATACTATCAAGGCGCCACCTGCCGACTCGAACTGCAACTACGAACTAGACACACCACCATTACCTTCCACGACTTATCTTTATCGCCACTAACATCATGGTCGACAGCTGCACCATCTGCGGGGAGGTTCCTAGGAGCAGCAACTCGCTACGTAAGTGCTGCATATGCGATATAACATATCATCCGGCGTACCAGCCTCTTGCAGTGCTTACCCGCGTACAAAGAAGTGTATTACAGCTACAAGCCAAAGCGGTAGTGTGCCAGGCATGCATCGACTCGAAGAGGTCGATGTTCGAGTCGGCAGTCACGCGCGCGACGAACGCTTACAACAACATGAGTGGGAAAGGGAAAGAGCTAGCCGCGTCCACTCCGGCCAATAAAAAGCCTGCAACAGCTGCGCGCACCAATCAGGCGAACAAGGCCGCGCCCACCAACTCCTCACTCTCTCCGTTGCAGGGGCTAGGCACCGCCCCCACCAGCAGTCTACTCCGGTTGGCCGCGCAGTCTCCTGTGACGTCACTAGGCCCGCCCATTTCCAGCACGGGAGCAGAGCACAGCGGGGAATCCCCGAGTGACGTCACGGCCAAGAGTACGGATTCAAACCGAGCTAATAATACGTCGCAGTCCTCCTTCTCCAAAAACAACAGCAGCATTAATGACGTAAATGCGTCCGTCATTCGTATGCTAGACAGCACCGCGTTAAAAAAGGGAACAACGGTCTCCTGCCTGGCGGCGTACGCGAATTCAACTTCAAAAAACATTGACAATGCACTTGCTAGACATTGCACCTCTATTGAAGGCAGATTGGAGGCAGTTGTAAATAGGCTAAATACGAGACGGTCACTATGGGTTGTTACCCTTTCCAGCAGTGCATTAGGCGAGAAAATAGACGAGCCAAAAAGCTAATCACTGGCTTTCATGCTAGAGATGTCGACATTGCAGCTCTTGACCAGGACACAAGGGATGGGATATAAATGGGAAAATTTGTATAAATGAATTATTAACAAAAGAATGTTTTATTAAATATAGAAGTCTCAAGGCCCTTGCGATGAGACTTAATTTTAAATATGTTTGGCATAGAGGGGGCCGTTTCCTGGTGAAGAGCCGCGATGGCGACGTCTCTCATGAATTTTCATCTGCGGCTGATTTACAAACAATAGTGGCATCATATGCCATTAATCAACCATCACAAACCGTAAATAATATAACAAAAAACGTTGATAAAGAAATCGTAATTGATAAAAATGTTATTCCGTCAACTGCTGCAAAAAATTGACTATCCGCAGACACTGCTGGGGGGGTTCACTGTAAGGGACTGAGGGCAAATTTTGTCAATGTTACCTCTCTGATGGGGCACATTGGCATGATTAAACAACACCTTTCAGCTCGTCCTGCCTACCATCTCTTTGGGGTTGCTGTGTCGCACCTGGACCCTGATGTTGGGAGTGATCTCATTTAGATCGACGACTACTCACTACTTAGACTTGATCGCAACAAACTAGGGGGCGGGCTGGTCCTGTACATTCATAACACTTTCAAGGCCAATTTACTATGCGGCTCTCGAACAACACAGGAGGGCAGGCCATTTATACCTGAATATTTAATGTGCAGTGTTCAGCAGGGCAGCCTTCCCTCCGTCTTTGTTGCTTTAATATACAGACCACCACATGTACCGTTTTTACAGGGCTCTGACTTAACAGACAAACTAACGATACATATGCAAGACTTTAGTCACAAAATTATTATGGGAGATCTGAATGCGAACCTACTCGGATCGTCAGCCGATGCAAAATTTGTTAGGCGGTTGGCTGATGATCTTAACCTTCAAATAATTGATCATGCTGCGACTCATCATCTTACGGATTCTCACACGTGGATTGATGTGATCTTGACAGATAATAATGACGTTGTACTGAGCAGGGACAATCGGCCGGCGCCATCATAACATCATAGAGCTCGAGATTGGGGTCGAAACTGCTGCATCCCCTGTGGCTGAATCTTTCAGCTACAGGGATTTTAAATCGATCCAGCAAGACGACCTCCTGTCTCACCTAGCTGACTGTGATTGGTCGCAGATCGATGGTCCCGCGGAGGGTGTTGACAGTCAACTAGAGTGCCTCAGTGTCAACCTCATGGCTGTGATAGATAAAATTGCGCCCTTAAAATAATTCACACCGAAAAGAAAACGAATCCACCATGGGTTGATGCTGAACTAATACATTTACAAAAAACGTGACTCCGTACGACGACGCTATGCGCTGACCAAAGACGACAGACTGTGGCGGGAGTATCAGGGCCTTGCAGCTGAAGCTGAATCACGAACGAAGGAAACAAGGGAAAGATTTTTACAAAATAGAATTTCTGAAGCGATTGATAATAAGAAAGATATCTGGAAAGAGCTCAAGGCTCTGGGCCTTCTGCCAAAGACAAGAGAGGAGCTTCATGGTTTCTCACCGGAAGAGCTCAATGCCCACTTTGCAGGGGTGTCGATCTCCCAAAATGAGGGTGATAAAGAACTTGGCAACGTCCTGACCACTGCTAGTGATGACGGCTTTGTTTTCCGAGAGGTCAGCTTCTCGGACGGGGTCCTGGCTGTTGCCCACTTCTCATCACAGGCCAGAGGGGAAAACGGCATTCCCCAAAGTTTAGTGGCTAAGGCTCTTCCGTTTGTGGGAGATCATATTATTAAGATCTTTAACTCCTCTCTGTCCAGTGGCATTTTTCCGGGAACTTGGAAGGGAGCTCAGTTGGTGCCTTTGAAGAAGAAGCCTGTTCCATCTACGGTGTCAGATTTCCAACCAATTGCCCTGCTGAGTTTCCTTTCTAAGGTCCTTGAAAAAATAGTACACTATCAAATAACTGACTTTTTACGAGAAAATAATACTTTGGACCCGCTGCAGACTGGTTTTCGACAGAATCACAGTACACATACAGCACTACTAAAACTGACGGAAGACATAAGATCAGGCGTTAACAACAACAAAAAACTATTGATTATTTTGTTGATGTTTGATTTTAGCAAAGCATTCGACACCATCTCACACACTAAACTGCTGCGTAAGCTGATGCGCATGGGATTCTACAGGAGTGTTCTCCTGTGGCTTAAGTCATATATTATGGGGAGACGACAGAAAGTCGTCACAAACACAAACGGGGATTCAGGTTGGCTAACCACCAATCTTGGCGCTCCTGCAAACCTACACACAAGTGACCCTGAAAGGTCTTCGTGATGGTATCAGTCGCATGTCGGCTGTAGCACGAGCAGTGTCGAACTGGGCAACGTCAGCTGGCCTGCACCTCAATGTCGGCAAGACAAAGGCGATCATTTTTGGATCTGATCACAACATCAAACAGGTTCAGAACCTTGGCTTGCAAGGCATTGAGATACAGACCGGCGTACACGTTCCCTTTGTCGATACAGTCACCAACCTCGGCGTGGTGATGGACAAAAGGTTAACATGGAAGCCGCAATTGAATGCGGTCAGTAGAAAAGTAAATAGAGCTCTGTATAGCTTAAAATTATTCCGTTCCAGCACCACAGAGTTACTGAGGAAGCAGCTGACATGTGCACTGGTACTACCTCACTTAGACTATTGCTCAGTGGTTATTCTTGACGTGTCAGGGGAGCTCCAGACACGACTACAACGTCTACAGAATGCATGTGTGAGATACATATGTGGTGTTAGGCGTGATGAGCATATCTCCGCCTACAGGAAAAAACTGGACTAGATCTGAATGTTAGATCTGGATGTTAGATCTGGATGTTAGATCTGAAGGTGAGGAGGGAGTATTTTATGGGGCTGCTGCTTTACAAAGCGGTTGTCATGCCGCAGCCACCATTTCTTACTGCCGTCTTTGAAAAAAACCAGGCCAGATAAGGGCCTATTCTCATTTAGAGTTCAAGGTGCGCACCTCTGGAATTCGCTCCCAAGCAATGTGAGGAGCCTGCCATCTTTTTGTAAATTTAAAACGGCGTTTAGCAGGCACCTTAAGCAATTACATGGTGAAGGGAATGCATATAGGTGAACTTTTCGAGAATCGCATTATACATTATTTTTGTTCATCTCTGTGTATTCCCAATCTGAATCTGACTCGAATATTTATTTAGACTATTTATTTATTTGAATTATTTATTTATTTAATTAATTTATTTATTTAAATTTATTTATTTATTTATTTAAATGAATTATTTATTTATTTAAATTAATTATTTATCTGGTATATTTATTTATTCGACTTAGTTATTTATTAATTTATTTATTTATTAAATATGTTTAGTGTTAGGTGTGAATATATTTATTAGCGTGATTGTTAAAGTGTCATGAATGAGTGTGTTTTAAATTTAGACCAGATAGTATACGTAAAAATTTAGCAAAGTATGTGTATGAATTCTTTTTATTTTTAATATGTTATCTCTATTGTATTTATTTTATTCTATGTATTATTTTTTGACGAATCATGTTTCTGTGATATCTGACTATGACTAGTTCATTATATTTATATTTTATAAACTGACGAACTGATACGGTGAATAATATTATTTAATAAGAAATGCAATAAGTGAACGTTAATGTAAGATAACAAATGCATCAAATTGACTGATATTTTAATTATTATAACTACATGTACATGCAATTGTAAGATTTTCGTATCTTGATGAATAAAAAGTATCTCTCTCTCTCTCTCTCTCTCTCTCTCTCTCGTGGCTACAGCCGCGATGGTGTGTCTCGAGGAAGCCGCCGCTGCTACACTGAATCCTCCCTTCTCCCGCGTCTGCGTGCATCGGGAGAGAGGGCGGTCCCGCGCGCGGGCAGTGGCTCATCACCCTCGAGAGGCAAAGGAGAATGAGCAAGCGAGAGAGAGAGGGTCGCTCGTACATGTACGATGGGGTTGGTGCCGTGCGTGTGTGTATCGGGCTCGACGTCGGTGCTCTCTCCGAGCAGTCTTCGATGCGGCGCATTCAGCTGGAGCCGTTGTGTGAATGTGTGCGTGTGTCTGCCGGTCTACCACTTTCCTCGGTCGCGACACTCCTTATCCTCATGCCCTCAACAAAATACAGTAACAATTCCCCTCCATTAATAACAATAATTATTTAATCAAAAATGCTCGACTCTAGTGACGGGTGATTTGGTCGCGATTGACTGCCCGCGTTTTAATAACATTCAGACGCGAAATACGCGTCACAAAGTAATAAATACTGGCGGATCATTTTGTTTCCTGGGAGAAATGAAAAAATAATAAGCAAGAAATAAATATTGGCAAATCCTTGTTCTTTCCTGACAGAAATGAAAATATAATAAGCAAGTAATAAATACTGGCGAATCATTTTTTTTCCCTGGAAAAAATGAAAAAATAATAAGCAAGAAATAAATATTGACGAATCATTATTCTTTCCTGGCCGAAATGAAAAAATAATAAGCAAGTAATAAATATTGAGGAATCATTTTTTTTCAGGCAGAAATGAAAAAATAATAAAAAAGTAATAAATACTGGCGAATCATTTTTTAAATCCTGGAAGAAATAAAAAGTAATAAGCAAGTAATAAATATTGGAGAATCATTTTTTCAATCCTCGAATAAATACAAAATAATGAGCAAGTAATAAAAATTGAGGAATCATTTTTTTTTCAGGTGGAAATGAAAAAATAATAAAAAAGTAATAAATACTGGCGAATCATTTTTTCAATCCTAGAAGAAATGAAAAAATAATAAGCAAGTAATAAATACTGGCGAATCATTTTTTTTCCCTGGAAAAAATGAAAAAATAATCAGCAAGTAATAAATCTTGAGGAATCATTCTTTTTTCAAGCAGAAATGAAAAAATAATAAAAAAGTAATAAATACTGGCGAATCATTTTTTCAATCCTGGAAGAAATAAAAAATAATAAGCAAGTAATAAATATTGGAGAATCATTTTATAATTCCTGGGAGAAATTAAATAATAATAAGAAAGTTACAAATATTAGACAATCATTTTTTTTTCCTGGCAGAAATGAAAAAGTAATAAGCAAGTAATAAATATTGGAGAATCATTTTTTCAATTCTCGAATAAATACAAAATAATGAGCAAGTAATAAAAATTGAGGATTCATTTTTTTTTCAGGCAGAAATGAAAAAATAATATATAATAATAATAATAATAAAGTAATAAATACTGTCGAATCATTTTTTCAATCCTGGAAGAAATAAAAAATAATAAGCAAGTAATAAGTATTGGCGAATTATTTTTTAATTCCTGGGAGAATTACAATAATAATAAGCAAGTAATAAATACTGGCGAATCATTTTTCCTTCCTGGAAGAAATGAAAAAATAAAAAGCATGAAATATATATTGACGAATAATCGTTTTTCCGGGAAGAAATGAAAAAATAATAAGTAAGTAATAAATACTGGCGAATCATTTTTTCTTTCCTGGAAGAAACGAAAAGTGATAAGCAAGTAATAAATATTCGCGATTAATTTTTTTTCCTCGCAGTAATGAAACAATAATAAGCAAGTCATAAATACTGGAGAATCAGTTTTTCTTTCCTGGCAGAAATGAAAAAATAATAATCGAGTCATAAATATCGAGGATTCATTTATATTCCTGGCAGAAATGAAAAGATAATAAGAACGTTATAAATATTTGCCAATCATTTTTTCATTCCTCGAAGAAATGAAAAAATAATATGCAAGTGATAAATATTGGCGAATTTTTTTTTTTCCCTGGAAAAAATTAATAAATAATTAGCAAGAAATAAATATTGACGAATCATTTTTCTTTCCTGGCAGAAATGAAAAAATAATAAGTAAGTAATAAATACTGGCGAATCATTTTTCTTTCCTGGAAGAAATGAAAAAATAATAAGAAAGTAATAAATATTAACAAATCATTTTTTTTTTCCTGGGAGAAACGAAAAAATAATTAGCAAGTAATAAATCTTGGCGACTCCTTTTACCTTCCTGGCAGAAATGAGAAAATAATAACCAAGTGACAAATAGTGGCCAATCACTTTTCCTTTCCTGGAAGAAATAAAAAAATAATATTCAAGTAATAAATACTGGCGAATCCTTTTTTCTTTCCTGGAAGAAATGAAAAAATAATAAGCAAGTAATAAATACTGTCGAATCATTTTTTCTTTCGTGGCAGAATATACGAATCATCTTTTTTCCTGGGAGAAATGAAAAAATAATAAGAAAGTTAAAAATATTGGCCAACCATTTTTTCTTTCCTGGAAGAAATAAAAAATAATAAGCATGTAATAAACACTGGCTTTTACTTTTTTTAATTGATTCAATCTTTCCATTTTACGTGCGGCGCTATATCCCTAATAAACACATTTGTGCTCCTTCATAAACCGCGTCGCATGAAAAACAAAAGGATAATCCGGTTATTTACATGTCAGCAGGAAGAGTTTTTGCTCGACAACTTTTATATTTTAGGATCCACATAAACATTTGGCATCCATGCGCGCGAGGCTCGACAAACTATTTTCAAGCTCTATTTTATATGATATTAAAAGATAACACAGGCCGGCAAAATTTTCCTGAACCAATAACCCAGAGACCAGACCATACTTTTCCGAAGGTTTTTGGCACGCTGAATCCAAATCCGGCCTCAGAATTGCTCTATCACCTCAGGTTTTCGAGATATCCTAACCTAAAAGTGCAAAAATCACCGTTTTTGGCTGTTTTTGAGGTTATGTTATGCCGCTAACTGATTTTTTAATACAAAACGATAAGCGGCATCTGAAAGTACTAGTGTTGCCCTTCAAAATTCATTTTTGCTTGTTTCGATTCGACTTTTCCTTCTCGAGATATATCGCTTTCAATCTGTAATGTATCAGTGTTTCTTATCTACTAGACATCCTATCCCATAGTTCCGTTTATACTCGGATAAACAAACTCTTCCTGATATTGCTGTCAAACCGCTTGCAAATGCATACCTGGTAGTTTTTGGGGTCACTGATCACAAATCTGGAGTCAGAATCTCCGAATTCAAAATGGCGGATCCAATATGGCGGCTATGATTACCACGATCCGTAGTAAGTCACAAAAAATCCCGGAAAAGCTCTGGAGATCGGTTACGCGGGGGTATTCGGGGTCGCTGATCTCAAATCTGGAGTCAGAATTTCCGAATTCAAAATGGCGGATCCAAAATGGCGGTTATGATTACCACGATCCATAGTAAGTCACCAAAAACACTGGAAAAGCTCTGGAGATCGGTTACGCGCGGGTTTTCGGGGTCGCTGATCTCAAATCTGGAGTCAGAATTTCCAAATTCAAAATGGAGGATCAAATATCGCGACTATCGTTGCCAAGGGCCATAGCCATAGTTGACCAAAATCTTGGAAATGGTCTTTTAAGTCGTCACTTGGAAGTTTCCCGATTCTCCGAGCTCGAATCTGCAGTCAAATATTCCAAGTACAGAATACCTACTGACCCACCTCCTCCATTTTGAATTTGGAAATTCTGACTCCAGATTTGAGATCAGCGACCCCGAAAACCCCCGCGTAACCGATCTCCAGAGCTTTTCCAGTGTTTTTGGTGACTTACTATGGATCGTGGTAATCATAACCGCCATTTTGGATCCGGCATTTTGAATTCGGAAATTCTGACTCCAGATTTGAGATCAGCGACCCTGAAAACCCCCGAGTAACCGATCTCCAGAGCTTTTCCGGGATTTTTTGTGACTTACTACGGATCGTGGTAATCATAGCCGCCATATTGGATCCGCCATTTTGAATTCGGAGATTCTAACTCCAGATTTGTGATCAGTGACCCCAAAAACTACCTGGTATGCATTTGCAAGCGGTTTGACAGCAATATCAGGAAGAGTTTGTTTATCCGAGTATAAACGGGGCTATGGGATAGGATGTCTAGTAGATAAGAAACACTGATACATTACAGATTGAAATCGATATATCTCGAGAAGGAAAAGTCGAATCGAAACAAGCGAAAATGAATTTTGAAGGGCAAGACTAGTACTTTCAGATGCCGCTGGTCGTTTTGTATTAAAAAATCAGTTGGCGGCATAACATAACCTCAAAAACAGCCAAAAACGGTGATTTTTGCACTTTTAGGTTAGGATATCTCGAAAACCTGAGGTGATAGAGCAATTCTGAGACCGGATTTGGATTCAGCGTGCCAAAAACCTTCGGAAAAGTATGGTCTGGTCTCTGGGTTAAAAATCTTGTCGGCCTGTGTAATGAAAGTAGAAGTATCAAATATTATTCTACACTGTAGATATATATATGTATATAGAAAATAGTATACAAAATACGATCTATCGTACATACCCCCCCCCCCCCCCTGAGAAAGTAGCGATCAATGAATTTCTCGTTATTTTACATAGGTTTGATGTCGTTTGAGTTGCTTCTTCGTACATTCTGCTTATGGAGTAAATAGAATAGCGAGTTCCTTTGGCTACTTTACTCAAATTACGTCGTCGAACCTGGATGCAGTTCTTGAATTCTTCTCACGTGTCCTCGTATCGCAATTGTTTATAATCATATATAGGTGCACCGAGAGAAGTGATGTAGTTAAACTTACTATTCTCGCCTTGTAAGCAAGCCTTTAGTTATTACAACTATTTTTAGTGTTGCTTTTATTAAAATATCGTTTGCGCTACAAAGTGAAAACAGTCAAGTGTTCTAGTCTCAAATATGAGGTTAGAATCATAACCTTTATGATTGAGAACGTAATCAATAAATGCCTTGATAAATGTAGCACTTTCAATGTATTTTGTAAAAAGATAAATAATTGGACAAGAAAGCTAACTGTAAGCTTAGTGAATATTATTTTATTATTAGTTAGAATCCCTACTAAGTAGAATAGTCAGCCTAACAAGAAAAATTAGTTGTATCAAATTCACACTATAAACTTAGTTAAAACTTAGTTGGATTTACTATATATTTCTCTCGGTGTGAGCTTTTCATAGAATCACCGATTTCCAAATATATCAATGTAAGTGTGAGGGTTAGGAATGTCAGTTGTATTCGGATCAACAAGCATGAGTTTAAAGTTACTTCTATTTTCGTAGACTATAAATGTAAATTGGTAAACGAAACTTTATTATCATATGCATCTCTTATCAAATAGAGTTTAATTTATATTACTGCAGCTTTTTACAAATCACCAAAAATCGGCATACAAGAAAAAAATGCTATTAGATTTTATTAATGTTAGTGAGTTCAGGTAACTGATTGTTAATCAGAAAATTAGTGTTATTTATAGAGTGAGTGTATCAATGAGACAATGTCTTTCTTTTATCGTACATAACGGAATTTCAAAATTTTGTACGAAATGCTTTTGCAAAAAGAAGACTCTGAATGATTTGAATTAATGTGTTTTCTGATCACTGTATTTATTTTAATTATTCTAACATTTTTCCATTTATATAAGCAAAATAAACGCAGTAGATAATACGTCTAATTGAGATCAATATTTTTACTTTTGTATTCATAGAATCGTATGTAATCGTACCAATGATTTGAAGAATGTCTGATAAATTAGATGAAGTTTCGTTGATGACAATAATTCTTCGCCTGAATAATAACTATTATTGGAAATAACGTGAAACGATTTAAGTTTTGATTTTCAAATTTGTTGCATGATTTTTGTGGATAAAATTATATTAACGAAAGATTTAATTGGTAGAAACTTGTTCTAAGATCATTTTAAATTTCGTTAACTTTAAGTGGTGACTAAAGCTATTCGCCTTTCGTCTGAACCAATAACATGTGATTTAAATTGATCTATTTCTTGATAAAGATTGTGTAATGATGTTTGAAATAATTATTTTAAATCGTGTTTGAAATTGTAATAATTGATTGACTAATTAAAATTTTAGACTGTTTGCTCAAATTACGAGGGTAGTTCAATAAGTCTTTAGAATGACCAACAGATGGCGCGCGAATCGCTCCAAATCATCTGTTTTCAGTCAGCACCACTCCCGACTAGATATATGGTGCAGTCACAGTCCACATCTTCTGAGTTTACGTGTTTTTATAACCAATTGAAAAAAAAAATTGCTTGTTAAGAAAAATGGAAAAAAACGAGTTCAGAGCGGTAATTAAACATTTTCATTTAAAGGGTTTAACTCCATATGAGATAAAAAATGAATTGGACTCAGTTCATGGCACATCTGCCCCTGCCTTAGCAACGGTTTATAACTGGGTAAATGAATTTAAGCGTGGTCGTACATCAATAAGTGACGAACCACGTTCAGGAAGGCCCGTAGAAGCAACTACTCCCGAAATCATCAATAAAATCCACGATATGGTGTTGAAGGATAGAAGATTAAAAGTGCGTGAGTTAGCTGAGGCCACAAGGGTATCTATAGGTGCAGTTGTTTCAATTCTACATGAAAAATTAGGCATGAAAAAGCTATCGGCAAGATGGGTGCCGCGTTTGCTCTCAGCTGAGAATAAACGCAATAGAATGGTCGCCTCTGAGGCTCTTTTGGCGCGCATAAGTCGGAATCCTGAGGAATTTTTTCGTCGATTTGTGACTGTGGATGAAACATGGATACACCACTACACTCCTGAGACAAAGGAACAATCCAAACAGTGGATTTCCACAGGCGAACCAGCTCCAAAGAAGGCAAAGACCGTAAAGTCAGCTGGTAAGATTATGGCTACAGTTTTTTGGGATGCACGTGGAATTATACTTATTGACTACTTGGAAAAGGGTAAAACAATTACTGGTGAGTATTATGCATCATTATTAGAGCAGCTGAAAGAAGAAATTAAAAAAAAACGACCACATTTGGCGAGAAAAAAAATTCTCTTTCATCACGACAACGCCCGAGTTCACACATGCTTCGTTTCAATGGCTAAAATTGAAGAACTAAAATTCGAATTGGTCGAACACCCACCGTATTCACCAGATTTAGCCCCCAGTGACTTTTTCTTATTTCCAAACTTGAAAAAATGGCTCGGTGGACAGAGATTTACGGACAACGAAGACGTCATTGCCTCTGTAAGTGCTTATTTTGAGGAACTTCCAAAAACGCACTTTTCTGAAGGATTAAAAAAACTTAAAAAGCGATTGACCAAGTGTATAGAGCTCCAAGGAGATTATGTTGAAAAATAAAAAAAAATTTACCCAAAAAAAATTGTTTTTATACTTTATTCTAAAGACTTATTGAACTACCCTCGTAACTTGGACCTTTATACGTATCTTTAGTAGGCCAAATACGTATATATTTGCTACAATTATTTTTCTTCTCATGAATTTATGAATTGATTTTCACAATAATTCTCATAGTTGGAGGTTTCATATTTTCACTCAATGTTTATTAGTGATGTTACGTTATTAATTGATTTCAATCCATCATATACTGGTTTATAACTGATCTAAGCGCGTTCCTTTGTCGAATTTAATTTTTATCAAACAAAAATTTTAATTGTTTAACTAAAATTATTTATTACATTTTAAATAAATTAAAGTTTTAACTACTTTATTGTTGATTTAATAATTGAACAGGGAATGTCAAAATTAAGGGATATGTTCTTAAAATGAAGTTGAAAGTGTGAATATGTCATTCGAAATTTCCCCTTATTTTTAACTATGTTTTGAAATGTGTAACAGCAATAAATTATGTTATTTATCACAAATTTGTATTTTCTGAATATTTAATCATGGATTTCATAAAAATTTAATAATGGATTTCGTAAAAATTTAATCATGGATTTCGTAAAAATTTAATCATGGATTTCGTAAAAATTTAATCATGGATTTCGTAAAAATTTAAACAATTGTATCATGGTTCTATTCTACTTTGTATTATCTTGATTTGTAGATATAAAAATAATTTATGTGGTTGATTGAAATTACTGCGATTGACCTTGGGCTGACCGATGATATATATTATTCATTAAATAGATACACATCGCAACATTTGTCTTCCAGATGACAAATATTATTTCCACTTTAATCGATTTTTTTATTAGTATCTAAGTGTGATCTCATTTCGATAAAACCTTTGCTTGCTTGTATAAGAATTTACTAATTGATTCAATTTTATAAATAGATAATTTAGGAAGGTTTTTTTTATATTTATTTTTTGTACTAGATAAAAAGTTTCTCTCTCGGTTTATTAATGATTTGTTTATACTTGAAACAGTTGAATTTAAATAGTTGATTTGTGAAAGTGATTTGTTGGATGCATTACATTTTAATAATGTGAGAAAAATTATCAAGAATAGAAAAATCGTTGTTGTTGTGTTTAGAATCGTGTCAAATGTCATCGCATATACAACAAATTTCTCCGAAGGAGTATTTAGTTTTGTATATTTTATTGATTGAATTTGTATAAAATCAATTTATTTTTTGCGATTCGTCAAAATATTTTGATTCGCATAATTTCCGTTTGAATGATATAGAAGCGAAATTAATGGAGATGTATTCACTAAGCTGTGTTTAATAATTATCGGTGAGTTTAGTGAAGCACTTACCGAAGATTTATCGTCTTAGCTTATTCGTGACGGTTCATGAAGTGCGTATGATCGGTATTGTCACTATTGTCCTGTCTTAGAAAAAGCGTTTTTCGCATCAAATTGTATGAAACGCGTTATGTACACAAATATGGTACGCATTCTTATTCGTATAATACGGTATCGTATATAAATACATAAGTCCTTTGAATATATACTGAAAACCGTATTATAAATACGCAACTCGTATAATTACATTCGGATAATACGTATTTTGTATAGATACGTTGTCGTGTAATTCTGTGGCTTCGAGGCACAACTCACTATTGTTGAAAATTGAGTTTTCGGTGTTTATGGTATCTATTTTCATATGAAATGTCAAAACTAAAATTTGTATAAATTCATTTATTACTTTCTCTTCCTTTTTTCATAATATATGCTTTTGTTTAGTACTTTAACAAACGAACCCAAGTCGTTCGGCTTTTTCACAACAGAATCGTGTTCGTATATGCGGCGAATCACGTCATAAATTGTTGTGATGAATATCATAAAGCTGGTGTAACGGTTCTCGAACAAATTAAAAGAAAGTTTTCTAATACTATATCGAAGCAAGATAGAATTCAGCTACTCAGTCTTGCTCCCGATTTTTGGTCTCGTAATGATTTAATCAGAGAGTTCGGTTGTACTGAATGGGAAGCTCGAGAAGCAAAAGAGTTAGTAGCTGAAAAAGGAGTTTTCTCAGTTCCTGAAAAAACGCGGCAAAGTACTTTCGGTGGAAACTACAAATTTAGTTAAAAGTTTTTATGAAATGGATGACATAAGTCGAATTATGCCAGGCTTGGAAGATTGCATATCCGTAAAGCAAGACAACGGCAAACGAGAACACGTTCAGAAAAGATTACTTCTTGGCAATTTGATCGAAATCTATTATTTGTTTCAAAAAGAATACGAACACTTTAAAATTGGGTTAACAAAATTTATACAATTGAGACCAGTACACTGTCTTTTAGCTGGAAGCAGTGGTACACACAATGTATATGTATGTGTACATCATGAAAACGTTAAGCTCATGCTAGAAGCTGCTGAGCTAGAGTGCTTAACGAAAAATAGTAAACTATACCTTACAAATTATCATGACTGTATTCAGGCAATCGTTTGTAAAAATACGTCTGCATTACGAGAACATTTGCTTGAATGTTTTGATAAAAATAATGTTTTTGAAATTCAATTTGAATCGTGGTTTCAAACAGATCGGTGTACGATAGCTTCAAAAAGTGAGAACGTTTATGACTTTCTCAACACGCTGGGCGACAAATTAATGAAATTGAAGACTCACGATTTTTTTGCTAAGAAACAGTCAGAGTATGTGAATAAGTTGAAAGAAAATCTTCAAGAAGGGGAGTTTATTGTCTGTTTTGATTTTGCGGAAAACTATGCATTTGTAGTATAGAATTCTACGCAATCTTTCCATTGGAATAATAACCAGGCAACTATTTTTACAGTTGTAATTTATTACAAAGAAAATAGTGATCTTAAACATGTAAGCGTTGCTGTAATTTCTGATAATCTAAACCATGATACCGTTGCGGTTTATGAATATCAAAAAATTGTCATACTTTACCTGAAATCTAATTTGGTAGTTAAAAAAATTTATCATTTAACGGATGGAGCAAGTCAACATTTTAAAAATAAGAATAATATGCAAAATCTTCTGTTTCATGAATAAGATTTCGAAATCTCAGCGGAATGGCACTTTTATGCTACCGCGCACGGCAAAGGTGCATGTTATGGTATCGGTGCGAACTTAAAAAGAGGTGCAAAACGTGCTAGTCTACAACTTTCATCAAAAAATAGAATTTTAACAGCAAAAAGTCTTTACGAATGGGCTAAAAATTATTGCAAAGAAACCAAAGTATTTTATAGCAATAAAGATGATTATGAAAAAACTGTTTTAGAACTCAAACCAAGATTAGATAATGCTAAATCTATACCAGGGACTTTACAGTATCATGCTTTTATTGCGTTGAATCAAAACACATTCAAACTACAGAAAACGTCTTTAAGTTCTAAATATCAAATCTTTCCAAAGAAAGACACTAAGAAAAAAGAAAATAATGTATCCAAACCCGCAACAAAGATTACTGCTTGGCAGTAATGCTTGAATGTATAGTTGCTCATCAACAATAATTGTATGTGTAGTGATAGAGTTGTGAAGCAGATAAATTAAGTTGATTTATTATGCGTATAGGTATCTGCTTAGAAGAATTAAATTTGCAAATTTTGTATGCAAACGCTTAATATATTTGTCACATTTCTAGATTTGTAGATTTGTGTAATTGTATAGAATATATCTATTATTAATTATCTTCTCGTGTCGCTTGAAGATTGGGGCTGCAAAGGACCATTTTATGCACCGTCGCGTATGTTCTGTGTCTAGAAAACTAATCAACGTAAACAATATTTGGATTAGAATTGAATGATGACTTATTTGTTGAGAATGAATGTAAAAGGTTTGAGTGCATTAGTTCTTGTTATTTCGGGACGAGAGACGATGTGTTTCTGTCCATAGTCGCCAGGGTTCTGTCTTTTTTTTACCGCTGCAGAATACATTGTATTGATTTATTATTATTAGAAAATTCTAGGTTGTCTTATACCAGACTCATATTGCTTGGGTAATCCCTTTGCGACCCTACTGATCCTCTAGGCGTCGGGTACCGATTTCATATAAAATCTCGCCCAACGCCCAGAGTCAATAGTATCTTCTGTCCTCAGTTATTTTGACTCCAGGTGGTTCCAGATTACTTTCCAGAGGGGAAGTATCTCCCCCACACTGCTGTTAGCTGGCAGAGAATATGCGATGAGATTTCCTCCTCTTCCAAACAAAACCTGCACATTCGACTTTCTAACAGCCGTATGTTGTATTTATGGTAATTTAAGGAACTATGTCGAGTAAGAATATTAGTAATGGTTCTTGTGTCCGCTCTCTTGAGTTTCAGGAGGTCTTTGCTCCTCCTCTCGTTGAGCTCCGTGCCTAGCAAGGCACGGTGGGCAGGAAGGACCGATAGGTTTGACCAAAATGACGATAAAATCGGGTTGCGGGGCAGTATTCGGGCATGAATGTACATCTCAAATCCGTTCGAATCGAAATCCGATCGGCTCCTGTTTTTGAGATATCGTCAATTTACGTATTAGCTAAATTATTGATGTAAGCGAATGAGTTGTACCTTAAGAATGCATGGAACTTCATTATATAATCAACGAGGATATACAAAATATGTAGATATCATGTATATTATATATAAGTATGATATATTGTGTATATACATGTAGACCTGGTTATCAAATAAATGGAATGATGTATATATATATAATTTAAATAAGAAGACATATTTAGGCTGGTGCATTGGATATGATCTTTTTTGTGCCATCAAGACCGTTTGATTCATCAATACAAATGGAAACATTCAGTATGTTTCCTTTACCTTTTTTTACTTTTGATGGTGATATCGTAGAGCGAGCTGTTATGCATACGTAACAATTACACATATCAGAAGTTCTAGTTTTTTTAGGCAAAATTACATCTTCATAGTTTGTCATACTCTGTAAAGGTCTTTTTTTTGAAACATTTTTTTCTCGTTCACAAAGTGCAAGACGACAAGAGACGCAAATACTTAATGGATACTTCGAATTAGATAGATCAAAATCTTCATTTATGTATTTTCGAATCAGTCCTTCATGAGACTTAGTTATCAAAAAATCTTGTGATCTTTTTCCTTTGAAACTTATTTTTCTACCAGATGGCGTACAAATTTTCATTCTATTCTCCTCATGATTACACTTATGATCCATTTTAGAATGAATGGATTCATAATTCTTTACTGGAAGAGAAGATGCCATATTTATCCGTTAGCCTGCCACTCAAACGTGATCTCTAACACGGAAAATATCAAAACTATCCAAAACGCAACCAAGAAGCATCCAAAATCTGATCGTCTTATATGACAAAATCATCTCTATTATCATAGAAGAAAGCACGCAGCCACCTAGCGGTGAGAATCGAAGTTATAAATTTTTATATGGAAGTTTAGTGTAACCCAAAAATTTATAATTTATGTAATATAAATTTTTAACACGATAAAGTTTGGATTTAGCTATATATATGTGTGTGTATGTGTATATATATATATATATACATATATACACACAAAACTAATCTTCACCTCCTAGAAAATTATCTGAGGGAATATTCAGTTATCCCCGAACTTTTGGGACACCCTGCACGCATATATGTATACGTGTGTATATATATACAACATATTATAAATATATATAATATACATGATATCTACATATTTTGTATATCCTTGTTGATTATATAAGGTAGTTCCATGCATTCTTAAGTTAGAACTCATTCGCTTCTATTAATAATTTACCTAAAATACGTAAATTGACGATATCTCGAAAACAGGAGCCGATCGGATTTCGACTCGAACGGATTTCAGATGTACATTCATGCCCGAATACCGCCCCGCAACCCG
This sequence comes from Gastracanthus pulcherrimus, assembly GCA_949152435.1. Taxonomy (NCBI): domain Eukaryota; kingdom Metazoa; phylum Arthropoda; class Insecta; order Hymenoptera; family Pteromalidae; genus Gastracanthus; species Gastracanthus pulcherrimus. The sequence continues at coordinate 82,288,918 of OX424573.1, read as the reverse complement.
ATTTTATCGTCATTTTGGTCAAACCTATAGCTCCTTCCTGCCTATCGGGACGGCTTTGTCTCGACGTCAAAATACATTGTAACTTATAGTTAGATATTTTGAGGAGGAGCATATTTTACACTTTTCACCCTATTGTTTAAAGATCGGCGTGGGTGGTGACAAAAATCGCAGATGTCCGCGTCGCGCGGGCGACTGGTTAAAGTATTGACCGCCATGAGAATCCCTCTCCCGTTCGGGGTAATAAAACAGCGCGCGGGGCTGTATCCCTAATAAACGCATTTGTGCTCCTGCATAAACCGCGTCGCATGAAAAACAAAAGAATAATCCGGTCATTTACGTTTCAATACGAAGAGTTTTTGATTGACAACTTCTATATTTTAGGGTCCACATGAACATTTGGCACCCATGCGCGCAAGGTTCGACAAACTGCAAATGTGTGATTTTACAATACGTCGAAGGAGTGTACTTGAACGCGATGTATTTCCAAGCTCTATTTTATATGATATTAAAAGATAATGAAAGTAGAAGTACCAAATATTATTCTATACCGTAGAGATACGTATATAAATAAGTATACAAAATACGATCTATCGTACAGCGCCTTATCACACAAAGTATTAAATTATATTTTTGTATAGCATCAAAACTCACTTACAAACAGAAAGTTTGTAAACTTTTTTTTACAATTTCCAAAATTTTCATAAACTTTTAAAAGCTTGCGCAATTGAATAGAATCCTTGACAATTTCACATTTTAAAGAAAATTTTTCCGCATACCTACGTCACTCAAAACAACCAAATAGAATCTTCAGCAATTCAATTTTTCTTTTTATTAAACTCACACAAATGCTTATAACTTAAAGTAAATACATAAGGATTTTAGCAATCCATTACGATTATTAAAATTGTCACAAATCATTTAAGACTTTTTGAAGTCGAAACTTTTTGAATTTAAGACTTTTTGAAATTAAATTTCTTGAATTTAGGTCTTTTTAAACTCGAAATTTTTTGAATTTATGACTTTTTGTAATTGAAACTTGAGATTGAAATTTCTTGAATTTGAAAAATTTTGAAATTGAAACTTTTTGAATTTAAGACTTTTTGAAGTCGAAACTTTTTGAATTTAAGACTTTTTGAAATCGAAACTTTTTTGTATTCAAGACGTTTTGAAATAAAATTTCTTAAATTTAGGACTTTTTGAAGCCGAAACTTTTTGAATTTAGGACTTTTTGAAATTGAAACTTGAAATTGAATTTTCTTGAATTTAAAACTTTTTGAAATTTAATATGATGTCAACATACAATTCAGCTCCCAGCGAACAGTCGATGGGTCCAGGCCAGTGGAACTGTGGATATACCAGCATAAGGCCATGTAAGTGAAGCCAGTGCTCGTAACGGATGAGATACTTCGGCTGAAGAGATGTGAATTTGGTCAAAACGACAGCTGAAAAAGTCAGATTGAGGTTAGAGTAAACCCTGGGTTTTAGGTTAAGTATAACAGTGAAAGTAGTAGTGGCAGACGAGTTCCCTCTCACTCCATGAATGTCTATCTGAAGGGGGGACTTTGTTCATCTGAACTTCAATCACTTCACCAGACGGAGACTCCAGGAACACCAGAGCTATGCCTAGCAGTGTGTTGCTTCCCACTACAGCGTCGCATGCGTTTATATGAGAAGAGGGCGTAATGGACAGCTGTGGCTTCGGTCCATTTGGCAGGATCTTTCCTCGTGATCTATTCGACTGAGCAGCACTGGTAGATGCTTCAATGTGTAGTGTTCTGTGGTGATCCTGGTTGCACTGCTTACACTTGTATCTGAAGGGGCAGGTTGCAGATGTGTGTCGAAGGCGCAGGCAGTTAGCGCACAGTCTTAATTCGTCCACGAGCTTCCTCTTTTTGTCCAAGGCTGCCTTTAGAAACGTTGGGCAGTAGCCAACGAAATGCTCTCCCTTGCAGAGAATACAGCTAGGCATTGCTCGAACGCTTGACTTTAAACCTGAAGTAAATACATGATGCGCTGAAAAATATTTATTTATTTTAGTCGAAGACATTATTGTACTATTTTTGGTCTTAACGCGTTCCTGAGCATCAAAGACATTGTAAAGGGCAGTGTCGGGAGCCTTGGTACAATTTTCCAAAAAGTTTAAGAGTTGATTGTAAGTGGGATACGCGGTCTCGCCTTCTAGGGATTTTTCCCAATCTTCTCTGGTCTGCTTCTCCAGCTTAAAGATTATCAACTGAACGAACCAATTATCCCAAAACTCTACTGGCCGACCAAGGGAGGTCATGGCTTAAATGCATTGGCTGGTTGTATCCAGAAGACGGGTAATTTCAGCTACAGACCTTTGTGTGACAGACGATATGCCCAAGAGTTTGTACATTTGAACTGCCAGGTGGAGTATTTTATTGTCATACCTGCGGCACAGAGCTTCCCATGCTACCTTGAAGTTGGTACCAATGGCCTGGAAATTTCACATCCAACGAGCAGCCTCGCCTTGAAGGCAGGAGATCAGATGTCGTAGCTTTAATATAGGCGAGATCGAGGATACGTCCTTCACCATGGAGCAGAAAAGCTCCTTAAATGTGTCCCACTCTTCTTGCGTCCCACTGAAATTAGGTAGAGTAAGCTTAGGTATCGACGAGACAGTGGTCTTGTACTCTATAGTTGGTGGCGCAGGGTTAGCTGGAGCAACGGCACCCATAACGTTCTCGACCTAACCTATAGCAAGAGATAGACGAGTAGTTATATGCAACTTAGCTAAGATATACTGATTATCTACGCCAGAGAAATAGTCATCCGCAAAGTAAGGATAGTCCTGGAGACTCTCATCATTGATCAGTGTCCTATGCTGATCCTTAAATTCCTTCCAGTTCTGCTGTAGCAGGATTAGCTTATGACGCTGCACTTCAAAGGTTAGGTTCTTGTCCCCCATCTTACCACAGTTAATGATAAACTTAATTAATTTTCTCGTTTACGGACATAATTATAGACTAGTACAATGCAGCAGAAGAAAGTTAATGCGTATATATGTATAGCGTGAGGATATGCAGCTAAAGGGTATATAAGCTAATAAAGCGATAGCTAAAGGATATATAAGCTAATAAAGCGACAGCTAAAGGATATATAAGCTAATAAAGCGATAGCTAAAGGATATATAAGCTAATGAAACGATAGCTAAAGGATATATAAGCTAATAAAGCGATAGCTAAAGGATATATAAGCTAATAAAACGATAGATAAAGCAAAGCTAAAAGGCTCAATTGAAATTATACGTAGTCGTATAGCGTAGTCTGCAACCAACGACGATGAGGCTTCTGGTAAAAGGCTTCACGCAAAGGCACAACCTCCGCAACGTAGCGAGGTTAGGATGAGCGTACGCGGCTGCGCGCTATCGCGTCGACTGGATGGTATTAAGCGACAGTAGCAAGCGAGCGAGAGCCGGAATGTGCAGCGGCGTGCAGCCTCGTGGTTGCTGGTGCGAGTTCCGTGACCCTGGTCGCGACCTTGAGATGTCACGCGTCGTTCGATGAGGAATTTGAAATTTTGAATTCAAATTCGTCCCTTTTGCTTCAGATTTTGCTACCCGCCTGTGTTTTGGGCAGATTACGTGCCTCAAAACCTCTTTTTTTTCGCTTTGCACAGAACGCACATATTACACACACATGCACTGTGCCATGCTCAATCAATCGCGAGAATAATCGATAGCTTGTTTGCGATTCGTGTCCGAAGAAAGCGCGCACTAAGTTAATTCGGGTTGCGAATTATATTAGAAGTATTGTTTAATAGTTCTCACGGCACTTTTCACCTCACACGTGGCGGCGTTTCCTTAACGATTTTCGGCACCAAAATATTGCGACCGAATCGCTTTTATTAGCGCGAGATCGAGCCCAAATTGCTGTAAACTATAGTCCTAGCGATATTCGGTTCACTGCGCACTTATAACATGCGATATTTAAGCGCGACCACGTGAAAAGGGTAACTAAGAATAGGAGACTGAAATAATTGATTGTAGACGGATCGATGGTCCCGCGGCGAGTGTTGACAGTCAATTAGAGTGCCTCAGTGTCAACCTCATGGCTGTGATAGATAAAATTGCACCGTTAAAAGAATTCATACCGAAAAAGAAAACAAATCCACCATGGGTTGATGCTGAACTAATACATCTTTACAAAAAACGTGACTCCGTACGAAGACGCTATTCGAGGACCAATGACGACAGACTGTGGCGGGAGTATCAGGGCCTTGCAGCTGAAGCTGAATTACGAACGAAGGAAACAAGGGAAAGATTTTTACAAAATAAAATTTCTGAAGCGATTAATAATAAGAAAGATATCTGGAAAGAGCTCAAGGCTCTGGGCCTTCTGCCAAAGACAAGAGAGGAGCTTCATGGTTTCTCACCGGAAGAGCTCAATGCCCACTTTGCAGGGGTGTCGATCTCCCAAAATGAGGGTGATGAAGAACTTGACAGCGTCCTGACCACTGCCAGTGATGACGGTTTTGTTTTCCGAGAAGTCAGCTTCTCGGACGTGGTTCTGGCTGTTGCCCACTTCTCATCACAAGCCAGAGGGGAAGACGACATTCCCCAAAGTATAGTGGCTAAGGCTCTTCCGTTTGTGGGAGATCATATTGTTAAGATCTTTAACTCCTCTCTGTCCAGTGGCATTTTTCCGGGAGCTTGGAGGGGAGCTCGGTTGGTGCCTTTGAAGAAGAAACCTGTCCCATCTACGGTGTCAGATTTCCGACCAATTGCCCTGCTGAGTTTCCTTTCTAAGGTCCTTGAAAAGATCGTACACGACCAAATAACCAACTTCTTACGAGAAAATAATACTTTGGACCCGATGCAGACTGGTTTTCGACAGAATCACAGTACACAGACAGCACTACTGAAACTGACGGAGGACATAAGATCAGGCATTGACAACAACAAAAAACTATTGACTATTTTGTTAATGTTTGATTTTAGCAAAGCATTCGACACCATCTCACACACTAAACTGCTGCGTAAGCTGATGCGCATGGGTTTCTCCAGGAGTGTTCTCCTGTGGCTTAAGTCATATATCATGGGGAGACGACAGAAAGTCGTCACAATCACAAACGGGGATTCAGGTTGGCTAACCACCAATCTTGGCGTTCCACAGGGCTCAGTCCTGGGACCCCTGCTTTTCAGCCTGTACATAAACGACTTACAAGACGCACTCGACTTAGATGGTGTCGAACACATACTTTACGCTGACGACTTGCAAACCTACACACAAGTGACCCTGAAAGGTCTTCGTGATGGTATCGGTCGCATGTCGGCTGTAGCACAAGCAGTGTCGAACTGGGCAACGTCAGCTGGCCTGCGCCTCAATGTCGGCAAGACAAAGGCGATCATTTTTGGATCTGATCACAACATCAAACAGGTTCAGAGCCTCGACTTGCAAGGCATTGAGATACAGACCGGCGTACACGTTCCCTTTGTCGATACAGTCACCAACCTCGGCGTGGTGATGGACGGAGGGTTGACATGGAAGCCGCAACTGAATGCGGTCAGTAGAAAGGTAAATAGGGCTCTATATAGCTTAAAACTTTTCCGTTCAAGCACCACAGAGATACTGAGGAAGCAGCTGGCATGTGCACTGGTACTACCTCACTTAGATTATTGCTCAGTGGTTCTTCTTGATGTGTCAGGGGAGCTCCAGACACGACTACAACGTCTGCAGAATGCATGTGTGAGATACATATGTGGTGTTAGGCGGGATGAGCATATCACCGCCTACAGGAAAAAACTGGACTGGTTAGATTTGAAGGTGAGGAGGGAGTATTTTATGGGGCTGCTGCTTTACAAAGCGGTTGTCATGCGGCAGCCACCGTATCTTACTGCCCTCTTTGAAAATAACCAGGCCAGGACTTCAAGTAGGGGTGGTATGAAAGAGCTCTCGGTTCCGGGGTCGCGCACCGATAAGGGCCTTTTTTCATTCAGAGTTCAAGGTGCGCATCTCTGGAATTCGCTCCCGAGCAGTGTGAGGTGCCTGCCATCTTTTTGTAAATTTAAAACGGCGTTTAGCAGGCACCTTAAACAATTACATGGTGAGGAGTACGTTCAGAGATAAAAAATGAGTCGATTATATATTTAAGCTTTTTATTTATTTAAATTATTTATTTATTTAATTTATTTATTTATTAAAACTTATTTATTTAATTTATTTATTTATTAAAACTTATTTATTTAATTTATTTATTTATTAAAACTTATTTATTTATTTATTTAACTTATTTATTTATTTAAATTTATTTATTTATTTATTTAATTTAATTATTTATCTTGTTTATTTATGTATTCGACGTATTTATTTATTATTTTATTTTATTTTATTTATTTATTTATCAAATATTTTTAGTGTTAATTAAGTGTGAATGTATTTATTAGCGTGATTGTTAAAGTGTTATGAATGAGTGTGTTTTAAGTTTGGACGTGAATTATTATTTTAATAAGAAATATGCAATAAGTGAAAGTAAGATAACAATTATATTAAACCGACTGACATTTTTTTAATTATAAATACAACTACATGTACATGAAATTGTAAGATTTTGTCTTCTGACGATTAAAAAGTATATCTATCTATCTATCTATCTATCTATCTATCTATCTACCTACCTACCTACCTACCTACCTACCTACCTACCTACCTACCTACCTACCTACCTACCTACCTACCTACCTACCTACCTACCTACCTACCTACCTACCTACCTACCTACCTACCTACCTACCTACCTACCTACCTACCTACCTACCTACCTACCTACCTACCTACCTACCTACCTACCTACCTACCTACCTACCTACCTACCTACCTACCTACCTACCTACCTACCTACCTACCTACCTACCTACCTACCTACCTACCTACCTACCTACCTACCTACCTACCTACCTACCTACCTACCTACCTACCTACCTACCTACCTACCTACCTACCTACCTACCTACCTACCTACCTACCTACCTACCTACCTACCTACCTACCTACCTACCTACCTACCTACCTACCTACCTACCTACCTACCTACCTACCTACCTACCTACCTACCTACCTACCTACCTACCTACCTACCTACCTACCTACCTACCTACCTACCTACCTACCTACCTACCTACCTACCTACCTACCTACCTACCTACCTACCTACCTACCTACCTACCTACCTACCTACCTACCTACCTACCTACCTACCTACCTACCTACCTACCTACCTACCTACCTACCTACCTACCTACCTACCTACCTACCTACCTACCTACCTACCTACCTACCTACCTACCTACCTACCTACCTACCTACCTACCTACCTACCTACCTACCTACCTACCTACCTACCTACCTACCTACCTACCTACCTACCTACCTACCTACCTACCTACCTACCTACCTACCTACCTACCTACCTACCTACCTACCTACCTACCTACCTACCTACCTACCTACCTACCTACCTACCTACCTACCTACCTACCTACCTACCTACCTACCTACCTACCTACCTACCTACCTACCTACCTACCTACCTACCTACCTACCTACCTACCTACCTACCTACCTACCTACCTACCTACCTACCTACCTACCTACCTACCTACCTACCTACCTACCTACCTACCTACCTACCTACCTACCTACCTACCTACCTACCTACCTACCTACCTACCTACCTACCTACCTACCTACCTACCTACCTACCTACCTACCTACCTACCTACCTACCTACCTACCTACCTACCTACCTACCTACCTACCTACCTACCTACCTACCTACCTACCTACCTACCTACCTACCTACCTACCTACCTACCTACCTACCTACCTACCTACCTACCTACCTACCTACCTACCTACCTACCTACCTACCTACCTACCTACCTACCTACCTACCTACCTACCTACCTACCTACCTACCTACCTACCTACCTACCTACCTACCTACCTACCTACCTACCTACCTACCTACCTACCTACCTACCTACCTACCTACCTACCTACCTACCTACCTACCTACCTACCTACCTACCTACCTACCTACCTACCTACCTACCTACCTACCTACCTACCTACCTACCTACCTACCTACCTACCTACCTACCTACCTACCTACCTACCTACCTACCTACCTACCTACCTACCTACCTACCTACCTACCTACCTACCTACCTACCTACCTACCTACCTACCTACCTACCTACCTACCTACCTACCTACCTACCTACCTACCTACCTACCTACCTACCTACCTACCTACCTACCTACCTACCTACCTACCTACCTACCTACCTACCTACCTACCTACCTACCTACCTACCTACCTACCTACCTACCTACCTACCTACCTACCTACCTACCTACCTACCTACCTACCTACCTACCTACCTACCTACCTACCTACCTACCTACCTACCTACCTACCTACCTACCTACCTACCTACCTACCTACCTACCTACCTACCTACCTACCTACCTACCTACCTACCTACCTACCTACCTACCTACCTACCTACCTACCTACCTACCTACCTACCTACCTACCTACCTACCTACCTACCTACCTACCTACCTACCTACCTACCTACCTACCTACCTACCTACCTACCTACCTACCTACCTACCTACCTACCTACCTACCTACCTACCTACCTACCTACCTACCTACCTACCTACCTACCTACCTACCTACCTACCTACCTACCTACCTACCTACCTACCTACCTACCTACCTACCTACCTACCTACCTACCTACCTACCTACCTACCTACCTACCTACCTACCTACCTACCTACCTACCTACCTACCTACCTACCTACCTACCTACCTACCTACCTACCTACCTACCTACCTACCTACCTACCTACCTACCTACCTACCTACCTACCTACCTACCTACCTACCTACCTACCTACCTACCTACCTACCTACCTACCTACCTACCTACCTACCTACCTACCTACCTACCTACCTACCTACCTACCTACCTACCTACCTACCTACCTACATACCTACCTACCTACCTACCTACCTACCTACCTACCTCCACGAGGGGGAGGCTGTACCCCCATGTGGCGCGTCCTCGGGTGGCGGATTGAGGAGTGCTCGCTATAGGCACATAATACTACATACGTAGTACTGCCTGCAGAGGGTAGGAGAAAAATAAAATATCTCCCGCGGACCAAAAGCCAAACGAAGATCTGTTTAAAATCACCACAAGAAACGAGGATGGATCTTCAAAGCATGGCTGACCAGACGCTCGCTGGTTGCCGCAGCGCGACTTAACTTCGACTGTTGAGGGTGGAGGATGTGAGATAAACTGGGCTCTGACACTCCCAGGCTGCCGGTAAGTACAGGAGCCCGGGGCGGTTTAGCCGACATGCCCTAGCTGCTCTATCAACCGGCGAAAATCCTGATGGCTATGGTGGTGCCGGGTGGCGCCCGGACAGGGCCCCGTCATGGTCAGAAGGGGGGCCCCGCTACCCCCCTCCGGATACTTTACGAGGACGACTTGCGCTGGGGCACGAGGCCAGAATACACGTCTACGAAGCCAGAATTGAGAGTGAAATCTAAGTGGAAAGTAGGTGAGAGAAGAGAGAAGGGGAAAAAAAAAAAAAAAAAAAAAAAAAAAAGAAATATGATACGTACACCAGCAAGGACAAACGTAGGGACTTCGGATACCCTAAAAAGTGTCATTGAAACTGGGTTCCCTACCCAGAAACCAGGCAGCAACAACAGCCTGGTAAACGAGCAGGGAGTGAAACTAGTCAGTAACAACTGCCTGGAAAGCACTTCAGACGGAGAGTTGATAACACCTCTGTCCCCCATTGTCCATGTGACGGAGTATGGAAGTGGAGGTATAGAGGACAGAATAAGAGAAGATCAAGAAAAGGAGCAGGATAAAGAGACTCGATCGTTCAAGCTCCTCAAAGAGCAAGTCGAAGCTCTGGTGGCGTTTATCTTGGGTAAGAAAAACATACACACAGAGTTGAAGACTATGGCGAAGGCTACTAGCAGAGCGCTACAGGACTTTACGAAGGCCAAAGCAGGTACTCAGTCGAAGGATAGAAGTAGCAAGGATCGAGAGAGCCAAACCTCTCCCTCCTTCGTTCAGAAACAGATGGACCAGACTCCGAACAAGCATCGGAGAACATCACCGCAGCAGGTCACGGCGGCCAGGAAGAAGGCACAAAGGACGACAACATCGCAGTCCCCACCACCGCCCTCCACAGTCAGAGAGACACCTTGGCAGGTAAAGGAAACGAGGAAGATAAAGAAAAAGAAGAAAAAAGAAGACGGGATGAGTGACACTGGTGTCTTAAGCCAAAAAGGCACTAAAAAATCTAAAACGACACGGGCAAGACCAACCCGACCGGAGGCCCTTATTATAAAGGCCGCCGAAGGGACCTCTTACGCTGATATCTTGAGAAAGATGAAGGCGGAACCCAAATTGACGGCACTCGGCGAATGCGTAAACAGGGTACGCAGGACTGCGGCTGGGGACCTGCTTTTGGAACTCCAACGCACAGCGGAAGGGAAGGCTACGGAACTCCGGCAAGCGGTGCAAGAAGTGCTAGATGGGGGTACCAAAATAAGGACCCTACAAGACGTAGTGGCCTTTGAAATAAAGGATCTCGACGTACTAACTAGCAAGGAGGACATTCTAGAGGCGCTACGCAGGGAGTTCCAAAGTAGCGACGCGTCCACATTGGACGAGATTGTAGTAAAATCATTGCGTAAGGCATACGGTGACACGCAGACCGCGGTCACCCAAATGCCAGCAAAAATGGCTCAACAGATGATAGCTAAGCGCAAAATCAAGATAGGCTGGGTAGTCTGCCGAATACGGCAGATGGAAAGGAATATACGTCCACTTAGATGTTATAAGTGTCTAGGATTTGGACATATCGCCAAAAGTTGCAAGGTAGCACAGGACCGAAGTAACCTCTGCTACAAATGTGGAAATATAGACCATAAAGCAAGAGAGTGTAAGAATCAACCAAATTGCGTACTCTGCTGTGAAAGGAGCGCAGGAGGAAAAACTGATCATGCAGCCGGTAGCTACACATGTCCTATCTACAGAGCTGCATTAGAAGAGTTAAAAGAAAAAAAAAAAAGATAATGAAGATAGTGCAGTTAAACCTAAATCACTGCGAGACAGCACAGGACCTACTTAACCAGTACGTTCGAGAGACGAAGGTTGATGTGGCCATCATATGTGAACAATACAGAGATCTGGACCAGCCATCATGGGACACGGACGACACTGGCAAAGCAGCGATCTGGACATGTGGCGACGTAGCTTTCCAGGAAAAAATGATGACTCGTGAGGAAGGATTTGTACGGGCGAAGGTAGCAGGTATATACGTATACAGCTGCTATGCCCCGCCTAATGCGCCAATTGAACAGTTCGAAAGACTGTTAGATCGACTCGTACAGGATATGGCGGGAAGAAAGCCAGTAATAATAGCAGGCGATTTTAACGCATGGGCCGTAGAGTGGGGCAGCCAAAGGACTAATCAAAGAGGACGGGTGCTGCTGGAAACATTCGCACTCCTAGATTTGGTACTAGTTAATCAGGGTTGTACCAACACTTTTAGAAGAGGGGACACAGGATCTATAGTAGATCTGACATATGTTAGCAGCTGTTTAATTGACTCAGTCGAAACGTGGATCGTGAGTGAACACTACACCAATAGTGATCACCAGGCCATAATTATGGAGATAGGAAGATCAAAGCAGGGTTCCAGCGCGAGTACAAGGACCAATAGAATCGGTTGGAAAGTGAAAGACTATGATAAGGAGATGTTTCTGTTGGCACTGGAGGAAATACAACTGTTTGGGACAGCGGACAGCAAGGCTAAACAGGTGATGAAAAATATCACCCGAGCCTGCGACGCAGCTATGCCAAGAAGAGTGCCCAACCAAAGACGACCACCAGTATACTGGTGGAATAGTGAGGCGGATAGCGCTCGTAGCGAGTGCCATCGGACTAGGAGACAGGAGCAGCGGGCAAGAAAGAAATACTATAAAACTGGAAGAGGCCAGGAATTAGTAGATGCCTACCACCAGGAAATGAAGGACGCTAAGCGAAAGCTTAAGAAGACAATCCGTACCAATAAGCGACGGTGCCTGAAGGAATTACAGGACGAGGTTAATAAAGACCCCTGGGGTAGACCTTATAAAATAGTAATGAAGAAGATCAAAGGAAGCTACGCACCCCCTCCCAAGTGCCCACAATTATTAGATCGAGTAGTGACTAAACTGTTCCCCACACAACGGGACGAACCGTGTGTTATAGAATCAGAGGCAAACGAAGAAGCTATTCCTCCAGTCACAATGGAGGAACTGCTAAGCGCTTGCAAGAGGGTTGGAAACAACAAGGCTCCAGGCCTGGATGGCATTCCCAATATAGCATTGAAACATGCTATATTCGCCCAACCAGAGATCTTCATAGACTTGTACAACACATGTCTAAAAGAGGGAATATTTCCCGCCGACTGGAAGAGACAACGACTTGTGCTACTACCAAAGGGAAAGAAGCCACCTGAGGACGCTTCATCATACAGACCGCTCTGCATGCTGGACACCTCAGGCAAGATTCTGGAACGCATAATTTGCGTCAGAATGGATCAGGCAATAGAAGAAAAAGGGGGACTTGCGGAACACCAATACGGCTTTCGGAGGAAACGATCAACTCTAGACGCAGTGAACATAGTGATTGACACTGCGCGCGCAGCGATAGAGGGAAAGAGATGGAAAGGAGGAGCAAAGGAGTATTGCGCTGTCGTCACTCTGGACGTCAAAAATGCATTCAACTCGGCCAAATGGACCAAAATACACGAGGCATTTCGTAAACAAGAAGTGCCTTTATATATAAGAAGGATGATGTCCGACTACTTGAAGGACAGAATCTTATTATATGACACTGACAATGGCACCAAGACCTATGAAGTAACAGGAGGAGTACCCCAGGGATCAGTGCTTGGTTCACCGACTTGGAACAGCGTGTACGATGGGGTACTAAGGCTACAGTTACCCAAAGGGGCGACAGTGATAGGATTCGCTGATGACATAGCACTAGTCGTGGTAGCGAAAAGCATAGAAGATATAACAGAGATAGCTGACGAGGCTATTCGTATAATACGCGAATGGCTGACAGAGACAGGACTGGAATTGGCCAGTCATAAAACCGAAGTTCTTCTTATTTCTAGTAGGAAGAAAATGGAGAAAATAACGCTAATAGTGGATGGACACAAGATTGTTTCTCAACCAACCATTAAGTACCTGGGCATTACCATTGATGCAAGACTTACATTTAAGCAGCATCTTGAAACAGTGAGTGATAAAGCAGCAAAAGTTGGCGCTGCTTTATCTCGATTGATGCCAAATGTAGGAGGGCCAACGCAAGGTAGAAGGTTGCTCTTAGTCAGTGTAATCACATCGATTATGTTGTACGGGGCTCCTATATGGGCAGATGCCATGTTAGTGAAAACGTACGCAAACAAGCTGTCGACTGTATACAGACGAAGTGCACTTAGGGTCGCGTCTGCTTATCGTACGGTATCAGATGAGGCTGCCTGTATTATAGCAGGCATGCCGCCTATTGACCTCCTAGCAATGGAGAGAAAGAATGTCTTCGAGACAAAGCGACAACAAAATGACAACACTCAGAAGGACATCTGGGATTCCGCGAAGAAGCAGACACTGACTGAGTGGCAAAAAAGATGGGACTCCAGTGGCAAGGGGCGATGGACACATCGCCTCATACCAAGGATAGAGGGCTGGACCGAAAGAAGACATGGGGAAGTAAATTACTACCTCACACAGTTTTTGACCGGGCACGGATGCTTCCGGGCGTACCTGCACCGATTCAAATTAGAAGACCGTCCAAACTGCCCAGTGTGTATGGACGCTGACGAGGATGCGGAGCATGTCTTCTGTGACTGCTCACGATACCAACAGGAAAGAGAAGAACTTGAGAGCTATCTCCAGACCAGAGTAACACCTGAGTCGATTATGGAGGCTATGCTGACTTCGGAGGATGGATGGTGCACAGTAAACAACTATGCAGCAGATATACTTAAGAAGGTCAGAAAAGACGAAGAAGGAAGAAGAAAAAGACGAGAGATGCTGAATGAAGCTGGCGACCGGACGATGCGGTAAGAAGTAGAAGGCACACAACACGGAAGACTACTAATGACGGTAATGGGAGAACCAGTGATGCCGACCACATTCACAGAAGAGGGCAGAAGCCCAATGACCCCCGCGAAGCATTGCTTGGCGGTAGTACCGCGGGGAGGTCAACTCAGAAGAAAGGGCACGGTTCACTTTACTAAGGGTCAAAAAGTGAACGGAGGGGATCCGGTTGCGGTGGGGCGTAAAAACCCTGGCGTATACTGGAAGGTTTAGTGAGTGCGAGTCTCACACACGGTGGTACTTCACTATATCATGTCATGGTCCATAATGGATTTGACTTAAACCTCTCTCTCTATAAGAAAAAAAAAAAAAAAAAAAACCTACCTACCTACCTACCTACCTACCTACCTACCTACCTACCTACCTACCTACCTACCTACCTACCTACCTACCTACCTACCTACCTACCTACCTACCTACCTACCTACCTACCTACCTACCTACCTACCTACCTACCTACCTACCTACCTACCTACCTACCTACCTACCTACCTACCTACCTACCTACCTACCTACCTACCTACCTACCTACCTACCTACCTACCTACCTACCTACCTACCTACCTACCTACCTACCTACCTACCTACCTACCTACCTACCTACCTACCTACCTACCTACCTACCTACCTACCTACCTACCTACCTACCTACCTACCTACCTACCTACCTACCTACCTACCTACCTACCTACCTACCTACCTACCTACCTACCTACCTACCTACCTACCTACCTACCTACCTACCTACCTACCTACCTACCTACCTACCTACCTACCTACCTACCTACCTACCTACCTACCTACCTACCTACCTACCTACCTACCTACCTACCTACCTACCTACCTACCTACCTACCTACCTACCTACCTACCTACCTACCTACCTACCTACCTACCTACCTACCTACCTACCTACCTACCTACCTACCTACCTACCTACCTACCTACCTACCTACCTACCTACCTACCTACCTACCTACCTACCTACCTACCTACCTACCTACCTACCTACCTACCTACCTACCTACCTACCTACCTACCTACCTACCTACCTACCTACCTACCTACCTACCTACCTACCTACCTACCTACCTACCTACCTACCTACCTACCTACCTACCTAGAAAATTTTTTACATCTATAAAAGTGATAAAATTATTAAAAAATAAGTGTTACGTTGACAATGTTCATATAAAAAAATACTTCTACTCGCTCAAATAAAAATCCCTACGTTCATACTAAAAGTACTACTATAATGAGTATCTCCATAAATTTTTAGCCCAATCCATCCATGAGTAGACTTGGAATCTTACGGACAGTGCTTAAAGTCTTCGAAAACAGTCTGGTTTGCCATGGAGGCATAGAAGGTCCAACGTAGGTAAAAAATATATAAATTGGTAGGTTTTTATGTATACTTTCAGGAAAAAAAACCCTTATTAAAATAAATATCAAAATAAAAATTCCTAATCAATTTTTTTGTTTCACATTTTAAAAGTGTGTGCCCCCTTAAGTCTATTAATTTACTTTTCGAACTATAATCTATTTAAATCATAAATAAATGTTACATATTCATGATTTTTTAAAGGTTAATATCATTATATGTCATTAATAATTCAATAACAGTACATTAAAAAATTTTAACTTATGTTCGAAATACATCAAACAATATTTGAAAAAAGATTCAAAATGATTCACTGAATTTATTGACGCAAATCAACTTTAGCATACTGGAAAGCTTGAAGCTGAGAAGATCGAGCTAAAAACAAGACTAAAATTCTGATATATAACTTATTGCATCTTTGCATTACATTTATTAAAACTCTTTAAATCTTTCATGTATCAAATACATTTGGTACAATATCGGGTAACTATATCAGGTACTATATTAGGTAAACAATAATTAATTATAAATATAATAAACTTGCAACTCTTCATTTTATTTGGTAAGAAAGCGTAAAAACGAATATGTATTGCTAGTATCCATTTGTAAATTATAACATTCATTTCATATCCGAATATAATTAGACTATTGCAAAGTCATTATACGCATCTGCGTATCCACGCGACATCTCTCATGGTTTCGCCTTTTGACCGGCAGCCACGAGTCGCATTGCCGATTCGCGCAAACAAATGCTAAACCGTGGAGAACTGTCGGCAATGCCAATCTCAATGAAGAAATATACAATAAACTATAGCGAGTTACCAAATTCATGTACAACAATGATGCTCTCCCCTGTTCAGACTCTTGGCCTTATGCATTCGATGACCTTCAGCGAAGAGCGAACTCCCATTTGAGGTTCCATGATAGTCTCAGGACGACCGCGAATCGTCCCGAACTAGTGACACTACAGCCGTGGAATTGCACTGCCAATTTCCACGCACTGCAAGAGCTTCACACTTTAAGAGCGTCATTGATACAAAACTTTGGCGTCCCCAGTTATAGCCTCACTTCCTAGTGATTCCTACAGCTCAACCCTATGCTTGTTTGAGCGGCGGTCATTTTGCTTATCGGAAAACACTTGGCTTTTGTAGTGAGCCTACTCTTACAGCTCATCCCTGTGCGTGCTTGCGCGGTGGGACTATTGCTCATAAGAGAAGTTATGCTATAACTATTGCAGAGCCATTCTATTTTTCCTAATTTCCAAGATAAAAATTACTTCGTTTCGCACAGAGTTTAAACCAATTCACCTGGGCCCTAGGCCAATTGGAAAAAACAGCTAGCAAAGACAAAGTAACCATAATACTTCCCATGAACGACAACATTTTTCCAAACGTAAAATATATAATTTACTTCAAATTTAAGGATGATTTTTACTTTTACTATTCTTTCGTTTAATCAATAGTTTTCAAACGATGATTAGCATGTTCGAATATCCCGTTAATTGAATATCGCTTTTAATAATTTCATCAAATTGTATACCATATAAACCATATCAAAATATGACGAGTCGCAGCACCTCAAAAGCCTACTGCGATAAATTATCAGTTAACAAATGTTTTTATTTCTATTTTTGCATAGCGCCTCTAAAGCCTACTATGCATGTACGTATTTAGCGAACATTTGTGTATAGCGCCTCTAAAGCCTACTATACACTTCTAACAAATAGTTCATAATAATTCGAAAATTTACAGAATTTTTAATATTTCGACGTATATCCTAAATCCGACTTTGTTCAAAGCTAAAAAATGTACCGCACACTAAGAAAACATCTCTAGAACGTTTGTACACGAATATTATGTTTTACCTACAATACTTCACCCCATGCAAGTTAATAAAATTTTTGTTCTTTTCTTCATTTTTTTATACTATTTTATTACTCTAAAACCCAATCGGTTCACCTGTAAAATTTTAATAATTCTCAGCCCGTTCTAATATATGTCACATTTTGAATCCCCTGTTGATGCGTTTATTGCACGTATCATGACGAAAGCATATGTTTCTTATCTTATAAGTTACGGTTTAAAATCGCTTATAAACGTTGGTCGCTGCACCATAACCGCTTCTTGAAAAAGGCGCGCATAAGCGCTCTGGTCCCTTTGACAGCAGCATGCCTCCTCGTCGTTGTTGCTTCCGCTCGCGTAACTTCGCCTGCCGATGTAGTCATTACATCAGTCATTGAAGGTGATCTTTTCAATTGCAGCTTGGTTGCTGATAAATCCTCTCTAAAACAAAGTTTACCATCAATAAGAATTTCACATTAAATAAAATGAATTTTACAATTAATAGTATTAAACAGAATAACATAAGCTAATTACGTCGCACTCAACAGACCCATAATATTAAAAGTTACTGACTTTCCAAAATTCTTTATATACAAAAAAATATACTATAACGCTACATTATAATATTACACAGCACATTGTGTCACGCTCCAAATGATTCTTGCCATGGGAAAGTACGATAGGCCTACTTTAATTGTTTTTCAAGGAATCCCAATAGTCTCACTATGAAAACTGAGCGCCGTACATTGACACCCGATACGCGGCTGCACCGACTTCGAGCATGCTCGGACGCGCGGCTGCTCCCCGCCGCGACGCATTTCTTTCACGCGGTAATACAGTGTACCATTGTGCGTCACACGAATTTCCCCAAGCTACTTTTATTTTGAATCTTAATCAATATTAAGAAAAGGCAAATACGACAAAACTTTTCTCGCGTTATTCAACTGTTACAAACAAGTCATGAGGTATAAATGACAGAAATGTACTTGCAATACATTCAAAACACTTCTAAATTTAGCTAAATTAACATGTTGCTGCACGAGTAAATTTCATTTATTTTAAGACCTTTTAATATCAATTATTATTTGCGAAAAATCTATTATTGAGTATTAAGTACTAACTCCATATATTAATTCATAAAATACATTAGATTAGCAGCCAGTTTGTAAAATGCGCAATATTCTTACAATCTTTCAAATAATATGTACATTGTTCTCAAAACTTTTATTCTATAAAGAGTCAATTAAATAGAATTCTATCTACTGATTTTGGCAGTTTGAAATTGGATACGACGTTTCATGCAAACATTCAGTTACGATAATTATTATTACTTGTGCTACTTTATGCGGCTGTACGTTACACATTTTTCTTTTTTAAAATCATGAACGTCAATTTTGCTCGCACTCAAAACTCATTATATTTATTCATAATACTTTCACTGTAGGAATATTTCCGTATTCAATGGTATCATAATTAAAACAAATTCCCATTTAAAGAAACATGATCATGGAGCACGCGACAGGGTATACTTGTCAAAAGTTCTAAGCATAAAATCACTTTATTTTGCAACTGTAACTTAATTATTACAAAGTAATCGATAAACCGATTTTGTTAAACATGTCTAGCTTTACTAAATCCTTTATTAATCGCTCTAATTAAAACGCTCTAACAACTAAACAATAGGTACTTTATAAAATTACTTTATTTTCCACATTGCCCATGTCCTTAAATTTCAACCAAATGTCAAATAATAAATAAAAATATATTCAACTACTAAATTAATAACCAAATATAAACAAATTAGACTGAATGCGTGTAATAGAATTTGAATCCTATTACACGCATAATTTCAATATAAAATTAAATTACCACAAAGTATTAAAATACACCGTGCAATTTAATTTAACAAAAATAAATAAATACAGAATCATTCTGGCTTTTTAGATAATAATGTACTTATCTTGATGTTTTTGTCTCTGTTTTGTTCTTTAACGAAGAATTCCCAAAAACTACGGTTAATCAGCTTCTGTCCTTCTATACCATCGTCGACGAGGTTAGCCATCGTAAAAGTCAAAATTAAGAGGCCGCTTTGGCATCGTCATTGTTATCGGCACGCCTTTATCTTGACTTGACTTCTTTCTTCTCTGGGCAGCGGCGTCGGTTTCGAATCCACGTATATGTCAGCTTTACTGATTTTGCCTCGTACTTATTTTCAAATTAAGTCATCCTGATTAGCTTTATTTTTCACAGGCCTTATTCTCTTCATTGACGGCATACTTCTTTTCAATTAAGTTATTTCGCTTAAAACACTTTTTTCAAAAACCCTTTTACACATGTCCCACAAAACACAATTAATCCCGATGTTTATTCCCGGGTTTCTGGCACCAAATTGTTCGGGACGAGATTAAACTAAGGATTTTGTTAAACTAATTTATATACCATTTATGATAAAGTCTGTTATTTATTAAATACAACATTCGCCTTACTAGTATAACGCGCTTTGTAACTACCGATCTGTATAAAGGCCAGAGTGCATCTGGTCTCTGCGTCATTCTTTTCCGAGTTAGAATGAGCCGCTATACGCGCCACCAAAAACATACATAAGAAACTTGAGAATGTCATCGCATTTGAACTATACAGAAAGTTTTAGAGACCTTTTGCATAGGAACTTATTACACAGTTACATTTTATTATTACTAATGGATTCTATCCGTAACAATATTACAATATATGAACTGATATACTATAAACAAAAGATACTTTAAGTGATGAAAATAAGATTTTTTTTAGAAAAATGTTCATATCGCAAAAGTGATTATCGACAAGTAGAGCAGTATTCAACAAAATACTGTAGACTCTTTTTATTTATTATTCGATTTTAATTTTGAAGGTCTCATTTTGTTAATTCCTTGAATCATTTCATGGGGACTTATCGATATGAAAATTGGAGAAATTCGATAAACATGCAAAGTTTTATCCAATTGTTTATGAAACACATTCACGAACTTATAAACAATTGGCTGTAACTTTGCAGATTTATCGATCTTTTTTCAATTTTCACATCGATAAGTCCCCTGAAATCGTTCGAGGAACAAAATGAGACCTTCAAAATTAAAATCGAATGAGACAAACAAGTCTGCAGGGTTTGTTGAATATTTCTCTAGTAGATGATAATTACTTTCGCAATATGGGAATTATGTTGAAAACAAATTTTTTTTCATTACTTGAAGTATCCTTCCTTTATATTATATCATTTCTTATATTACAAAATGAGAAAAAATTATTATATAATTTTGTATACGTAAGGTGCATATTTATGCAGAGAAACAATCTGTTTGCAAAAACCAAAACGAATCGATTGTATACAACTCAGCGAGCGTGGTACTAAGAAAGGTGACGGTAACGTGCTCTAATGAGTGTATTAGGCTGATTCACTTATATATAACGTCAAAGTTGGCGCTAACACTGAGGGTGCAAGATTTAAATCTAAATAATGTTATAATATATGTATACATCCTATAATATATACCATCGTAATAAATCACAAGAAATATGTATTAACAATTCAAAGTGTGCCTTTAACGTAGAAAGGCATGCGCTATATAATTTATTTACAATACCACATGTTTCAGAGAGAAAATGTGTGAAGAAGATCAAAGTTTTGACAATCATTTATTTTTTTACGTTTTAACGAGTTTATGCAACTTGTATTAAGATATTATATTTTTAGTGACAAAAAAAGGTTTAAAAGTACATGTGCTATTATAATAATTATTATTTATTAGCTATTAACGACTATTATTTTCGCAATAGTGGAAAGTATTTTCGGTATTTTTGTTGTCGTATTTGAGGTTATTTTAATCGTTTTTACAATTTATATTAAAAGTTGCATTCCTGAAGATAATGCAATTCATAGAAATGCTATTTGCATACTGTGATTAACTTTTATTTTAGCTTTTAGATGAAAGAAAATTCGGTAGTGTTTTCGAAGTTAGAAATTCCGTCAAATAATAGCTTTAAAATTTTTGTATTTAATACATCCGCTTTTTGATTATTATTATAATAGCATAAGATGTATTCTACATCAAATATTCACCAATCATGATTACTAGTAGTAAAGACAAACTCAAAATTTCTTTTGACTAGAAAAAGGAATCTTAACCTGTTTCTGATCAATAGGATAAACCAATATTAATTTATTCATATATTGGAAAAAATATTAATACAAATCAAAATAATTATACAAAAAATAAGATCAATTACAAAAAAACAGAAAATACGTTAAAGCAATCTGTAGAATAATTGAATGACTCGCGCAAGGGAAAAACTCTACAAGGAAATTCTAAATCTAATAATGAGAACGATTTAGATAATATTACTTTTGACAAAGAAATAAAGATAATACCCTCAATATATGAGTGATTAGGTAAAATTATGATATCTAAGTACTTTAAGGAAGCTAAACATTTTTTTCGCGACCTTTATAATTTTTGCTTTAATAGAATATGGTTAACGTTTCGAATCAGTACATCAGATACAATAGTCATACAATGTAAAATAGTTATACATAGTACAGTACTGTATTGCGGATTGCATTTCCATGTCTCTACTGTGAGGCATGGAATAAGTGAATATGTTGATGATATAACTCATCGAAGTTGCGATGAAGCGTTCTATACGGGTGTTCTTGAAATAGGTAATAATCATACTATTAGTAGAATTAAGGTTAATCATACAATAACTCATCCCAATGTACTTGCGGGTTATATTAATAGTGAAGGTAATTGTAACGGAGCTCTAAATGCTGATCCTTATTAATCATGGGAAAATGTAATGTCCAAGGGACTGTAAAAATAACTGTTCAAAAGCCAGAAGCTTAAATCAATCTAAATAATAATAAAATTTACCTGCACTTTCGTATAAGTCAATTCGTTTACTTAATACATTTGAATAGCTTACCTGCATCAAATATATGACTTTTTTATTTATTGAAATAACTATTTTGACATTAAATATATCATTCTGCACTCGTATAACCTGAAAAGATTTATGCTACGAAATTAAAATTTATAAAAGAACCATACTTGCAAAGTGTAAATATATCATTCGTATATGCACTCGTATAACCTGAATTAGCAATTTCATATATATTTTGTCCAATATATGAATCGATTAATATTGGTTTATCCTATTGATCAGAAACAGGTTAAGATTCCTTTTTCTAGTCAAAAGAAATTTTGAATTTGTCTTTACTACTAGTAATCATGTTTGGTGAATATTTGATGTAGAATACATCTTATGCTATTATAATACTAATCAAAAAGCGGATGTATTAAATACAAAAATTTTAAAGCTATTATTTGACGGGATTTCTAACTTCGAAAACACTACTGAATTTTCTTTCATCTAAAAGCTAAAATAAAAGTTAATCACAGTATGTAAATAGCATTTCTATGAATTGCATTATCTTCAGGAATGCAACTTTTAATATAAGCTGTAAAAACGATTGAAATAACCTCAAATACGACAAAAAAAATACCGAAAATACTTTCCACTATTGCGAAAATAATAGTCGTTAATAGCTAATAAATAATAATTATTATAATAGCACATGTACTTTTAAACCTTTTTTTGTCACTAAAAATATAATATCTTAATACAAGTTGCATAAACTCGTTAAAACGTAAAAAAATAAATGATTGTCAAAACTTTGATCTTCTTCACACATTTTCTCTCTGAAACATGTGGTATTGTAAATAAAATTTAGCGCATGCCTTTCTACGTTAAAGGCACACTTTAAATTGTTAATACATATTTCTTGTGATTTATTTCGATGGTATATATTATAGGATGTATACATATATTATAACATTATTTAGATTTAAATCTTGCACCCTCAGTGTTAGCGCCAACTTTGACGTTATATATAAGTGAAACAGCCTAATACACTCATTAGAGCACGTTACCGTCACCTTTCTTAGTACCACGCTCGCTGAGTTGTATACAATCGATTCGTTTTGGTTTTTGCAAACAGATTGTTTCTCTGCATAAATATGCACCTTACGTAT
This sequence comes from Gastracanthus pulcherrimus, assembly GCA_949152435.1. Taxonomy (NCBI): domain Eukaryota; kingdom Metazoa; phylum Arthropoda; class Insecta; order Hymenoptera; family Pteromalidae; genus Gastracanthus; species Gastracanthus pulcherrimus. The sequence goes on along the minus strand of OX424573.1, from coordinate 82,265,411 downwards.
ACAAAATTATATAATAATTTTTTCTCATATTGTAATACAAGAAATAATATAATATAAAGGAAGGATACTTCAAGTAATGAAAAAAAAAATTGTTTTCAACATAATTCCCATATTGCGAAAGTGATTATCATCTACTAGAGAAATATTCAACAAACCCTGTAGACTTGTTTGTCTCATTCGAATTTAATTTTGAAGGTCTCATTTTGTTCCGCGAAGGATTTCAGGGGACTTACCGATGTGAAAATTGAAAAAAGATCGATAAATCTGCAAAGTACAGCCAATTTTTTATAAGTTCGTGAATGTGTTTCATAAACAATTGGATGAAACTTTGCATGTTTATCGAATTTCTCCAATTTTCATATCGATAAGTCCCCGTGAAATGATTCAAGGAATTAACAAAATGAGACCTTCAAAATTAAAATCGAATAATAAATAAAAAGAGTTTACAGTATTTTTTTGAATACTGCTCTACTTGTCGATAATCACTTTTGCGATATGAAAATTTTTCTAAAAAAAATCTTTTTTTCATCACTTAAAGCATCTTTTGTTTATAGTATATCATTTCATATACTGTAATATGAATACCGATTATTGTATAAATTATACTTAACTTACATATTTATGCAGGAGCCACTCACTGAATGTACATAATATTTATTCATGCATTGTATACAATCGATGTATTTAAGGAAATGAGTGAAGATATCGGTCTTCCCGAGGTAGATCGTTAGAGAAAGGAAAATTAATTGAAAATTCATTTCCTTTAACGTTTCGACGAACACTGTCGTCCTCGTCAGAATCTATAATATTTATTCAATGTAAAAATACAGAAGTTGTTACAACATAATATTAAATTTAAATAATGCAAAAACTTACAGATATTAGAGTGGCGCTTACAAGAGAATCATGTGCAAAAGCAGAAAAACCTCCTCCTCCGCGTTGCGCGCGGGAGGTGGGGAGGAATCGACACGAGCTGTAGTTGTTGTCTGCTTGCGATTCAATGTATGATTTCATTCGGGCGCTCGCGGTACATTATATACTCTCGTTTGGAGAAGTTCGTCACGTTTGTTTACATTTCTTTCTCGCGTTATTCGCTGTGTGTACCGGTTAGTCTGGCGTCAAATCAGGCAGTCACCCATTTAAGTACTAGCCACGTTTAACGGTGCTTAACTTCGCTGATTGCTCGAGGTGTCGTTGTGCCACCCGACCATAGTAGCGGTGCAAGCGAACATTTATATATTATATAATTCAGTATATCTACGTACCATCATCGAATTATATATAGTTTAAATATTTAAATAATATTAATAAATTACGTACAGAGAAACAATTGCTGTGATAAGGATTATTACCTATCGTTGTGTAAAATTTTAGTAAAAAAATACCTTTGTATCAAGCATAATGATAAAAACGCAAACTTTTTTTGAGTTATTAATTAGGAAGGGATATAGAATTTTTTTTCTTTTTCTTTTAAATTACATATATGGGAATTAATGCCCTTAACCCTCCTGCGCAAAAGTTTATTTTCGTGTATATGGACTAGATCGAATGTAAGTCTGTAACAATATTTTCTGCAAAATCGTAACATTTTCTAAATAATAGCTATACTATTTAGCTACAATTTGAGATGTTGTAGATGTCTCAACAAAGTAAAGATTTAAATTTGTGATACAAAATGTATACAAAAATGACGTGCGGTTTGGACGAGTATACTCGGCTTTCTGCGCAGGAGGGTTAACGAGGTAGCGGGTTGCAGGCTCCATCTCTGTCACCGAAAAATCAGGAGCGCCCGTTGTCTTAAGAGGTACGTGTTTACCACTTGAGCCATCGATCGCCTCTTTAAAATTAATTTATTAGAACAGAGAATTTCATATTGGAACAATTAATTTAGTTTGATGAAATAAGTGCCAATGAATTGGCAGCAGTTTTATCGTTTTATGATATTTTTATAATTAATGAATACATTAATTGTTCATAAACTCGAATATTTTACTAATTAAGATCATTTTCTGGTATTCTTTATAATTAAACATCTAGAATATTGTAATATTACATATTAAAAACCGCTGCTAATTCATTGCCACTAGGCTTCCTCAAACTTTATAAATTGTTCTAATATGAAATTATTTATTCTATTTAATAATGGGGTAGAAAATAGAAATGACAAGTCTTTTAATATTTCAAGCTTTTTAATATGATGAGATATATATGTTTAAATTTAGAAAATTAAAATGTATGCAAAAGTATAGCATAGATTATGAAAAAGTATTTAAAATATTTTTTAATATAAATAATGCGCACTATTTTCACAAATAAATTTAAAATAAGATGATAATATTTAATTATATTGTATCTAGTTTACACTTATTAGTAAGTGTATCTGTAATATCCTCTAAAAAACCGCTTAATTGTTCTAATATAAAAAATTTTATTCTAATTGTCTGAAATTCATTTAACTACGAAGGTAGTTCAATAAGTCTTTAGAATAAAGTATAAAAACAATTTTTTTTGGGTAAATTTTTTTTTATTTTTCAACATAATCTCCTTGGAGCTCTATACACTTGGTCAATCGCTTTTTAAGTTTTTTTAATCCTTCAGAAAAGTGCGTTTTCGGAAGTTCCTCAAAATAAGCACTTACAGAGACAATGACGTCTTCGTTGTCCGTAAATCTCTGTCCACCGAGCCATTTTTTCAAGTTTGGAAATAAGAAAAAGTCACTGGGGGCTAAATCTGGTGAATACGGTGAGTGTTCGACCAATTCGAATTTTAGTTCTTCAATTTTAGCCATTGAAACGAAGCATGTGTGAACTCGGGCGTTGTCGTGATGAAAGAGAATTTTTTTTCTCGCCAAATGTGGTCGTTTTTTTTTAATTTCTTCTTTCAGCTGCTCTAATAATGATGCATAATACTCACCAGTAATTGTTTTACCCTTTTCCAAGTTTTCAATAAGTATAATTCCACGTGCATCCCAAAAAACTGTAGCCATAACCTTACCAGCTGACTTTACGGTCTTTGCCTTCTTTGGAGCTGGTTCGCCTGTGGAAATCCACTGTTTGGATTGTTCCTTTGTCTCAGGAGTGTAGTGGTGTATCCATGTTTCATCCAGAGTCACAAATCGACGAAAAAATTCCTCAGGATTCCGACTTATGCGCGCCAAAAGAGCCTCAGAGGCGACCACTCTATTGCGTTTATTCTCAGCTGAGAGCAAACGCGGCACCCATCTTGCCGATAGCTTTTTCATGCCTAATTTTTCATGTAGAATTGAAACAACTGCACCTATAGATATCCTTGTGGCCTCAGCTAACTCACGCACTTTTAATCTTCTATCCTTCAACACCATATCGTGGATTTTATTGATGATTTCGGGAGTAGTTGCTTCTACGGGCCTTCCTGAACGTGGTTCGTCACTTATTGATGTACGACCACGCTTAAATTCATTTACCCAGTTATAAACCGTTGCTAAGGCAGGGGCAGATGTGCCATGAACTGAGTCCAATTCATTTTTTATCTCATATGGAGTTAAACCCTTTAAATGAAAATGTTTAATTACCGCTCTGAACTCGTTTTTTTCCATTTTTCTTAACAAGCAATTTTTTTTTTTCAATTGGTTATAAAAACACGTAAACTCAGAAGATGTGGACTGTGACTGCACCATATATCTAGTCGGGAGTGGTGCTGACTGAAAACAGATGATTTGGAGCGATTCGCGCGCCATCTGTTGGTCATTCTAAAGACTTATTGAACTACCCTCGTATATGACATAATGTAACGTTTCGGACAACTGTAATCAAAATTTGAATATCAATTTAACTAAATCGTGTATACGTCACTTTCGTTCTATTGCCTTTTCGACAGTCGCCACGAGGATTGCGAGCAAGGCACACTTATTTAGGCATAGTCTTACAATAAATTCTAGTCACAGCATATTTGATTCTTATCTTCATTATTATCCATCTACAATTTAACGTAATAATAAAGATTGGTCCTTCGCAGTCGGGATTGTGGAAATTGGAAAAGTGTACTGTGCTGAGTGGAGAATTAAGAAGACGCTACAGTGGACTCACGTGCCGCCATTAGCATATTAATTGTTATTGAGCGTGGAAAAGTGCCTTTACTAAATCAGTAAAGACAAGTGATTTGAAGCTTTATCAGTGCCTATATCGCATCCGCGTCAGTGAGAGGTATAAATTCATACTTGCCTCTACGTTGCTTGATAGTGCTAGTTAATCCAAGCGTTATCTAGCTATCTTTCTAAATATCCGTGACAAAGGATAGCAAGAGAGAAGACAATAGTTTTTCGGCCATATTGGGTCATTTGTCGCTCGACGAAAATTACGACGTCTTCGGAAGGTGTCGTATTTAGCCGCCTAACTTCGTGGGAAGCAGTCTAGAAGTAGGGATAGCGGAGAATCCAGCTATCGTCGTCTCCTCCTCACACCTCATTCGCTTTGCCTAGCTGCGAGTATAATACTCGGCCTCGCGGATTCTCCAGGCTCGCGGCTGAGTGGGGGACACATATTGGTGTCTACCTTTCGTACCATCTTCGTGCTTGCCTCACGGACCGACGGAAAAACAACGCCAAAATGACAGCGTTTTGGAGCTGCATTGGCGCTGCGTTTTCTACAGCTGAATAATATCAGCTTAAAACAACATGGTTTGGACTGCTCACGCAGTTTACTTATTTGAGTGTCTTTTCCTTTGAAATGCATTTATCGCAAACTAGCAAGAAATCTTCATTACAGTAAGTTCGTTCCAATTAGTTATTTATTGCTTATTGCTTGGCTTGTTTTGAGAGTTGACATTGTCGCTTTATTTACTTAACAGCTTGCGAACGCTAAGACTTACTGTATTATAGTTTGTCTTCTTTCACATGTACATTGCCCTCATGTGTACAGTGCTTCTTTTTGCCTTGCTAGCATGCGTATTAGAGTTGAATCTTTATTTGAATTGTGTTTGAGTGCTACATGCTATATATTGATGTACTCTTTACTTTGAGAATTAGCTCACTTTCATTTGACAATTGATTGCTATTATTGTTTAGCATTTGAATTAATTGTCGTCCTTTAAATTGATTATCGTACTTTGGATGGATCGTCGCAATTTGAATTGATCGTCGTATTTTTGAATTGAATATCGTTCTTTGGATTGATTGTCATACTCTACAATTTATTCCAGTACTCTTAATTACAACTTAATTAATTATTGCAACGCATTTAATAGATAAAAGGTATTATGGATACATTTGAAAAATCGAAAAAGGAATTATTAAGTAAAATCGATCGTTCCTTTACGAATTTTAAGAAAAAAGGTCAACCAAAAATGACCAGAGGAGCAACAACTGTACAGATTGGAAGTATTGAAAATTATTGAAAAAAATTGTTGGATGCTCATGATAGTATTATGGAACTAAGTACAACAGATTTACAACATAAGTATTTCTTAGAAAATTTCATTGATAGTGCTGAGGAAGTTTATTTAGAAAGAAAAGGAGAATTTCTTGAACATTATAATAATTTAACTATGCCTTCATTGCCTGCTTCATCATCGCGAACTCTCAACGTTACTACTCAAAAAGATTCTTTGAAGGCAAAGCTACCGAAGATCGACCTACCTAAATTTTCAGGTGATTTTAAAAAGTGGTCTTCATTTAAAAATTATTTTGATACTTCAATTGCCTCTCGCACTAATTTATCTGATATTGCTAAGCTACATTATTTACAAATGAGCTTTGAGGGAGAAGCATTTGAAATGATTAAAGAGATGCCTATTGAGGAAGGTAATTTTGACACTGCCTGGGATAAGGTGAAAAAACATTTTGAAAATAAAAGGAGAATAGTTAATTTGCATCTTGCCTCTTTGATCTCGCTCAAAGGTATGGCTTCTGAGTCTTCAGCAGAAATAAAGAGAATTTTAAGCGGTACCAATGGGCCACTTATGGCTTTAAAAGCAATCGGTCGTTCAACGGATACATGGGGTGATATTATCGTATATTTGACCGCCAGTCGGTTAGATACTCAGACCCACAAGGAATGGGAAACTTCTATGGGGTCATCTCTTGAACCTGCTAAATTTCAGGAATTGATAACGTTCTTGGAAACAAAAATTATGGCGTTAGAAACTATCGAGTCGAGCGATAAAAGTAAATCCTTCATTTCTTACTCTTCGTCGAAAATTAATTCATATAATCCATCTAAAGGTCAGTCGAATAAGCCTCAGACTGTTTCAAAGAATTTTCATGTAACTGAAAGTTCTAATAAGAATACTAAAGGTGCCCTTTGTTCTAAATCACATTTCATTTTACAATGTGAGAAATTTAAGGCCCAAACAGTAACTCAAAGACACGCCTTTGTCAAGAACAGGAAACTTTGCTATAATTGCCTAAGAAATCATCTTATTGAGAATTGTAATTCCACTAGTCGCTGTAAAAATGTAATAACAAACACCATACCTTTTTGCATTTTGAACCTAAAACTAATTTAGAAACTAATAGAGTACCTATCCATATTGATCAAAATAATGCTTCAAATGAGTTGAAATCTGTTAGTTCAGACGTGCTTGTTACTAGTTCTTCTGCTAATCACTTTGTCAAGGTAATACACTCAAATCCCAAAACTGCTCTGTTACCTACTGCCTGGGTGTATGTCTCTAACGATGCAGGAAAACAGATTCTCGTTCGAACGCTGGTAGATCAGTGTGCTCAGTCTTCATTCATTTCGGAGTCATTATGTCAAAGACTTAGATTGATAAAAAAACCAATTGTTTTGACTATAACTGGCGTCGGCAGTAAACGTCAGATAACTTGTAAAGCGGTTACTGAATTTACAATCAAACCACACTTTAATTCTACTTTTAGCTGCCAAGTGGTTGCCTATGTTTTACCAAAGGTGAGCAGCTATAAGCCAATCACAAAAGGCAAAGAGTTCAGTTGGAGTCATCTGCAGGGGCTTACACTGGCTTATCCGAACTTCAATAAGACTGGTGTTATTGAAGTCCTGTTGGGTACTGCTGTACACGCCCAAGTTGTGGAAGGTCAAGTGATCAAAGGCGAAAAGGAAGAGCCCATCGCTACTCAAACCCATTTAGGATGGTTAATTTCTGGAGAGACGACCAAACATCAATCAATAGCCGAACATGACTATGACGTCAGTTCATCGATACTACCGTTGCAACAGACATTAACGTTGGTACACACACTGGCGAACCAAAAGACAACCGACTGGCCACACTGCTATCAGACATAGAAGCCTGGAACAGTCGCTGCGTGGACCACCCAAGATCGATGGAACGGAAAAAGACAGCTCGGTCGATAACATCCGCACGAATACACCTGGAGAAACAGGAACGCCGAATGAGGAAACGATAATGCTGGTATCAGCGAAAGGAAATTATTTCCAGATACCAAAAGACATATCATTTGCTATAGCAGAATTGATCCAGGAAACCAGATCGCTCAGGCAACAAGTCAACGTCTTGAAGAAAGAGCAATTGCTGTTCAGCATAAGGCATGATGAAGGCAGACATTCCGTGAACTTCCAGGACACATACACGTTATTCAGCGACACGCAGGTAGATGATCGCGACGGCAGTTCGGCGCACTTACCCCTGGCCAATAGCGCTTTGGGGTGGGGAGAAGGTAGTCGAAGATCGACTACAACAGATGGCTAGCAAGAAAGTCGAGTAACCAACGAAATGAGAGAAAACCGGCCAACCGACGAGCGAACAAGAGACCGAACGAGCTTCGATCGGCCGGTCAACCAGTCAGTCGCTAACCCGAGATAGAATAGTCCAACTGGCGAGGAAAGAAGGAACCTTGGTACGTCGAGTTCAAGACTCCGGTCAGGAACCCTTGACCAGGTGACACGATCCGGCGGCAATACACGTGACGTCGGTCAAATAGTCAGGAAGTGGAACGTCAAGTTCTCTGGCAAGAAAGACCAAAGCATCGACGCCTTTCTCGCGACAGTTGATGACTGTAATACCCTGACTAACTTAGCGGACGACGATCTCCTGGCAGCACTGTCGGAGCTCTTCACCGATACATCAGAAACCTGGTACCGAGACAATAAAAAGAAGTGGAAGACTTGGAGACACTTCATTGTTTCGGTCAGACACTGGTATGGCACAAGCCGAAGGAGACGAGGCAGACATAGCCACAGCGAACATGCTTACCGGGGTAAGCATCGTCTGGGAGGAGGATGTAACGAGCCGCGAATAACTCACGAGCAATGCAGCGCGGAGCAAGAATATGCCAGCTGACGCCACCTGGCAGCCGCGCGCTTCAACAGGTACGTAGCAGAAGCGAGATCGTGCACACCGTCTCGGCCGTGGAGAAATGCCATTATCGAGATAGTTTCGGTGCCACGCACCACACGGTACAGACTCTCGTCGCCATTTAAGTACCTTCTCCCGTGCTTCAGAAAACACGTACTCGCGCTCGTTAATTTTTATCGGTGATTCTCGCGTGCATGGGTGGTAGAAGCCACTGATAGAGGCGAACGCTCCTCCATCACAAGCAGAGAAGAAAGAGAAGGAGAGCCCGCCAGACGAGGGGAGAAGCCTTGAACAGCGAAAACAGGAGACGCAGCGGCAATCGAGAAGGAGACAAAGAGACAGAGAGAGAGAGAAAGAGAGAGAGAGAGAGAGAGAGAAAGAGAGAGAGATACAGAGAGAAAGAGAGAGAGAGAGAGAGAGAGAAGTTCATCTATGAAAAAAGCCCTATTCACCCACTTATTAATAAAAATACGATGTGTAACACGGGTGGAAAGATCTTTTTCAGACTCGAATGATGATTTGAGCACACACGCCCTTGACTTCCACTCGTGCCCAATCATCATCCTCGCTTAGAAAAAAACAATTTTCCCCCCTAGTTGCACAATGTATTATTTTTGTATTTCCCTGATTTCGACGGAATTTCTACTTTAAGATAGGAAGTGAACAGATGCTATTTTATTTTTCTGAAAATAAAGCTTTCTCCTGGATTCTAGATTGAAATTCAATTTAATATCTCATTATGCCCTAGTGCACCTTATTCGATCATGCCGAAAAACCGCAGAATTATCGTATGTTTTGTGACGCGTATTTCATGTCAAAATATCTTTTAAAAATGGGGCAGTCAATCACGACCGAATCACCACCGTCATCAGAGCCGAGCATTAAAATAATTATTTACGCTGTTATTAACAAGGGGGGGATTTTTATTATTTGTTGGAGGGAATGAGGAGAAGAAGAATCGCGACCAAGGAAAAACATGGACAGTCACACACACACACACCGACGGTAACAGCTGATCGCGCAGCAAACGCGACTGACTGGAGCGAGCACCGAGGAGAAGACCCACATTCCCACATACCGACACTGCACTTACAATGACGACGACGCTGAAGAGAGCACGACTGAAAGCCTACAGCCCAGCAGAGGCACGCAGAAGCCCGGGCTTGAGCTGTTGGTGTGTACGCTGTGCTGTGGTATCACACATGGCAGATACTCCGTTGCGCGCTATACGCGCAACTCTTTCTCTCTCTTGCTCTCTCCCACATACCTCGACGATGATGAGCCGCTGCACGCGCACACACACACACACGCGCGTGACCCGTCCTCTCTCCCGATGCACGCAGACTCGGGAGGAGAGAGCATTCGCTGCAGCAGCGTAAGTTTCCTCGAGGCACACAACACCGGCTGTAGCCACGAACGAGAGAGCGCAAGAGAAAGAGAGAGAGAGAGAGAGAGAGATGCGGCAGCCGACAGCTCATGAGAGAACTGGTAGCAACCTCGCAGCGAGCCGCCTGAAGCTACCGGCCTACCATAGCGCGCGCATGCCGCCGCTGCCAACTGTGATGGCTCAGCGGCGACGAAAAGTCAAGCGCACAATATAGATGTACGCGCCCGGTTACAGCGCGCTCGAAAATAGAAATTCATATTTCCTCGCGCGCACCATGCAGGATGACCATCGTCGCGCAGACCAATCAACGATAGCGACTTATTTCGCTGTTCATCTAGCCTTGATTTTCGCGTTTAAGGAAATTCGAGGCGAATCAAGAAATAGATAAGAACAGAAGCAACAAGTGTTAACGGGCTGATGATAGACGAAGAAAAGCCGAAATTTGGGAAAGTTTTCCGGCCTCCCCGATTTTTCGCCATTGACTGCCCACGCGTTTAATCGTTTGCACATCGTCGCATAGGAAACTAGAGTAATTGGGAGTTGAGATTGTTGAGAGAGGGAGTATTGTTGAATTATTGTTTTTGTTATTTAGATTGTTGAGGGAAAGTAGTGAGTTGTTAAAGATAATATATTAGGTTGTTAATGTTGAGGGAATGCCAGAGCTTTGCAAGCGGGCAATTCGCGACTTCGTAGCGACCAAGAGGCGGTGGTTCGACCGTTGAAGCAACGTATATCTAGCGACCCTTTATTATGAAAGTTAATAAATAAAGCCTAAGTACTTGAATTATAAACCATAGTGGCCCGATTTATTAGTAGAAATTAGCATCCTGATTTTCATTCGTGGAACCTCGTCGGGGATAAGGGAGCTCATGCTAGCTAGCCGTGCTTTACCTGGCGCCCTTCATTAATTACAAAATTTCAGTAAAGTAAAGAGCAAAACGCTTGGAGTATATTAAATAAATAATTAACGTGAAAGAATAAGAAAATCTATGTTATAGTTTTTAAATGTATTAATTTGTAAAATAAATCTTCATTTATCTGCTTGTTTATTATAAAGGTGCGATCTAAGAACCAAAGCTTTCTATATAAAATTTTTACAGTTTAACGAGAGAGATGATTAAACATTTTTTCTGAGTACTGGGAAATATTACTTGGTATTTAAATAAAAAATATATAACCTATTACAATAACGCTAAAATATTCTGCTAGAATTAAATTTGAGCTTCAAAAGTTCTTAGACTATCATATAGTAAGTTATGAAACTTAGAGATAGAATTTCTTAGCTCAATTTTTTTATATAATACGTCAATATGGAACCTTTTAGTCCGTTAACAACGATGTGAAGTTACGTTCTTCCTTCAACTGTTAATTCTTGTATCACATTTATTCAAATTTACACATTAAATAAGATGATATTTGATTCAAACAAAACAATATATTCAAGCATTGAAGTCAAATCGGAAAATTTTCACAATAAAGGGATTTATTTTTTATAATATAAAATAAGATTTGTAGGTGTGTATATATATATATATATATATATATATATATATATATATATATATATATATATATATATATATATATATATATATATATATATATATATATACACACACACACATACACACATATACATATATATATCCATATAAATATACATATATATATCCATATAAATATACATATATATATCCATATAAATATACATATATATATCCATATAAATATACATATATATACACATATACATATATATATTATCGTGCATCGCCGCCATGTGCTCGGGGTTAGGCGAGTAAATTCGTGGTGGTGTGACCCCAGTACATAGAATCAGTGCGCGTCGGGCCAACGTTAGATTTACGGACATTATTGGAGAAAATTTGCGCGACTCGGAAAACTCGGGAAAACGGGGTGATTTGGTCGTCGCAAGAGACGCGTGCGAGGGCTAACGTAGCCATATTGTATAGCGACCGATAGATATTGCGCGAAAATTGTAAATGTGGCGACCGTGCGTATATTAACTGCAATAAAGCTTAGGTACTTAAAGAGAAACATTGTGTGTGTTTATTATATAATTATTAATTCCTGATTTTCCACTTCACGGAACTTCCTCTGGGAAAGGGCTTGTCCAGAGTTAGCCGCGCTTTACCTGGCGCCCATTAACATAGAACAATTCGGTAAAGTGTCGAGAGATGTCTAATAAATAAGCCGTCGTAACGAAAAGCCACGTTACAACCCAATAAACTTTAAGTAACTCTCGTCTACGATCAAGATCTATAATAATAGATCAGCAAAAAATGCAACTTGCATCACACCAATCAGTAATTTACCCTTCAGCTATAATGTTTTCAGTTTTGATTGTATACTCTTTTCCTCAATTCCGTAGTCGTTTCGGTGTATATATATATATATATATATATATATATATATATATATATATATATATATATATATATATATATATATATATATGGACCTGCCATCCAATTCCATGTTGATGTCCAGATACCCCAATACTTTCTTTGTTCTACCTAACACACTTCTTATAACAGAGTTCGCTGGTCGCAATCGGTCCTTGAACTTAGCCGCTATCGCTGGTCCTACTAGGGAGACCGTGGCTGCTCCATTAATTACGGCTCTGTACGGCCTACCACCTAGTATTACCTTCGTGAAGATGCGGTTCTCTGCGCTCATACCTGCGACTTCGTCTTCGCCTGGTTCCGGAACCTCAAGTTGGTCGGCCTCCGGCGTACGTAGTAGGCTGCTCTCCCCCCCTAGACCAGATGTGGGCACCCCATCATCTAAGTCTGTAACAGAGGTGGAGGGGCCCTCCAACGAGGGAGTGGACACCTGTGAGCCTTCCAGAAGGTCGACCGTCTCTCGCACGAGGGCTAGGTGCTCAAAATCCTTCTGCTCGTCAGCTGTTGGATTAAGCGCCGTTACGTCGGACCCTTCGAGGATCGGTAAGGTTGTCACTCTTTCGGTCACTCTTTTGCTCTCACGACTCTTTCTATTCTCTACGTTATTTCTCTCTTCTCGAATTTTGTTGCTCTCACTACACTCTCTCCTCTCTACTTTTTCTCTCTCTTCTCGAATTTTGTTGCTCTCACTACACTCTACTCTCTACTATTTCTCTCTCTTCTCGAATTTTGTTTCTCTTACTACTCTCTTTACTTAATGGTCTTGTTGTCGCTATTGGTGAGGTCCTATTTAAACCTCCGCTGTTTGAAGTATTACTCCATACTGGGTGAGTCTCCTCATCTGACAATATGGACTTAATACTTTTAGCTGCCTCGCCTATCATCGATCCACTTCTCTCTTGGTCGCTGCTAGTTTTCGCTTTCTCTAGGGTCGCTATTCTCTTCTCCTGTATGGTCGGTTGGGCGCTATGCTGGCTTCCCTTTATTGTTGCCAGTTTCGTCCCGTTTGCGGTTGCTGGGGAGGTATGGGACTCTTCTGCCTCCCATGCATCCCGTTTCCCATGGCCTGATTATTTGGAGAAGACTGCCATGCCGGCTGTCTATTGGGACATTCGTTTGCATAGTGTTCCATCGCCCTACACAAGTAGCATGTCCTTTGTGGACATTCTCTTGCTCGGTGCCCTACCGTCTGGCATGTATAGCATGCACCATATACTTGTATATTTTGAGCAGGAGGCCCATTTTGGTCTGTAGTTCCTCTCATATTATAGGCGCTTCGGCCGGTGAATCCTTGGGCCTGACCACCTCTACCCTGAAACGAGTTAACATCCTGGGGAGGAGACCATTGCCAAGCGGGCATAAAACTCGGTCGCAGTGGATTCAGCGGTGTGCTGGGCGTCATCGTTGCGGTCGCGTTGTGCGAGGCTGGCTGTACTGGGGTCGCTTGTACGTTGGCCTCAGGCCTTTGATTCTCCTTCGCAGCGGCTACCGCATTTATTTGTTTTTGTTTTTTCTTCGCTTTTTTATTCCAATTTCTCTTTCTCGCAGGTTTGGTTGTCGCTGATGTGCTGTCGCTAGTGTCGCTTTTTGGGTTCAATTTCTCGTAGGCTGCCGCTACCTTACGGACTGAGGGTGTCCCAGAGTATTCTGCACCTGGTATGCTCATCTTCTTCTTTGGTGGAGGCTCTTCAAACCGGTCGTCTAGTTCTTTCTCCTTTTCCCAAATTCTCCCTAGTTTCTCTATATCCTTGAGCGTCTTAATTTCTTTCCCCGCCATGAAGTGTCGATAGTTTTTCCTCAAGCCCTTGTAGGCCTGTTTTACTATTGTTTTCCTGGATGGGAGTCACTTGAAGTGGTCGACAATGTATTCCACGCAGGATATATAATTGGCAATCTTTTCTCCTTTTGCCATTGATCGGTTCCGTAAGTCCGCCATCATGTCTTCTTCATCTCTGTGACCCAAATACTGCCTTCTGAACGCTTTTTTAAAGTCTTTCCATGATTTTAGGTCCGGTCGCTTCAATCGATACCATCTGCTAGCATTTTTCGAAAAGATCGATGGTAAAGCGTTCAACAGCTCCCTGTCGCTCATGGCTAGGCTTGCTTTACAATCTTGCAGCCGGTCCAAAATTTCTTCTGGCTCCTTATCTTCCCCATTGAACTTTAGGTTCCAGCTCTGCAATATTTTAACATTCTTCTCCGCTATGTCTGCATTCGAATGACATTTCCTATTTTTTTGTTTAATTTTCTTATCTTCTTATTCCGAATCGCTAGTCGATGTCGACTGGTTCCGTTTGTGGCCTCTCCTGTGTTTTCTACTTCTTTTATTGTGGTCGCTATCTGAGTCTGATGACGTTGTATTACAGTCGCTACTTGTGGTACTATTACTGGAACTCCTATGTCTACGGTTTTTCACTTTACGGCTATCTCTCTTCTCTACTGATCTTTGGTCTAGTACGCTACTTTCCGAGCTACTGGATGACTGTCGCTTTCGTTCTACTCTTCTCTGTTTTGATGCTTCGGTTTGCTGGTCTGCTGGCCTACGAACTGTGTTCACCTTAGGACTCCGAATTTCTGCCACTTCGTGATTTCTGGGTCGCTCCCTTCTCTCTTGAGATCCCCTCGGTGGTCTCATAGTGTCTACGTAATCCTGTGGGTTTGCTACCGGAGGTGGGACTACCGGAGGTTGTGGCGCGTATACCGGTTCTCGGAGGAGAATTGGTCTATGTTGTGCCATTTTCATTTGTTTAAACTCCTGCAGTATCCATTCGTATGGTCCTGCCCCTCGTGGAATGGCATCTTCTTCTCGATTCTGCTCATCTTCTTTGTTGCTTACGTCGTTACTGTCTGTTGAGTTCCCATTTCTTGGGTTACTGGTTATGGGGTTTCTATGTTTTACTTGCCTGATATATAGAATACTGTCGTTCAGGTTTATTCCCTGCTGTGGCGTTTGGCTTTGTGATGTTCCTGTCGGATTGTCACTGCTGGCTAGGGGTTGTCCCATCTGACTAGTCCCCGGACCGGCCCCGACGTTCGTTGCTTGTGCCATTGCAAAAAGTCGTGTGACCGACGGCGCTGCGGTGATTGACATCGAAGGTAACGTTGGTTCCGAACTCGTTGACGCTGGTGTAATCAATTGTATTGGTCTTGGGATCATTGGTACCGCGGGAGTTCCCGTACTGGAATCCGGTGATGGATGATTTCCTGTATAATGGAAAAGTGGCTCTGGCAGCCTCCATTGGTAGCCGGTTGGTATCATCTTCATTAGTCCCGGAGTATATGCCAACTGTGTATGACTGCTCATCGCTAAGAGTTGCGGTGGAAACCCTGTTTGCACTCTTGGTCGTGTGTTTGCAGACACCATCTGCATCGCGAAGCTATCCGTTGGTCCCCGTGTACGAACTGGTGTCGTCGTAGTGAGAGTGGTGGTCGCTTTGCTTATTGTTTCTAGCGTAACTACTGGTGCATCGGTCGCTTGTTGTTGTGTTGTGAATTCTTGAATCTGCTCTGTGATTGCCTGTCCCTCTTCTTGGCTATACTCCGTTTCTTTGCTTTGCAACTCTACTTCTTTGGTTGCTCTCTTAGGCTTCCTACCTCTTTTCTTCTTCTGAGGTATTTGTTCAAAAGATTCCTCTCGCATTATGGCCGCCGATGTTGCTGATACTTGGTCCCATGGTCTCTCGTCCAATACTGTATCCCAATTTACTGCTGCACCTGGTTCCACTGTCCTTATACTTGCCCGCAAGAGTCTGTCTCTAAGTTGGGCTGTTGTCCCAGATACGCTAAGTCCCACTGATCTAGAATTATTATTATTTGGCTCGGGTCCATCCCATTTATTCTACTTTATACCGCCATTCGCTGGAGTATGCACGGATCCTTCTTTGCTGCTTGTCTTGTGTTCATTTTGTACTCTACTCGTACACTAAGGGAAGAAAAAAAACAGCGGTTTGGTCGCTAGTTACTCTCTACAGTTACTGCAGTATTTGCTATGTTGGGAGGGCCCACCCAAGTCTTTGGAATCTTTTCGAAGACGGGGATTTAACTTGCAATACCTGGTGCACGTGAATGGAGAGGTCGCTAATAAAGGAATCAGTCTTACTCTTTTACGGGACAATTTTCCTGCCTAACTACTGTGTGACTAATTTTCAATTTTTATAATGATTTATGATAATAATATGTATATTTATATATATATATATATATATATATATATATATATATATATATATATGTTACTCTGGAGATTACCGTCTGTTTACTTTTGCTAAAGGGACAAAGGGAGATAAAACAAAGAAAATAGCTT
The DNA here is from genome assembly GCA_949152435.1 of Gastracanthus pulcherrimus. Taxonomy (NCBI): domain Eukaryota; kingdom Metazoa; phylum Arthropoda; class Insecta; order Hymenoptera; family Pteromalidae; genus Gastracanthus; species Gastracanthus pulcherrimus. The sequence goes on along the minus strand of OX424573.1, from coordinate 82,249,027 downwards.
CTTTTCTTGAAGTCTTCTTTATCGGTTCCTTTAGCTGAAAATGCCTACTCGAAATTTGTTTGCCTAGCTCTTGAGTAGCTGCTGAAATACCCTGACGCGAATCTAATAAAGTCGCTATTCAGTCTTCCGTAGTTCTTGGTATTCTCGTCTTGTTCTCGTCTGGAGTAATAATCTGAGGTTTCTTCTGGGTCGCAATCAATTTTCAGTAAATAATTCCCAATACAATTAAATAAATATAAATATATGTAATAATCAATTTTTTTTCTTTGACACAGTAGTTATAATAACAACTTTAGTTGTTGTATTCTTATACCCAATTTCCAGTAGTTGTTAAAAAAAATTTTTTCTTATCCAAATTATAAATCGTTCTTACTAATCGATTTGGGGGGTAGTAGCACTGCAAATAATATTTTGTGGAGGTGTTCACAAATAATTTTTTTTCTATACGGTGGTGTGACTCCTACTCTACTACTTTAAAAGTTGTTAAGGAGACTTGAAAAATAAGTCGAAATTCAGAATAATTACACACAAATTAATTTATCTATCACTCTAACTCATTACTCAAATTTCACTAAATTCCCAACAAAGATTTTTTGAATTTGTCTCCTATTTTCCACACCTTCTATATATATATCGCTATTATATTCAGTGCGTCGCCGCAGCCTTTCGCTATATTCCTTGGATATTGCTACAATCTTCCTCAAATAACCGAAGAAAAATTTCAATACTCAAAATGAATCCTACGAAAGGTTCCAATTGAAACGAAAATTTGCTTTACTACAACCCCAAAACTATGAAAACCCTCAATCAAAAATCGCTCAAAAATAAATCATCGAAAAATTCTCAAAATATCCAAAATAAATTTTTTCGGAAAACTTCTTAAAATTAAAAACCTTCAAAAAATAATTTCAGAAAATTCTCAAAATATCCAAAAAAAAAATTTGCCGGAATATTCTCAAAATCAAAAAATTTTCAAAAATAATTTCGGAAAATTCTCAAAAATATCTAAAAAATTTTTTTTTTTTTAAATTCTCAAATTTGAAAATTCTCACAAATAATTTCGGAAAATTCTCAAAAATATCCAAAAAATTTTCCGGAAAATTCTCAAAAATATCCAAAAAAAATTTCCGGAAAATTCTCAAAATCGAAAATTTTTCAAAAAAAAATTTCGGAAAAATCTCAAAATCTCAAAATTGAAAATTTTCTAAGTCCTACTTATAACCCATTAACCCAAGTGAAAAAATTTCAAAGTCCAATCTATAAATTTCTTAAACATACAAAAAAAATAATTTTTCCACTTTGCTTAAATTTTCAAACCACACAAAAAAAACGTTTTAGTCGCTGCACTTTCGCTTGCTCGGGTACAGTGTACAAAAAAAATTTCCGACTTTTCCCGAACTAACTAATTAATTAATTTATTCTGTCGTTATTTTTCCTGATTTTCCTGTTTCACTAAGCCCCTGTTGGTACGTCATTTGTAACGTGGCTTTTCGTTACGACGGTTTATTTATGAGACTTCTCTCGACACTTTAACGAATTTTTCTATGTTAATGGGCACCAGGTAAAGCGCGGCTAACTCTGCACGAGCCCTTTCCCAGAGGAAGTTCCGTAAAATGGAAAATCAGGAATTAATAATTATATAATAAACACACACAATTTTTCTCTTTAAGTACCTAAGCTTTATTGCAGTTAATATACGCACGGTCGCCACATTTACAATTTTCGCGCAATATCTATCGGTCACTATACAATATGGCTACGTTAGCCCTCGCACGCGTCTCTCGCGACGACCAAATCCCCACGTTTTCCCGAGTTTTCCGATTCGCGCAAATTTTCTCCAATAATGTCCGTAAATCTAACGTTGGCCCGACGCGCACTGATTCTATATACTGGGGTGACACCACCACGAATTTACTCGCCTAACCCCGAGCACATGGCGGCGATGCACGATAATTATTCTACTAAAAATATTTTACTTGCAAGTGCCGAGGGAAGTTCGACAATTCCAATCCACTTACCGTCGCACATCTGGCACGCCTCGCGATGCTCCTCACAAGCTGGTCGCAAAAGTTCGTCGGATAGATTAAGCTCACTACTAGGCAAAACGTACGGTGTTGAGCGCGTCTATCTTGGTCACGAACGGGCAGGCAAAATATGCGTCTCTATTGGCTGACGGACGGGCAGGCAATTTTTAAAGTGCGTCTGTATTCGCTGACGGGCGGGCAGGTAATTTTTAAAGTGCGTCTATATTCGCTGACGGGAGGGCAGGCAATGCCTAAAATCGGAGAGGGCGGAAATCTCTTCCAAAATTTTCGCTCTTCTTCTCGAACAACTTCAGTCCACACACTCGTTGCTTCCGCCCCTTTCTTCACGATGATTGGCCTTGATTTTCCCTAAATGCGAAAATCAAGGCCAAGTCTGCGGCGATTTGAGTCGCTGATGACCATTGGACCGCTCCGCGATTGCCGCCCTGCCCCCGAAACGCGGGCAATATGAATTGCTAAATATACACTCTCGGGCAACCCGGCGTGTATATCTATATGAAGAGAATCGAGAATATCACCTCTACCACTTTAAATTGTTCGCGGTATTGTAATCTGCCATCGACCATGCTAGACTTATTTCACAATCAATTTGAGGTTCTTGCCAAAACAATTGAGTCTTATCATTCTCTCGTGGTGAGGAAGTTCGATGAGATCAGTAATACGTCAACAACCGTACCAGCAACAGACGGGTTGACTGTTAAGCTGACTTCTCAGGTTTCATCACTCGAGAAGAAAATTGACGAGCAGACATCCAAGCTGGCGGATGTGCAGAAAGATAGTCTATTGTTATTGCAAGAAAATACACTTTTAAAACAAGTCCAACAAATGGAGACTAAAATTGATGGCATGGCCGATGGCATGAAGCTAATTTCCAATTCAAATATAAATCAAAACCAAAAGAAAAATGTGAATGACGACATCATCCGTGATGAAATTGACGCTAATGAGTCGCGTGTGTTCGTATCCCTTAGAGACTTGCAAGTTGACTCCTCAAACTACGCGACTCCGAAAGAACCTGCTTTTAGCAGAATTCGAAAAGGGAGCCATAAACCTAGTACGCCAGACTCACTCAATAAATATAACTCAGCGTCGAGTTATGTCTCGGCACTTGCTGGTGGAAGAAAGGGCTCTAGCCATGTAAACAGAGAAGACAGTAGCGGTGTTGAGGACACTGAGTTGATTGTCACGGGTATAGTCGACTGCTCTCGTGCTGATACTGATCCTGTTGAGGTCGCTTACGTGCTTCTCAGTACTGCTCTGCCTTCTCTCAGTAAAGACGATATAATTAGTGTTAGGCAAATTGCTCGCCCTACGATGAGAGGCAGATCCTCCACAGCAGGTTCCGAGGGCTCTAGTCCTACGCCATCTACTAAAGCTAACTCACCGCCGCCTTTAATTGTCCGTCTCACGAGCGTAACAAAACGTAATGAAGTATCACTGCGATGCGTGCGAAGGCGGACATTACGCGCTTTAACACCAGCGATATCGACCCTTCTAGGTTAGGCGAGAACTGGCCAAGAATCTCTGTCAGACGAATATTTTCATTAACGAAGCTTTAAGTAAAGACACCTACAATGATTTAAAAAATTTAAAAGTTATTGCCAAGAATCTTGGTTTCAAATTCGTGTGGCATAGACGTGGCAGGTTTCTCGCACGACGAGATGAGGGTATGCGAGCTCACTCGTTCGCTTCTGCTTCCGACCTTCGCACAATAGCCGACTCCTATAACAGCAATAGTTCCAAAAGCAATGATAACAACATTAATGATACTATTGAAAAGGCTAGAGACGTACAAGATTTAAATAACAGAGTCACCAGTAGCCTTACCGGAAAAAATAAGTGTTATAGCAATGAGCAACCAATGCGTCCTGAAAAACATTGACTAGATGCAGTAAAAACTCGTGAAACGGACGAAGGAGTGAATACGAGAGCGGGGTTTTTCAATGCAAATTCGATGAGGCATTGCATTGAACAAATCCGAGAACTTCTTAGCGAAAAGTCCTATCATCTATTCGGTGTGGCCGAAACGTGGCTGGACGACGAGAAAATAGGCAGCGATCCCGTTCATATCAAAGGATACTCACTTGTGCGGCAGGATAGAAACGTAAATGGAGGGGGTGTAGCACTGTACATTCGCGAGGAATACAGGGTCAAAGTCCTAGCTACATCAAATACAAATGGACCGGGAGAATCCAAAAAACCCAAACCTATTAACCCTGAAAATCCTAGCAAACCTGAAAAACCCAGTAAATCTCAAAAACCCAACAAAACTAACAAACCTAGCAAACATGAAAAACCTAAAAAACCTGAGTACATCATGTGTGAAATACAGTATGGAGATCAGGAGCCTGTATTTGTCGCGGTTGTTTACAAACGTCCCGCCATTGCTTTTTTCAAGTATTCGGATCTTGTCGACAAGTTGAGGGAATATTGTGACTTATACAGTCACAAAATTATAATGGGAGATTTGAACGCGGATCTGTTGACAGACAGTGATGATGCGAAGTTTGTTCGCAAACTTACAGCTGAACTGACGCTTCAGATTGCTCAGCACGGAGCGACCCATCACACTGACACTTCGCACACATGGATTGACACTATACTTGTTGACAGTAACGACATCGTAACGGATCATGACAACTACGAACCTACATGGCCCAGCAAACACAACATCCTTGATGTAGCCATAAAAGTGCGGGCGCCCTTTTTAATTACAATCCCTTTTGTCGGAATATAATTGGTCTGCCCTGGAGGAATGTCACGCCAACCTTGACACAGCGCTGGGCTGCCTTAACTCCAACTTACTAGATACAATTAACACCCTGGCACCATTAAAGCGAGTTAAGTCTCGTAACGGCAGTCCACCCTGGATCGATGTTGAAATTGAACAGCTAAACAAATAACGTGACGCAACTTACAGGCGGTACAAAAGGACTGGGGATGCACGGTACCACAAAGAGTTCCTAGAGTTGCGAGGTGAATCCTTAACCAAAACAGAACAAGCTCGCATCACCTATTATCAAAGTAGACTGCTGAGTAAGCAGCAAAGCGATGTTTGGAAGGAATTGCGCAACCTAGGACTCCTTCCCAAAGCTAGAGGAGGGTTGCATGGATTCACGACGGAGGAACTCAATACTCACTTTGCGGGAGTATCCATTTCAAACGAAGAAAATCCCGTTGAGATCGAAAATCTGGTTGCATCTATGAGTGATGATGGTTTTAAATTCAATCCAGTCAGCGCCGCGGATGTCGTGCTCGCGGTCGCGCACTTTTCCTCTCAAGCGAGAGGCGAAGATGATATCCCGCAGAGTGTAGTTGGGAAGGCACTGCCAGTCATAGGGCAGCACATTGTGAATCTATTCAACTCTTCTATGAATAGGGGCGTATTCCCTGACCTCTGGAAGAGAGCACGAGTGGTGCCGCTGAACAAGTGTATTACACCATCGTCAACGTCGGACTTTCGTCCAATAGCACTACTGTGTTTTCTTTCAAAGGTTTTGGAAAAAATTGTGCATGACCAGATAATGGCGTACCTGACCAATACGAAATAGCTCGACCCTATGCAGTCTGGCTACAAGTAAAATAATTCAACTCAAACTGCAATACTCAAACTGACAGAAGACGTAAGGACAGGGATTAACAACAGATTACTAACACTACTTTTAATGTTCGACTACAGCAAGGCTTTCGACACTATCTCACCAGCCAAGCTTTTAGCAAAACTGCGAGCTCTGGGGTTCTCAAGGCATGCTTTATTTAGGATAAGATCATATATATTAGGTAGGAAACAAGCCGTTGTAACGTGCTGGGACACTAAGTCATCTTGGTTGTCAACTAACCTTGGAGTGCCCCAGGGGTCTGTGTTGGGACCCTTGCCGTTCTGTCTTTACATAAACGACATCAAAGAGCTTTTCGACGATCTGCATAAAGACCTAGACAATGACGATACAAGATGCATCAAACACCTACTATACGCAGACGACCTGCAGATTTATATTCAAATAGAGTCAGAAAACATCACGGAGGGTGTGGAGATTTTATCGCGTGCTGCACGAGCGATTGCTGATTGGGCCGAGGGCGTTACCCTCAGACTGAATAAGACCAAGACTAAAGCTATTGTTTTCGGTTCATGCAGATAAATCAACGCTTTTGAGTCACAAGATATGCCGGAAATCAGTTTGGGAGATGGCGTCTTTGTCCCATTCTCGCAAACCGTTACGAACCTGGGTGTTATTCTTGATTCTAAGCTCACGTGGAAGCCACACGTCGACATGATCGCAAAAAAGGTTAACAGAGTATTGTACAACTTGAGGTTTTTTAGAAAGTATACCACCCAGGATCTGCGCAAGCACCTAACAATGGCTCTGGTGTTTCCGCACCTTGACTATTGTTCTGTAGTTTACCTTGACGCGTCACTAGAATTACGTAGCCGACTGCAGAGACTCCAAAATTCATGTGTGCGATACGTACTAGGTGCTAGGAAAGATGAGCACATCACCCCTTACAGGGAAAAAATAGGATGGACAAGAATAGACTCAAGAAACGCGGTTTTTATGGCGATCACCGTCTATAAAATAATTAACATCAAAGAACCAGTTTACTTGAGATCTCTTTTTAAGAAGAACGAGTCTAAGCGCCCTGTAACGGGTGAGGTAAAAGAACTGTCTGTTGCACACATGCGTAGTGAGACAGGAAGAAGATCTCTCCAAGTACAAAGTGGGCATTTGTGGAACTCACTCCCTTTTGCCATTCGCACTTTACCATCATTAATGGCTTTTAAGGCGGCGGTTAAAAAATACTTCGCAAACATGGATTAATGTTGTTGTCAGTCTTATTTATTGCTTTATTTATTTATTTATTTATCTATTTATTCATTATTTATTTATTTATTTATTTATTTATTCATTAATTTATTTATTTATTTATTTATCTATTTATTTATTTATTTATTTATTTATTAATTTATTTATTTATTAATTTATTTATTTATGTATTTATTTATTTATTTATTTATTTATTTATTTATTTATTTATTTATTTATTTATTTATTAATTTATTTATTTATTTATTTATTTATTTATTTATTTATTTATTTATTTATTTATTTATTTATTTATTTATTTATTTATTTTTTTTTTTTTTTTTATCCATTCATTTATGTGTTTCACCGATCGACAAGTACAACAGCTTTGAAAAAGTATGCAAGTATTTATTAATATGTGTAAAATAAGAAATTGTTAAATGTATGTATGTAATTTTAATTGTATGACTGATAGATTTGATGACCAGATTAGAATTATGTTTACATTTCTGACGACAGTGTGCAATATTTTCTGTCAACCTGACTTCGAGTACCTGTAATCTTATTTGACGTTTACTAATGATGTGATATTTTATGTAATAACGATGTGATATTTTATGTAATAACGATGTGATATTTTCATGGAAATTATATGTGATATTATTTTATACTAAGAATTAAATGTAAACCACGTTTTGTAATATTTACAAATAAACATTATATCTATCTATCTATCTCTCTTTCTCTCTCTCTCTCTCTCTCTCTCTCTCTCTCTCTCTCTCTCTCTCTCTCTCTCTCTCTCTCTCTCTCTCTGTGTCTTTCTCCTGTACCCTCAGCGTGTGAGGGGAACGTAGAGTCGCAACACAATCAAAAGCTAGGGAGAGCGCGTCGCCAGTAGCATTTGGACCCGTCCTCCGTAGATTCGTCAATGTCCTGGAATACTGCACCGTTATAGCATCATCCGCGACGTGCATAATGCAGAGGAAGAAGCGTACTTAATAATATCAAACCTCGCGCAAAGCAAGGTTCACTTGTGTGGTGGTTTAACTTATTAAACTTTGTACGTTACATCGTGCAGAAAAGATAGATTATAAATTTATCTTTAAAAAATAAAAGAAAAATAATTATTAAACCTTATTGTTAGACTCAGTTCAAGAGAAGGGGAGATTGTAATTTTTCTCTTTTTTTAATTATCCTCTGGAAGCGGGCCCGTATAGGATACAGCGGCAGCACGAACCCATAATAAAATTACATAGTGCCATAAATTGCTATTAACTAATAAGCTGGAATTTGATACATACATACGACAATATGTCATCCTAAGTACCGATACCCTGATGCTAGTAGTATAAAATCTAAAAATCGTAGATATTTTTTTTTTCAATTAGTCAAAACGATATTCGTAACTGCAGAAAATTTTTATGTACGGCTTTGAATATACGCAAATAAGTTCTTTTAATAACTTTTGGAAAAAAACGACCCTGAAATTTTCTGAGATTATTATCGAGGCAAGCCCGATAGTCATTTTGAAATAGATACAATTCTTAAAGTTCATGCGTAATCGCAGATAAATTCATTTCCAAGAATCAAGTCACACCTACGTAGCACTCAATATTGCAACAATATCACACGAGCACTAATATTTCAGTGATATTGTAGCAACATTTAGTGTCCGCGTCGTTTTTATCACAGGACAGAAATATTAGTTCAATATTTTGGTGATAAGCAGGTAAAATTTTAGTAACATCACAATAATGTTATTATTGTTTTTTTCGTGATTGTCCCGATAGTGATAAATATTGCAGTGGTATTGTTCGAATATTATAATCATTTCACGTTTAATAATAGGAATACTGGGTAATATTTCGGTAACATTTCAGCAATATTATTATTATTTCATCCAAAGTATAATATATAATTACATATTTCGCCAAAATGCGGGTATAATTATTAGTATTTGTAATATACATATAATAAACGCATGTACATAATCGTTCATAAGCAGCAGCTTCGAGATAACATACATTATCGTAATGTTTGAACCATCCTTATAAAGTAACTGAAGACGAATCGTAGCACTTGCGAGAAAATTACGCCAATATTGATACCAATAATGATCTTCGGTACCTGCAAGTCGAAGGAATTCCTGTAAATGATCAAGAATTTTTCTACGAAGGATGTACGTTTGGTAAGATGCATGGAGCACCTTTTTCTAAGGGTAAAAGATTAGACCTCAAACTCCAGGAATATCCATATAAATAAAAGAACTTGTCCTGACTGAATGATTGATCAACGTCCAGCCAAAACCACAGGACCGATCAACTTGAAAATTTGTGGGTAATTTCCTACTAAATGATAGGTGCTCACTAAGAAGGGGTTTTTTGAAAATCCACCCCTAAGAGATCAAAAGAGATGAAATGTGTTTTTATGTTTTTTAACTGTATTTCTGCAAGAAAATAAGATTTTAGTTGATTCTTGCGTCAAAATATCAGAAATAGGATTATGTAACAACAAATTTCTGGATTTTATAAAATTCTTCCCCTAAGGGGTGAAAAGGGGTCAAATGTGTTTCTATGGTTTTTTACTGTATTTCTGTAAGGAATTTCTGGGTTTGCCGAAATTCCAGCCCTGAGGGGTGAAATGTGTTCTAATATTTTTGTACTATATTTCTTTAATTTATCCAATGAAACAAGATTTTATTGAAGACAAAAGATTAAGTTGATTTATGCGCGAATAATTTCTTCAGATTAATTTTCAGCTAAATATAATTAAGAAGCAAAATAAATATTTATAAATCAATCTATATCTATAAAAGAAGATGTCCGATATACCTATTCACTGGCTCACTCACTCACTCACTCACTCACTCATCAACGTCCAGACCAAACGACTGGATCTATAGACTTGATATTTTTGTGGTATATATCTCTTTTGGTGTAGGGGTGAGATAAGGACGGATTTTACCGCCATCCACCTCTAAGGGCGTGAAAAGGAGGTAAACGTGTTGTTACGTTTTTATCGATATCTTCGGAATATCGAAAGTTATGAATTCGATTTTTATCCCCAAAGGTTGCCTATGAAACTACCTAAATATCAATTTATGGATTTATGGTTACCCAAAAGGGGTAAAATCCATTCTTATCTAAACGATAACACATATATATTTTATTATATTATAAAATTTCAAGTCTCCAAGGCAAATAATAGATATTTTTTTTAATTGTGAGTTCCACGCACTATTAGCACGGGCGAAGCCGTGACGGGGGATGCTAGTTAATACATACAGATCTAGGTGATCCTTCTCAAGATAATTCAATAAATAGGTTACCTTATTATATATTACTTAAAGATGATTATTCTTGTTACAGAACCATCTACTTTCTAAAATTCAAAAATGAAATAGTTGTTCGAATTAAAGAATTTTTTGTAGTGACTGATAACCTGTTTGGAAGGGACATAAGATGTCTACGTACCGACAATGGATTAGAGTTTGCAAATCTAGAAGTAATGGAGTTGTTAAAAAATCGAGGTATTCAGCATCAAAGGACCGTAAGATAGCTTCCTAGCAAAATGGGTCGGCCGAGAGGGAGAATCGGATAATTGTTGAATCCATGCGAGCCATGCTACACGTAAAACAGTCACCCTTGAAGCTATGGGCTGAAGATGTTAATATCGCCGCTTACCTTCTTAATCGTGCAGGTGTCAGTCCTCAGCCTTTGAAAACGCCATATGATTTATGGTTTGAACAAAGAATCAAGTTGGAGAAGCTAGCTGTTTTTCGCACAACTGTTTACATACCTGTGCTAAAGAAAAAACGTAAAAAAACTGGACAAAAAAGCTGTTAAAGGAGTTTTTGTCGAGTATTATGAAAATGTGAATTGTCATCGAATCTGGTATCCTGATAGTAAAGAGTTGATATAGATAGAGATGTCTTATTCAAAGAAGACGATAGCAATGCTACTTTTTCAATAGAAGCAGGTCAATGTGATCAATCTCAGTGTTTCAATCTTCAGGAAATATCAGATAATTCGCATAGTCATCAACAACAAAATTCGTAGGTTCAGTTACAAGACGAGCCACAAGAAAACTTAAATGATGAACAAATCTTTTATCGGCGTAGTATTTGGATCTCGGTAGATGAATTTGAACCAGAGGTTGAATAAGCACCTATGGAAAATCTTAAAGGTCGAGTACTATGAGTCAGAATTATGATGAAGAGACCAATCAGATATAAGGATGGGTTCTACCTCATCCTTATATTTTATATACCGACACAATTTTATTGGCAGATGTGGTAGAGCAAAAGTTATCAAGAACAAATGCCCAGTTCATATGTAAATGAATGGAAACGTGCTATGGATAATGAAATTAATTAAAGCAATACCTGAGTGTCGTAGATAATCAAATTAAGTCAAAACCGATAGAAAATCGTTAGACTTTCAATGTTAAAAAATACCAGACGATAGTATTGAACATTTCAAAGCCAGACTTGTGGCTAAAGAGTATTCATAAAGATACGGAGTTGATTACCACGAAACCTTTAGTCCTGTTGTCAAATTTGTCTCGATTAGGATAATTTTGGCATCAGCAGCATCAAGGAAAATGATCTTGCGGCAGTTTGATATTAAAACCGCCTTTCTCAATGAGAAATTGCAAGAAATTATATTTATGCAACAGCCATAGGGTTATGAAGATGGTACGAGTAACATGCTAAAATTTAATAGAAGCTTGTACGGCTTGAAGTAAGCCTCTAGATGTTGGCACGAACTTTTTGTTAAGTTTCTGAAAAGCTTTAATTTCAAATCTACGAAATCAGATACGTGTGATTTCACAAATCAAGATAACACACTAGTATTAGCTATTTACATAGATGATGGACTAATAGCGGCATCTAGTCGCGAAGCTACAGATTCCTTACTGGCCCAGTTAGAAAAGGAATTTGATATTACTTCTGATGATTTAACTCTGTTTTTATGTGTACAAATAGAGCAGAGTGATGATGCTTCATTCTTTTTGCCTCAATCTGGATATGCAAAGCGAGTTTTACAACGATTTAATATGGCTGATGCAACCCAGTGAATTCCAATGGATAAGCATAAAGAATTGGGTGTTGTTATTCATGGAAAGAAAAAATCTGAAGGTATTCGAGCACCATACAGAAAAGCAGTTGAATCACTTATGTACTTGGCAATATGCACGAGACCAGATACTACCTTTGTATTGAGTACGGTAAGTCAATACCTTGAACGCCTGATAAAATCTACTGGAATGTCGTCAAGAGGATATTAAAGTACCTAAAAGGTAGGTATTTATGACTATGGCCTACTTTAAAAAAAAAATGAATCTCAATGTATCAGCATTCAGTGACGTCGATTTCGCAGGAGATTTGGATACCCGTATCCACTTCAGGCTGCGTTTTCAAGTTGGGTGACAGCAGTCTCTCTTGGTGTTCTCAAAAACAGAAGGTAGTTGATTTGACTACCACTGAATTTGAATTTGAATTTATAGCAGCAACTGAAGCAATTAAGCATTTAATTTGAATAAGTCGTTTAATTGCTGAAATCACAGATGAAAAACCTAACAAACCTAATCTGTTAATAGATAACCAGAGTGCGATAAAGCTCTTAAAAATTCAGAAATTCGACAAACGTTCTAAACATATAGATATAATGTATCGCTTTGCACGTGAGATGTTTCAAGAAGGACTGCTCCAGCCACAATATATTTTAACTAAAAATCAAGAAGCAGATATATTCACTAAGTCATATTAAGAGAATACTTTTTTAAAATTTTATTTAGGTTTGAAGCATAATACAATTCTACAGTTGATGGATGACTTTTTGGATATTTTTGTACTCAACGTTTATATAACATATGTAATATAAAGGAGTTCATGAAAATGTGGGCGTATTAATATAGCAGAGTTATAGTGTATGTGTGTATTTTAAATATACGTATATCAAAATGTGTGTATTTTAAACACTGTGTTGAAACAGCTGTATTGAAAATACCGTATCGAAAATACCGTATCGAAAATACCGTATCGAAAATACCGTATCGAAAATACCGTATCGAAAATACCGTATCGAAAATACCGTATCGAAAATACCGTATCGAAAATACCGTATCGAAAATACCGTATCGAAAATACCGTATCGAAAATACCGTATCGAAAATACCGTATCGAAAATACCGCATCGAAAATACCGCATCGAAAATACCGCATCGAAAATACCGTATCGAAAATACCGTATCGAAAATACCGTATCGAAAATACCGTATCGAAAATACCGTATCGAAAATACCGCATCGAAAATACCGCATCGAAAATACCGCATCGAAAATACCGTATCGAAAATACCGTATCGAAAATACCGTATCGAAAATACCGTATCGAAAATACCGTATCGAAAATACCGTATCGAAAATACCGTATCGAAAATACCGTATCGAAAATACCGTATCGAAAATACCGTATCGAAAATACCGTATCGAAAATACCGTATCGAAAATACCGTATCGAAAATACCGTATCGAAAATACCGTATCGAAAATACCGTATCGAAAATACCGTATCGAAAATACCGTATCGAAAATACCGTATCGAAAATACCGTATCGAAAATACCGTATCGAAAATACCGTATCGAAAATACCGTATCGAAAATACCGTATCGAAAATACCGTATCGAAAATACCGTATCGAAAATACCGTATCGAAAATACCGTATCGAAAATACCGTATCGAAAATACCGTATCGAAAATACCGTATCGAAAATACCGTATCGAAAATACCGTATCGAAAATACCGTATCGAAAATACCGTATCGAAAATACCGTATCGAAAATACCGTATCGAAAATACCGTATCGAAAATACCGTATCGAAAATACCGTATCGAAAATACCGTATCGAAAATACCGTATCGAAAATACCGTATCGAAAATACCGTATCGAAAATACCGTATCGAAAATACCGTATCGAAAATACCGTATCGAAAATACCGTATCGAAAATACCGTATCGAAAATACCGTATCGAAAATACCGTATCGAAAATACCGTATCGAAAATACCGTATCGAAAATACCGTATCGAAAATACCGTATCGAAAATACCGTATCGAAAATACCGTATCGAAAATACCGTATCGAAAATACCGTATCGAAAATACCGTATCGAAAATACCGTATCGAAAATACCGTATCGAAAATACCGTATCGAAAATACCGTATCGAAAATACCGTATCGAAAATACCGTATCGAAAATACCGTATCGAAAATACCGTATCGAAAATACCGTATCGAAAATACCGTATCGAAAATACCGTATCGAAAATACCGTATCGAAAATACCGTATCGAAAATACCGTATCGAAAATACCGTATCGAAAATACCGTATCGAAAATACCGTATCGAAAATACCGTATCGAAAATACCGTATCGAAAATACCGTATCGAAAATACCGTATCGAAAATACCGTATCGAAAATACCGTATCGAAAATACCGTATCGAAAATACCGTATCGAAAATACCGTATCGAAAATACCGTATCGAAAATACCGTATCGAAAATACCGTATCGAAAATACCGTATCGAAAATACCGTATCGAAAATACCGTATCGAAAATACCGTATCGAAAATACCGTATCGAAAATACCGTATCGAAAATACCGTATCGAAAATACCGTATCGAAAATACCGTATCGAAAATACCGTATCGAAAATACCGTATCGAAAATACCGTATCGAAAATACCGTATCGAAAATACCGTATCGAAAATACCGTATCGAAAATACCGTATCGAAAATACCGTATCGAAAATACCGTATCGAAAATACCGTATCGAAAATACCGTATCGAAAATACCGTATCGAAAATACCGTATCGAAAATACCGTATCGAAAATACCGTATCGAAAATACCGTATCGAAAATACCGTATCGAAAATACCGTATCGAAAATACCGTATCGAAAATACCGTATCGAAAATACCGTATCGAAAATACCGTATCGAAAATACCGTATCGAAAATACCGTATCGAAAATACCGTATCGAAAATACCGTATCGAAAATACCGTATCGAAAATACCGTATCGAAAATACCGTATCGAAAATACCGTATCGAAAATACCGTATCGAAAATACCGTATCGAAAATACCGTATCGAAAATACCGTATCGAAAATACCGTATCGAAAATACCGTATCGAAAATACCGTATCGAAAATACCGTATCGAAAATACCGTATCGAAAATACCGTATCGAAAATACCGTATCGAAAATACCGTATCGAAAATACCGTATCGAAAATACCGTATCGAAAATACCGTATCGAAAATACCGTATCGAAAATACCGTATCGAAAATACCGTATCGAAAATACCGTATCGAAAATACCGTATCGAAAATACCGTATCGAAAATACCGTATCGAAAATACCGTATCGAAAATACCGTATCGAAAATACCGTATCGAAAATACCGTATCGAAAATACCGTATCGAAAATACCGTATCGAAAATACCGTATCGAAAATACCGTATCGAAAATACCGTATCGAAAATACCGTATCGAAAATACCGTATCGAAAATACCGTATCGAAAATACCGTATCGAAAATACCGTATCGAAAATACCGTATCGAAAATACCGTATCGAAAATACCGTATCGAAAATACCGTATCGAAAATACCGTATCGAAAATACCGTATCGAAAATACCGTATCGAAAATACCGTATCGAAAATACCGTATCGAAAATACCGTATCGAAAATACCGTATCGAAAATACCGTATCGAAAATACCGTATCGAAAATACCGTATCGAAAATACCGTATCGAAAATACCGTATCGAAAATACCGTATCGAAAATACCGTATCGAAAATACCGTATCGAAAATACCGTATCGAAAATACCGTATCGAAAATACCGTATCGAAAATACCGTATCGAAAATACCGTATCGAAAATACCGTATCGAAAATACCGTATCGAAAATACCGTATCGAAAATACCGTATCGAAAATACCGTATCGAAAATACCGTATCGAAAATACCGTATCGAAAATACCGTATCGAAAATACCGTATCGAAAATACCGTATCGAAAATACCGTATCGAAAATACCGTATCGAAAATACCGTATCGAAAATACCGTATCGAAAATACCGTATCGAAAATACCGTATCGAAAATACCGTATCGAAAATACCGTATCGAAAATACCGTATCGAAAATACCGTATCGAAAATACCGTATCGAAAATACCGTATCGAAAATACCGTATCGAAAATACCGTATCGAAAATACCGTATCGAAAATACCGTATCGAAAATACCGTATCGAAAATACCGTATCGAAAATACCGTATCGAAAATACCGTATCGAAAATACCGTATCGAAAATACCGTATCGAAAATACCGTATCGAAAATACCGTATCGAAAATACCGTATCGAAAATACCGTATCGAAAATACCGTATCGAAAATACCGTATCGAAAATACCGTATCGAAAATACCGTATCGAAAATACCGTATCGAAAATACCGTATCGAAAATACCGTATCGAAAATACCGTATCGAAAATACCGTATCGAAAATACCGTATCGAAAATACCGTATCGAAAATACCGTATCGAAAATACCGTATCGAAAATACCGTATCGAAAATACCGTATCGAAAATACCGTATCGAAAATACCGTATCGAAAATACCGTATCGAAAATACCGTATCGAAAATACCGTATCGAAAATACCGTATCGAAAATACCGTATCGAAAATACCGTATCGAAAATACCGTATCGAAAATACCGTATCGAAAATACCGTATCGAAAATACCGTATCGAAAATACCGTATCGAAAATACCGTATCGAAAATACCGTATCGAAAATACCGTATCGAAAATACCGTATCGAAAATACCGTATCGAAAATACCGTATCGAAAATACCGTATCGAAAATACCGTATCGAAAATACCGTATCGAAAATACCGTATCGAAAATACCGTATCGAAAATACCGTATCGAAAATACCGTATCGAAAATACCGTATCGAAAATACCGTATCGAAAATACCGTATCGAAAATACCGTATCGAAAATACCGTATCGAAAATACCGTATCGAAAATACCGTATCGAAAATACCGTATCGAAAATACCGTATCGAAAATACCGTATCGAAAATACCGTATCGAAAATACCGTATCGAAAATACCGTATCGAAAATACCGTATCGAAAATACCGTATCGAAAATACCGTATCGAAAATACCGTATCGAAAATACCGTATCGAAAATACCGTATCGAAAATACCGTATCGAAAATACCGTATCGAAAATACCGTATCGAAAATACCGTATCGAAAATACCGTATCGAAAATACCGTATCGAAAATACCGTATCGAAAATACCGTATCGAAAATACCGTATCGAAAATACCGTATCGAAAATACCGTATCGAAAATACCGTATCGAAAATACCGTATCGAAAATACCGTATCGAAAATACCGTATCGAAAATACCGTATCGAAAATACCGTATCGAAAATACCGTATCGAAAATACCGTATCGAAAATACCGTATCGAAAATACCGTATCGAAAATACCGTATCGAAAATACCGTATCGAAAATACCGTATCGAAAATACCGTATCGAAAATACCGTATCGAAAATACCGTATCGAAAATACCGTATCGAAAATACCGTATCGAAAATACCGTATCGAAAATACCGTATCGAAAATACCGTATCGAAAATACCGTATCGAAAATACCGTATCGAAAATACCGTATCGAAAATACCGTATCGAAAATACCGTATCGAAAATACCGTATCGAAAATACCGTATCGAAAATACCGTATCGAAAATACCGTATCGAAAATACCGTATCGAAAATACCGTATCGAAAATACCGTATCGAAAATACCGTATCGAAAATACCGTATCGAAAATACCGTATCGAAAATACCGTATCGAAAATACCGTATCGAAAATACCGTATCGAAAATACCGTATCGAAAATACCGTATCGAAAATACCGTATCGAAAATACCGTATCGAAAATACCGTATCGAAAATACCGTATCGAAAATACCGTATCGAAAATACCGTATCGAAAATACCGTATCGAAAATACCGTATCGAAAATACCGTATCGAAAATACCGTATCGAAAATACCGTATCGAAAATACCGTATCGAAAATACCGTATCGAAAATACCGTATCGAAAATACCGTATCGAAAATACCGTATCGAAAATACCGTATCGAAAATACCGTATCGAAAATACCGTATCGAAAATACCGTATCGAAAATACCGTATCGAAAATACCGTATCGAAAATACCGTATCGAAAATACCGTATCGAAAATACCGTATCGAAAATACCGTATCGAAAATACCGTATCGAAAATACCGTATCGAAAATACCGTATCGAAAATACCGTATCGAAAATACCGTATCGAAAATACCGTATCGAAAATACCGTATCGAAAATACCGTATCGAAAATACCGTATCGAAAATACCGTATCGAAAATACCGTATCGAAAATACCGTATCGAAAATACCGTATCGAAAATACCGTATCGAAAATACCGTATCGAAAATACCGTATCGAAAATACCGTATCGAAAATACCGTATCGAAAATACCGTATCGAAAATACCGTATCGAAAATACCGTATCGAAAATACCGTATCGAAAATACATTTTTGTTGTTTTTTATTGGTCACTATCTTGGTGAGGTTTATAATTTCTCTCAGTCTAGCGGGGTCTTTCCAGGGACATGGAAGAATGCTCATTTGGTGCCTCTTAAGAAGACAACTATACCATCTGCTGTCTCGGATTTTCGTTCATTTACTATTTTAAACTTCATGTCCAAGGTCCTTGAAAAGATTGTCTATGAGCAGATATCGGAATTTTTGTCGTCTAAGACAATCCTAAATTACAACTATTGAAGTGTTAGTTGGAGCAACCGCCGTACCTGGCAGATTTTTACCCTAAAAATCTGCCCATGACTTCCAGTAGGTTTGATGCAAGTGAGTTCTCAGTTCCAGCGTCGAAAGATGATACGGGGTTAAAATCTTTTCAAGCCCAACGTGCGCGACTCTGGAACTCAATTTCCCGCAGCCGAAGGTGCCTATCATCCTTATGTAAAATTAAAACAGCATTACGCAGTAACTTAGTACAATCTCACGGTGATCAACAACATCATTCCTCTTAGGTTTCTGAGTTATATTTTTGTATTGTTTCAATATGACGTGATAGATAAATGCTAATTTATTGAACTACGTACAATTTGTACTATTAAATATTGACTAGCTGTGATGGCCACTTTATTGCCCTTAAAAGTGGGACAAAAGTAGCATATGATTCACGCCAATCTACTTTCTTTTGCAAATTCTGCTTCCCACAAACGCATTTATTAAAATTATTTTTCTCTGTAATAATATACATTTTTAATACATTCTAGTTCTTACCGGATGTCCCTCTTTTTAAGTCAATAAAGTGTCCACAATTGAGTCGGGAATAAAGTTCTATATGCAACAGGAAAATAAAGTCTAGGTATAGTGTCGATAATCTTCGACTTTATTTCCTTGTTACATAATGTACTATTTTTCTTTCAGAATTTTGTATATCCATGTAAAAATTAGTTTTATGTTTCATAAATAATCTATTTTTTAAACTTTGTATAACGTAAAAGAGGTAAGGTAGGTCGTCGATTTGGCCGTCATTATTTCGCGACTTTTTTCCATGTTTAAATTTGCTATTGAGGCACATTGAGAAGGAAATAACACAGGACCACAATATGAAATCGGGGCGGAGCATTTCTGATCTCAATTGATCTTTATGTTTTTGGGGTCGCTGGTCACGATGCCGGTGTCTATATGACCCCAGCACGTCTGGTTCAAGGTCAAATGAAGGTCAAACCCGTTAAATCGATCGATATAATTTTTTCGACCCCGGATTCTGAAAGCACGGAAAATTTTATGTCCAGATACGCTTCGATCTTTTCGTCAAAGTGATCCTTAGAGGTCATTTGAAGGACATTTACAGGTCATATCCTTGTTTCGAACTTCTAGGCTGATATTAAGGCAAGAAATAGGTGTCGCAACAGTTGATCTTTACGTTTTTGGGGTCGCTGATCACGATACGGGTGTCCATATTACTCCAGCAAGTCTGGTATAAGGTCAAATGAAGGTTAAACCCCTTAAATAGATCGATATGATTTTTCCGACCCCGGATTCTGAAAGAACGGAAAATTCTACGTCCAGATATGCTTTGACCTTTTTGTCAAAGTGACCCATTTGGAGGTCAAATCCTTCTTTTGATCTCTAGCCTAATATTCACCTATAAACTTAAAACCACTAAACACCAAACCTACAAATCCCAAACCCTCAAACCCGAAATTCATAAAACACATATACTTAAACCGCAATCTCCTAAAGCCACAAATCTCGAAGCCACAAACACCATGCTATAAACCCACAAGGTGCCAAAATCATATAACGTTAGAACCATAAACCCCAAACCGGGTTTGTGGGTTTGCAAGTTTGGGGTTAGGGAGTTTGGAGTCGATGGGTATAGGTTTATGGATTTGGGGTTTGGGGTTTGGGGTTAAGGAGTTTGGGGTTTGTAGGTTAAAGTTGGGAAGTTTGTGGGTTGGGTTTATGGATTTTGGTTTTGCTGAGAAAGTTTTTATGGGTTGAATATTTGTAGTTAAAAATGTTAATTTTACATTTTTATATTTTTTGTATGCTATTATAATATTTTTTGTTGAAAGACAATTAGATGTGCGACCGCAGCTCTAAATCGGTGGGAGACTTGGCCTTTTTAGAGTTTAATTCTACAAGTTCAACGATAACCGCATGTCATCAGCGAAGGATAACTTTTGCATCGTTTGTGCGAAATATGTTATCAAGGATCAGGGGAGAAACTTGAATAAAGAATTCATGGTGCGTTACGAAAAATGTTTCTATATAGATACAGTGGGATGAACAATTCTTTGACTCCAACGAAAGTATGCGTCATTTGCTCAATGCGAATCGCTGGAAAGAAAAAACAAATATTTGCATCGCCTACGATCTGGCGAAAACCAGTCGATCATGACACTGATTGTTCTTTCTGCTTGAACAATATATCTGGGTACAATAAAAAGAATAATTTTGGAATATCCTATGCATATGTTCAATCTATAACTCATGCTGTTTTAGTTAGTATTGGACATGGTGAAAGTCACATTCCAATGTCTATAGACGAAGTTTATGAAATAGAAAATTATGATACAGATACAAGAATGTTATTTTAAGAATTTGAAGATCAGCAATGCGTCGAATTGAATGAATCGCAAGAATTTGAAGGTGGTCAACGCGAGAATGCACACAGTTTTAATCAAGATGAGCTAAATGATTTAGTTCGGGACACAGGTCTTTCAAAAGAGATTTCCTAACTTTTAGCTTCAAGATTAAAAGCAAAGATTTGTTTAGTTCCAAGTACTAAAGTGAGTTTTTATCGTGATCGAGATCGTCCATTTCGGAAATTTTTCTCAAAAGCAAAGGGTTTGGTTTATTGTAATGATGTTGCTGGACTAATAAATGAATATCGATGTATTGAATATACAGCAAGTGACTGACGACTATTTATCGATTCATCGGTAAGAAGTTTGAAAGCTGTCTTACTTCACAATGGAAACAAATATGCCCCTATACCGGTTGGCCCCTCAGTAATCTTAAAAGAGGAATACAATAATCTCCATTTTCTACTTGAAATATTGAAGTACCATACTCATAAGTGGTAAATAGTTGGAGATTTTAAAATAATCAGTATTTTATTAGGTCAACAAAAAGGAAACACTAAGTATCCATGTTTTCTTTTGTGAGTGGGACAGTCATGCCCGAGATCAGCATTATATAAAAAAGGATTGGCCATCCAAGCAGGAATTAATTCTAGGATCTAAGAACATTGTTAAAGAAACTATCATTCCTAGTCATAAAGTCATCCTTCCTCCTTTACATTTCAAACTTGGCTTAGTTAAGCAGCTTATCAAAGCAATGAAGGTATTAGAAAGTGGTGCTTTGATGTATCTATTCGAGAAATCTTCCAATATTGCTGAAGCGTAAATCAATGAAGGTGTTTTTGATGGTCCTCAAATAAGGGAACTGATGAAAGATGACGAATTTGAAATGAGAATGACAGCTAATGAGAGAGCAGCTTAGAATAGTTTTAAAGAAATTCAAAAAAATTTTTTGGGAAATAACAAAAATCCTGATTATAAGAATATTGTTTACAATCTATTGGAAAACTACCGAAAAATGGGATGTTAAATGAATTTAAAGATGCATTTTTTGCATTCACACATTGATTACTTCCCAGAAAATCTGGGGGACTTCAGTGAGGAGCAGGGTGAGAGATTTCATCAAGATTTAAAAGAGCTTGAGAAAAAATATCAAAGTGTTTGGGATGTGAACATGATGTCAGACTATTGCTGGTCCTTAAAAACAGATACATCAAATGTGCATAAAAGATAATCTCTTCGTAGATCTTTTGCGAACAAAAGAACACGTTATTCATGAATAAAATCTGCTGGACATATACCAACAGCGTAAGGGTTAAGTTACGTGAATTCAAAATTCATGTAAAACGTGTTCATTTATTCACAAAAGATCATCGAAGACATGTTTTTATGTACATTCGATGTGTCTTTTTTCAAAGACCATATAGTCTGATGTGTTTGCATACCACAAACCTCTATGTTTTTTTTCAATCCTTCATGTCTTACTGAAATCTCTCGCTCTGCTCCTAAATAAGATTTTTAGGGAATTAATGTGTGAATAATGGAAATAAATCTTTGAACTCATTAAAAATCCCATCTTTCTCTGTTAATTCACAAATTCTTTAATCAATTTCTTTGTAACAAATCTAAGCTGCTCTCCTATTGTCATTCTCATTTCAAATTCAGCATCCTTCATTAGTTCCCTGTATTGAGAACCACCAAAAACACCTTCATTGATTTTTGCTTTAAAAATATTGCAAAATTTGTCGAATATACACATAAAAAACATCACTCTCCAATACCCTTATTGTTTGAAAATCTATTTAAATAAGTCGAGTTTGATATGTAAAGGTGAAAGGATGACATAATGACTAGAAATAGGAGCCTCTTTAACAATATTCATAGATTCTAGAGTTAAATCTCGCATCAGTGGCCAAACTTTTTTTACCCAATGTTGATCTCGTGCATGACTGGTACACTTACAGAAGACTAAATACTTTGTGCCACTTTGCTGACCTAATAAAATGCCGGTTATTTTCAAATCTTAATTTAATTGACACTTTTAAATATATATCGTATTTTAATTTTTCAAACCGAAAATGGAAACTATTGTATTCCTTTTTAAAGAATACTGAATGGCCAACCGTTAGAGGATATACATGTCCATTCTGAAGCAAGATAGCTTTAAAAGTCCTTGCCAATGAATCGATAAATAGTCGCCAGTCACTAGCTATTTCATTCAATACATCCATATTCATTTATGAGTCCTGCAACAGAATTACAAGGAACCAAACCCTTTGCTTTTGAGAAAAATTTCCGAAATGGATGATCTCGATCACGATAAAAACTGACTTTAGTAGTTTAGCGTTGACCACCTTCAAATTCTTGCGATACATTCTATTCGACGCATTGCTGATCATTGAATTATTGAAATGACATTCTTATCTATGTGATGAGTTTCTATTTCAGAGACTTCATCAATAGACATCTGATAGTTTCTTTCATCCGACTCAGTAATGACTAAAATAATTTTAGTTACAGATTGGACAGATGCATAGGATATTGCAGAATCATTCTTTTTATTGTATCCAAATATATTTGTCAAGCAGAAACAGTAATCCGTGATTTAATCTGTTGACTCTTGCCAGATCGTAGGCAAAGCAAATGTTTATTTCTTCTTACATGTGATTCGCATAAAGCAATAACTGCATAATACTTTCGAGATTCAAGAATTTTTCATTTCACTAACATCTATATAAAAACAGATCCATTTCTTGCCTTAATATCAGTCTAAAAGTTCGAGAAAATGATTTGACCTCCAAATGACCTTCCAATGACCTCTAAGGGTCACTTTGACGAAAAGGTCAAAGCGTATCTGGACGTAGAATTTTCCGTTCCTTCAGAATCCAGAGTCAAAAATCATATCGATAGGCCCTGGGGACAGGCACAAGAAAATGGCGGTTTTCGACGTCCCGTATTATAACATATTATATAAGTTATGAATCTTAACCTCTGATTCACCTGGAAAAAGACTGTCGATGTAATCCAAAGACAACTCTTCAGTAAAAATGATCATTAGTTAAATGTGATTTCTTAAAATGTTAGGTTTATAATATGCATGTAGAATGCCTATAAATATAAGAAATCGGCTTCTTTGAGGGCACGCATGAAATTTATACCAAAGTCCGCACATCTAATTGTCTTTCAACAAAAAATATTATAATAGCATACAAAAAATATAAAAATGTAAAATTAACATTTTTAACTACAAATATTCAACCCATAAAAACTTTCTCAGCAAAACCAAAATCTATAAACCCAACGCACAAACTTCCAAACGTTAACCTACAAACCTCAAACTCCATAACCCCTAACCCCAAACCCCAAATCCATGAACCTATACACATTAACTCCAAAGTCCCTAACCCCAAACTTGAAAACCCACAAACCCAGTTTGGGGTTTATGGTTCTAACGTTACATGATTTTGGCACTTTGTGGGTTTATAGCATGGTGTTTGTGGCTTCGAGATTTGTGGCTTTAGGAAATTGAGGTTTATGTGTATGGGTTGTATGGATTTCGGGTTAGGGATTTGTAGGTTTGGTGTTTAGGGGTTTTAAGTTTATAGGTTAATATCAGCCTAGAAGTTCGAACTAAGGATTTGACCTCTAAATGTCCTTCAAATGACCTGTATGGGTCACTTTGACAAAAAGGTCGATGCGTATCTGGACGTAAAATTTTCCGTTCTTTCAGAATCCGGGGTCGAAAAAATTATATCGAACGGTTTAAAGGGTTTTACCTTCATTTGACCTTGAACCAGACGTGCTGGGGTCATATGGACACCGGCATATGGACAGATCAGCGACCCCAAAAACATAAAGATCAATTCAGATCAGAAATGCTCCGCCCCGATTTCATATTGTGGTCTTGTGTAATAATTGATAATAAAATCTTATTTACGTACTAGGTAAATAAAAATTGGAGTTATCTGCGACATCAGGTTTGTTCGTCATTTTGTGCCAGGCAAATGAGATTAATAGTACATTATGTAACAAGGGAATAAAGTCGAGGATCATTCCCGCGAGTGGGTTTACTGCGCATGCTTCGCTCGGGAAGTAATATCCGGAGAGAATAATACATAAAGAACTGTGGCCATTTTATTAATTGGAAAAGTTTGACCCACGAAAATAGAATGTTAATAGAAAAGTTTGAAATTAAAATATAACTTTACTTTACTTCCCGCCAATCTAATTTCTTTCTCGCAAATTTACTTTATTTCCCGTAAATTTACTTTATTTCCCGCAAATTTACTTTATTTCCCGCAAATTTACTTTATTTCCCGAAAATTTATTATATTTCTCGCCAATTTACCTTATTTCCTGCAAATTTACTTTATTTTCAGCAAATTTACTTTATTTCCCGCAAATTTATTTTATTTCCCGCAAATTTACTTTATTTCCCGCAAATTTACTTTATTCCCCGCAAATTTACTTTATTTCCCGCAAATTTACTTTATTTTCCGCAAAATTACTTTATTTCCCGCAAATTTACTTTATTTCTTTCAAACACTCTAGACGAATAAGTATAGTCAAATTTTCCTGTGATACTATTCTACTATAATATTCTAACCCGTACCATTCGAAAGATAGGGGAGACTGTACGTAAGAACTTTTATCTTGCATCTGTATGGTAGATTCAACCTAAGAGTAGAGACGAACGTTTTCAAACGGCTTCAAAATTCGGAAAACTCGGAGTTCCGCAAAAATTGCTCTTGAGAATTGTGCGCGTACAAATTTATTTCGTACATACTAATTATATTTTCCCGTACGAAGAAACCCTATACTGCACAATATAGCTTGCACTATAGTGTGCATTATAGTCTGTACTGTAGTGCGTACTATAATATTTTCGCGAAATACTTATAACAGAGTATTATTTAGGGTTGATTAAATTATATTAATTATTTATTAAGGCTGCGGGCGTCTCATAAGCGCGCTGCTCAACCCGTAGTTGTTAAGCAACCTACCTGGTAATATGCGGATATCATTCGCTTTTACCAACGTATAAGTCCTTCGTTGGTCGCGTGTCCGCGGCCATGCTTACCTTCAGGGCTCCCACGCACCTGGAGGGTAAGCATATTATTCTATTATATAGCAGCTAGGGGGTAAGCATATTATTCTATTATATAGCAGCTGGGGGGTAAGCATATCATTCTATTATATAGTAGCTGGGGGGTAAGCATATTATTCTAACCATACAAAAGAACGGAAGACGTACAAAGAGACGCGCGGGCTCGGTAACTCGCATGTAAATGTGCCTCGCACGAATTAATACGGGCCCGCGCAAGGGAACGTCGATCGAGTGCTGATGCTCTCACATACGTACTTCAGTGTTAGTGCCGTTGTACTGATATTTATATATATATATATATATATATATATATATATATTGCACTTACTTTCGCTGCAGACGCGCACGGTGTTCACTAACGGTTCCTGCATGGGAGTTCGCCGTCGGCTTATTCGATATCTCTCTCTCTCTCTTTCCCCCCTCTCTCTCTCCCTCTCTCTCTCTCTCTCTCTCTCTCTCTCTCTCTCTCTCTCCGCTGCTATTGATGCAGCTGTTGTTGTTGCTGAGCGTGTATCGCAGAGGCTGGAGTTGGCCAGGTTCGCCCTGACTGCCCAACGGAGAAGGTGCTGCGAGCAGCAGCACTCGCCGGTGCAGTATGCTCTCTCACTCACACGACGTTTTCTCGCTCACACACGAGGTTTACACGTTGGCATGCCAAGAACTCGACCATACACGGCAGCAGTCTGGAAAATTCTGCCGGCGCTACAGAGTTCACACGCGTACCCCCCTCGAACACGTGCTCGCGGCTTCCGCGCATTATTCACTGGTCATTGACTAATCACGAGAGTGGTGGCGCTATCATTCGGTGCTCTGTGGCGCGAGCGTGTCGTGCATTCGAATTTGCGAGTACACGCGGTGGCACTTGTTACATACTGTAGTGCACTATAGTGCACACTATATTGTTTTGGGGTGTGATAAAAAAAAGATGCAAAAAACATGAAAAAGCGGATTGCCAGTAGGTCGGATCGCCCATTTGGGACGAACCATCTGGATGATATCATCCAATTGGGAGATCTGACCTACTGGTAATGCGGTTTTCTCATCTATTTTTATGACACCTCGAAACACTATAGTTTGTACTCTAGTGCACTATAGTAATTCGCGAAAATACTATAGTATGCACTATAGTACACGCTATAATACACAATATAGAGCACACTATAGTACACACTACAATGCACAATATATTGCACACTATAGTACACGACACTTGCAGTTCGTATAAAATAACTTTTTTTTTCAATTAACAACAGTTCAATATTTGCCAGTAAATAAAGGTCCATAAGTATTTTTTCAGTTACTTATAACTCTAAACTTAATGTTTGTACATTAGCAGAGTCAAATATTTGAACACTGCAAAAATAACTGATTTGAAAAAAAGTACGAAATGGCTTGGTCTCCCCATACTAAAAAAAGATAATATTAAAAATCTTTGAGACTCTTGGATCCTTTCCTCCCTCCCTCTTAATAGCTAGCTGTACCAAAATACGTGTTTTATACAAAATATTTTTTTTTCTCAGCCCCATAAAAATATCAGGTATTGAAAATAATCATAATGGTAAATTTTTACATAAAAACATGTAAAGTTTTTTTCTGGAATCCTTACCTCAAAGGATTGTGTTATGAAAAAAAATTGAAAATTTTAAATCAAGCTCACAATTCTAGAAAAAAGGTAACAACTTAAAAAAAACATAATTTAGTTTTTTCATATATTTTTGTTATCCATTCAAGAGAAATATTAGGTTTGGTAGTCAGGACACAAAAAAATAAATACATTTTTTCCCGTTTTTTTCTTAGATATATAGTATAAAGTCAATTTTCAAGAAATATTACTTGTATATAGTGTCACGTGTATAATGTGACATGTCAGGAGAAATGCAGGTGCAATAGGAAATATAGCCGAAACGAAGCGAGGCGGCCGGTGCGGAGGAATAGTTCAGTAGATAGCGTGCTTGTCTGTTGATGAGAGTCGAAAACAAGCTTGAATTCGAATCTTGCCTTGGACGATTTCCTCCGCATTTTTATAATTTAATTAGCCGAATATAAAAATCGTAACATTCTGATGTCAAAAAAAGGGATCTTACCATGTCGCCCACAAGTGGATTGTATGTTCGCAGTTGCCTGCCTTATCTACTGACGTAATAATGAAGAATTAGACGTATTATGCCTCATATAGGTGTGTTGCGTCCGCTGATTACAGTTGCGAAGCTAATAGAGCTTTCATTATTGTAGATAAGTTTCACGCGGATCCGAGCAGCACATAGTTAATAAGGAAGAAATTTGCAGGAGGAGTCAAATGAAGTATAAACGCGAGGTCGTCGATTTCTGGGGCCTTGGTAGTGTCACGTGTACAATGTGACGAGTCAGGAGAAATGCAGGTGCAATAGGAGATACTCTCGAAACGAAGCTTGCTCGCTTGTTGATGAGAGTCAAAAACAAGCTTGAGTTTGAATCTCGCCTCGGGCGAATTCATCCACCTTTTTATAATTTAATTCGCCGAATATAAAATGTAACAATAGTTGTTTGGGAATATTCTGCAAATATTTCAGCAATATTAGATTATAAGAAATCTTTTCAAAAGATGTTATCTAAATATTCCTCGAAATATTCTGGTAATATATCAGTTATATTTCGATGTAATGTTTCAAAAAGGTCTATAGCAGTCTTAGAAATATTTGTGCAATATTACCAGAATATTTCATGAAATGTTCCAATCAAATGCGTAAGAAATATTTCTGGAAATATTGCTAGTTCTCTTTCAGAATTGTTTCAGAATTATTTTTCGTATAGTTAAGAATATCGCATAACACGTCTGAAAATATTTCACAAGTATTTCAGCAATATTCTGTATAATATATTGTAAAAATGTGTCTATCTGAGAAATATTTCTAAAATATTAATAGACTATTTTATGAAATGTTTAAAACAAATTCAAATGAAATATTTCTCGAAATACTGAGGTAGTATCTTTTGAGATACGAATTTTAAAAAGAATTTTAAAAATATATGATAGAATATTGCTGAAATATTTCTGGAATGATTCCAGACGTGTTCTGCGATGTTTCTCGAACTATACAAATAATATTTCTAAAACATTTCTGAAAGATAACTGGGAACATTTTCAGAAATATTTGATACCTATTTGTTTAAAACATTTATTGAAATATTCTAGTAATTTTTTAGAAATATATCTCTGACAGCTAAATGCGTTTTTGAAAAATTACATATTAAAATATTACTTAAATATTTCCGGAATATTTCAACAATTATTTAGATAGCATATTTTGAAACAATTTCTTCAAAATATTTCATGAAATATTGCTGAAGTATTTCTAAAATATTTTCAGGCGTGTTCTGCAATCTCTTTTGAATTATATTTATGTGCCACCTTACGATTATTTACATAAATATACATATGTATATAATTATAATTCTAAACAAACGTAGAAAATAAACAAACTTTAAAGCCTCGTTTTAGTATGTCCGGCAAGTGCCGTTAGATGCGCATATGTGCGTTGGCTCTCCCTGTACCCTAGACGAGGGAGTGCAGAATCACCGACTATACTCGGCCTTTTCCCGAGAGGAAAAAATCGGCTAAATTTTTATTTTCAAAGTGGATAGCGTAGCGCATAAAATAATAACTTTTTACATTGTTTAACATCATAATATAGTTTTGTAATTAAAATAAAAATTCTGTGCGAAAGAATCAAGTCGATAGGTTGATTCTAAATGTAGTTTTAAATATTCTGTTATTATAATATTTTTACATGTAATACGATAGTTTTAAGTACTAAAATTTAAATGTTTATTGCCTAATTATATTTTACATTATAGTAATTATGATTAACTGCAATAAACTGCGTGCTACTCAGCGCTAATAATTTAATTAATACCATGTCTAACTTTCTTATATACTTTCTTAATACTATCAATTATAGTTTTTTTATGAAATAACTACTACGTATTAAGGTCATTAAATACATAACTGGGTTTGACTGTTAACCAGTTCAAAATGATATGAATTTATGAACATCTGTTATTTTTGACTTGT